>LR990350.1:30683480-31023829 GCA_905147345.3 Mythimna impura
AGTCTAGATCAAATCACCATGGACGTAAAAACGTTCTAATAATTCACTTCACAGCACACACAAAAAGAGTCAAATCGCTCGATGTAGTAAATGAACGTGCAAGAATCCTAAAACTCAACTCGACACGAATTTATATTTGTTAGCAGAGAAAAGCTAAAAACAATATTCTCGGCTTGCCGGCAGTTAACACGGTAAACGATTTTATTTGACATTTCATCGAATAGTGTTGTGACACATCAATTGACTACGGCGTTATAACATTATCGATTATATCTTAATTGTTTTATTTTTGCCCAGAAATTGCTTTTTAACGAAAGAAATATTAACATAATTAAAGAAAAATAATAATGACAACTCTTAATATTTTTTAGTTGCGAATTTAGATTGTTTTGTTGTTCCACGATTTACGTTAATGTTTAATCGATCGATTATAATTGAGTAAGAAGTCGCTTCACTATAATGGAACGAATGACGTATTTATTGTATTAAATACTAATTAAAGTGAATATAGAAACCCCACAAATGATTTCATTGAATTTAAGTAAAAAATCAATAAAAATAATAGTTCTGAATTATACAATAACTCAAATGGCCATACGCGTCAAAAAGTGAATCTTAAAACGCGCGATTTTGAAATTTCCCGCGACGCCGCGGCTGAGAACCCCGCGGCATCGGTTGGCAATACTGCTTTGCATACTAAGATGGCGAATGCGAGACTAAGACGCCTGCCGGCACGTTTTAAAGACTTTGTTATTAATTATTAGATTCTATTGTTTCAATGTGTGAACTTTAAGAGATGTTTTTCTGCTAATACAGTGTACTGTGAACTGAAATAAACGTTGTTTTGGTAAACTGGCTGCCCAAGCGCGGGCCTGTGTGTCAGTTACGAGTGAAAAGTGAAATACATACACGACACACAGTGCGCGACCCACAATAATGACACGTACACGACGTCAATCACGTCGGCAATCCGATTATGAGGATGCCGGCGAAGAATCTGCAGAAACACCTTCCACACAGCCGGCGGCGAGGTCAAGCTTTACCCCCGACGACATGGCGTCCATCATGGCGACGCTACAGCAAACTCAAACCGCAGCATTCGAACGCCTACTCGACCGTGTCCTCGAACACGAGACTCGTCGCGAGTCATTGTCTTCGACGCTAGCGGCGGCGTCCACGCCGGCCGCGGCGCCTGCGCCCGCTCTCCTTCCCGGAAACTTCGCTAAGTGTACGGCGCGGTTCAGCGGAGCGCCTGACGACTCGCTCGACGGTTTCGTCGACGCCATGGAATCATATAAGGAATGTGCCTACGTAGGAGACGATAATGCCCTACGAGGTTTATCGATTCTGTTAACTGGAGATGCAGCAGTCTGGTGGCAGGGAATAAAGTCCACCATCAGCTCCTGGAGCGAAGCCGTGACGTCACTACGAAGCGCCTTCGGTGACACTCGTCCTCCTCATAGAATCTACCGGGAGTTGTTCAATATGTCACAAGGTCGTGAAAACAACAGAAATATTTGTCGCTAAAGTTCGAGCCATGTTCGCCCGGCTTCCAGTCGGCGATCTCAGTACAAAAGTGCAATTAGATATGGTCTACGGACTTCTACACCATCGTGTCCGCGAGCGCCTACGTCGAGATGAAGTTTTGTCGTACGAAACGCTCCTATATAAGGCAAGACATATTGAGGACGCGACCGATGAAGTCCGGAATGATTATCAGCGTCGGCGCCCTAGGACGCCACAACGTTCATCCGCTGTCGCGGGCGAAGCGCCTTCGAAGAAAACGACGACGCCACGAGAGTCGCGCACGTCGAACGCCATCGGCCCGCCGAGCAAGGACGACGTCCCGCCTGGCAACAGCACCGGGTCCTCAGCAAGTCCTACGAGCGACGCTGCTTCGTCTTCGAAGAGGAAGTTTTGTTCATTTTGCAAGCGGCATGGACATAACCGTGACAACTGTTTTAAATTAAAAGTAAATGATAATGTGCAGGAAAATGATAGAGTACCATCATGTTATGGATGCAATACAAAAGGTGTTACTAGATCAAAATGTTCCAAATGTAATGCTGACCACTATGCCTTGGATGTCATGGGGTTCTCTAAATCTTATGGTAGGTCCGTAACTTGTAAGCACAATGATAGCGGGATGCCTAAGCATTACTTTGGTGATCATTATTCTACTGATAATTTGCATAATAATAATATTTCTTTATCACCAAATAGGGTGACCACAACTTTAGATGGTAGTGTGTCCATGAGTAGTCCAGGACACTTTTATTTAGATAATCTTTATGATAATAATATTTCTTCACCAAGTAGAGTGACCTTGAGGAATGAAGATAGGGTATCCATGGAAAATTTGGGACGATTTTCTACGGTCAATATTGTTGATAAAAAAGGTTCCCGGAGTGACTCCGTTGAACACCAGGCTAGGTTAAGGCCAACTTTAAGTGTTGAGATTTTAGGTGTTCGAGGAAAAGGCTTATTGGATTCAGGCGCTAAGAGCAGTGTAGCCGGCGCCCTGCTACACAAGCTGCTGCTAGCACACCAACATCCATGCGAGGAGACCACTCGACGGATAAGGCTTGCAGATAGCTCCACCCGCACTCGGCAAGTTCTACTTACCACTCTACAAGTAAGGATAACCCCGGAAAGGTCAGTAAAACTCCAGTTTACCATTTTTCCTGATGCTGAAAATTATTAACCTTGCTTGGAATGGATTTCTTGGTGGCAGCGGGCATTGTGCTTGATTTTGCTTCTTCAACCTAGCACTTTGCAGGTGAGCATATTTTATTTGATATTGAGTATGAACATTTAACTTTTGGAGTAGCGTAATTAGAGACACAATAGTAAGACAATGGCGCACGAACGCCGGCGTTCGTGCGGGGATCAACAGCTAGGCCATACACAAATATATTTGCTGCTGACCTTTTGCGCGATGATGAAGGACTTATGTTGTGTCCTGATCAAAGACAGCTGTTGTCTGATATGCTGCAGCAAAACAGTGATGTTTTTGCAGAACTGGGGAGGCCAACTCCTTATGCGGAGCATCACATCGACACGGGCGACCATCCTCCAATATCAGTTCCACCATATAGGCTTACTCCAGCCAAAAAGGAGCTTATGAGGGCTGAGTTGGAGAAGATGCTCGCGGAAGGCGTGATCGAGGAATGTGAGTCGGCTTGGACTTCCCTTGCTGTGCTTGTGCCCAAGAAAGATGGAAGGGTAAGATTTTGCGTGGATTATCGAAAATTAAACGCGATTACTAAAACCGATGCTTACCCTATGCCGCTCATCGATGACTTAGTCCAATCGACTAAACGCAACTGCTTCATGTCCACGCTTGATTTGAGGAGTGGCTTCTGGCAGGTAATGATGAAAGAAAGCGACAAAGATAAAACAGCTTTTCAAACACCTTTTGGGACTTACCGCTTTATCCGCATGCCCTTTGGTCTCAAAAACGCGCCCTCGACGTTCCAGCGGCTGATTCTCGCTCGCTCGCTCGTCGTTGAACCGCGATTTCACTCAAATAGAGGGTGAGAATGTTACGCTATTGGCTTATCAGGACGACCTGCTCCTTATTACTGAAACGTATTTAGGTCACATAGCAGCTCTGCAAGTCGTTTTTGAGAAGCTGCGCGCTTTCAGTTTGAGGGCGAATCGTGATAAGTGTGTCTTTTGTAGGAAAAAGGTAAAGTACCTTGGCCATGTTATCGCACAGGATGGCGTGTCTCCTGACTATGACAAGGTGCAGGCTATAGTGGACATGAAACCACCACAAAATCTTAAACAGTTAAGAACTTACCTACAGACGTGTTCCTGGTTCCGTAAGTTTGTGCCTAACTTCTCCGCTATTACTGAGCCACATGTTCACTCATTGCACGACAACACACACACACACACACACACACACACACACACACACACATACACACACACACACACGCGCACTCCATACACTCTTAAATATTCCCTCATAATACTAACCATACTAACACTATATAGAATTTATAACATAAATATTGTTAATACTCGCGACAACTGTTTGTTAGAGCATTATGTAAATATAGAAATGTTAATAAAACCTAAGGATGGAGTCCTGGTGTCCTGAAATACAGGCCTCAAGCCTAGTTTAGGCACCAGTCTCCCACAATAAGCTTACTGTACCTTCCTACCTTTACCCTAGAAAATGTAATTATGATGTATTGTGGCGAGAAAATAAATTTTATTATTATTATTATTCCATTTATTTATTATATTACATACTTATTATATTTTTAAATATTTCCTTAAAAAAAAAAAAACACACATTAAAAAAAACATTTAAAAATATAAAAAATAGTAGCCCACCGGCATCGGGAACAGAGTCCAAGCTGCCGGCGGTCAGGGCTCCTGAGAGAGGAATCTCCTAACGATACGCGCCGTGTCTAGGAGTACTGCTTTCTGGATCAGGCCCTTGATCCAGCTGCCTAACGAGAGCCTCCTCAGATGTTGTTCGAGGCTCTTGGCTATTAAGCCATTGGCCGTTACGACTATCGGCACAATGATTGCTCTATCCACTTCCCACATGTCGACAACCTCGCGAGCCAAGTCAAGATATTTAGTTTGCTTATCTTTCTCAGCTTTCACGAGGTTCTCGTCATGAGGGACCGCTATATCAACAATCATTGTGCGACGCTCTAGTCGATCTATCACCACTATATCAGGTTTATTGGCAACAATAGTCCTGTCAGTGATGATAGATCGATCCCAATATAACGTGATATTGCCATTGTCGAGAACTGGGTCGGGCACATACCTATAGTACGGTACCTCTGATTCCACAAGATTGTATTTAAGAGCAAGTTGCTGGTGGATAATCCTGGCTACGAGGTTGTGTCTATGCAAATAGTCTCCGTTAGCTAGATGAGAACATCCAGAAATAATGTGTCGGATTGATTCCCCGGGTCGGTGGCATGCCCGACAGATGTCAACCGTACCGTCCTTCACAATATATTTCCGGTAGTTGTTTGTCATCATAACTTCGTCCATAATCGCAAAGACAAAACCTTCAGTTTCCCCGAAGAGGTCACCGAAACGCAGCCAAGATACGGACGCTAACAGGTCTACATCGGGCCCATGTAAGGCCCGGTAAAAGCGTCCGTGAAGCTCCTTGCTCTGCCATACTTCCCTGCGGTCATTAGTATCCAGTACTATAGGTTTGCGCCAGTTCTCGTTAGCCAAGGAGAGCGGAGTAAGGCCCTTGTCCACCGCTACCACATCTCGGTGCATACCCACGTCGGTTTTTAGGAAGTATTCCCTGAGACTGCATACCTCGCGGTTGTGCAGGGTCTTAGCATTTAAGAAGCCACGACCCCCGCACTTCCGCGGGATATACAGTCTCATCACCGATGACCGTGGGTGATGCATCCGATTTGCGGTAAGTAGTGTGCGGACCCTCCTATCCAGGGCGTCAAGTTCTGTCTGAGTCCATTTGAGTATGCCGAAAGAATACATCAATACCGGCATGACCCAACCGTTGAAAGCGCGCACCTTGTTTCCGCCTGATAAAAGACTATTGAGTACTTTATTCAGGCGTCCAAAGAAGCGCTCTTTCAACGATTGTTTCACGTCATCAGTATTGATGCCTAACGATTCCGACATACCCAAATACTTGTAAGTTTCGGTTGAGCAGAGGGATCTAAGGTGTATGGAATCCGAGAGTTGAATTCCCACAGATTCCATAATCTCACCTCTCTTTACATGTATGACTGCACATTTGTCCACACCAAATTCCATCCTGAAGGCACTACTAAAGGTTTCAGTTACCTTCAGTAGCTCCACCAGCTGCAAGTTGTTGGGGGCAAAGAGTTTCAGATCGTCCATGTAAAGAAGGTGAGATATGACCTGACCGCCTCTTTTCAACCGGTAACCTAAGCCAGAACCCTCCAGCAGTGTGCTGAGCGGGTTCAAGGCTAGGCAAAACCACAGTGGACTCAGACTATCACCCTGGAATATGCCACGCTCAATCCTTATCGGTTCGTTGTTCTCCTGAATCTGTCGACATCCCGGATAGTCAAGGACTGTTCTCCACTGCCCCATACATGACATCAGGAAGGTGCGCAGAGTTGCATCAACTTTATACAGTTCTAGCACCCTCATGAGCCATGTATGAGGAACAGAGTCATATGCCTTCTTATAATCTATCCAACATGCCGACAGATTCTTCCGAGAACGTCGAACCTGTTGGCTAATGGCAATATCGATGAGGAGCAGCTCCTTAGTACCGCGGGACCCGTTCCTACATCCATTCTGAGAGGCAGACATGATAGAATTTGTCTCAATATGACTATTCATTTTAGCTCTCAGAATGGATGTAAGAACTTATTATTATTATTATTATTATTACTAACGCGCCTAACTAAAAAGAATCAACCATGGATTTGGGAGTCAGAGCAAGCAACCGCCTATGGAGAGCTAGAGCAGCGTCTCATTTCTGCCCCTATTTTGATTCAGGTAGACTACTCTCAGCCGTTTGTACTCAGAACGGACGCTAGTAATTATGCATTGGGTGCGGTTCTCCTCCAAGGGGAGGGCGTAGAAGAACGGCCCATAGAGTATGCAAGCCGTCTGCTAATCCCTAAAAATTACAGCACCACTGAACGGGAAGCTTTGGCAGTGGTTTGGGCTGTAGAGCGCTTTAGAGGACATATCGCCGGACACGAAGTAATAGTCAGGAGCGACCATCAGCCGTTGAAGTGGCTACTTACGGTCAAGTCACCTTCAGGTAGATTGGTCCGCTGGGCACTTAAGCTTCAGTCATTTAATATTACCTATCAGTATACACCAGGCAAGGCTAACGTAGTCGCAGACACGTTGAGCCGTCCCCCCCGTTCCAAGGAAGAAGATACGGAGGAGGAATATAGTTTGTGTCTTGTTGTCATAAATTTACCTTCTACCAGCCCAGCTGACCTACGAGCCGCTCAAGTAGCCGACTCGGAATTACATAAAATAATGCAGGATCTGGAAAACCCCGATGAACTTATCAGTAGTCGATGGTTGGAGAGAGGTTATGTAATGTTCCACGGTGTATTCTATCGATAGGACCCTGATTCTGATGCGGAAGACGCACAATTGGTAGTGCCCAGCTCCATGCGGGAAGAGATTCTAAAGGAGTTCCACGACTCTCCTACCGCTGGCCATCAGGGAATAGAACGGACCCTCCAACGACTAAGAGAACGGTATTATTTTCCAGGTATGCGCAGGTATGTAACAGAATATTTAAGAAAATGCGTTGATTGTCTTCGTTATAAACCGTCGAACCAAAAACCCTCGGGTTTATTACATGTGGGAGAAATATCCATTTTCTATTTATTTTTAAAAAATATTAACGTATTTTTCCAAGTACCTTGCGATTAATAAGTAAGTCTATTGACTACTCACTCCCCGCCACTGACAAGCAGGCCGCACTATTAAAGAGCGCGCAAGACGCTTTGCCGCTCAGATTTTGTTTGGCTTCGGACTCGGCAAGACAGTTTGAACAGTCAGGTATGTTTTGGTTTAAATATATTTTTATTGCTATTGCTATATTGTTATATTGCTATTGCTATGAATTGTTATTATGATGTTGAATAAATGTGATTATATTTTGATTATTAAGTACTGATGATTATTATTACTAATGTATTTCGTTCTTATGTTGTAATAATATTATAGTGCTAATATTTACATGTGAGTATACCGCTTGGGTTAATAAACAATCTAACTTATACATTGCTTTTATTCTTTTGATTCCTACCCCACATCAGAAGTGGGATCAAGTGCCCATACATACTAACACATTTCCACTTTGTCTAAGTTTCAGGTGCGATGTCAAACTACGAGCACAACGGTGCTGCCAACTTTCCTGATTCCGCTGATGTCACTCCCAACGAAGGTTTGCAGTCTCCGATTCTTAGAACGCGGGCCAGGTGGCAGCGGCTGCAAGAGAACCAGGACATCCGACCTGCCTCCAGTTCAAATCAGAGTAGACCTTCGTGCTCAACGGATGCGGCACCAGATAATCAGGGCGGTAACTCAGTTCCTCTTGATTTTATGAAAACCATGATGAAAGAAATGATGAGTACATTTCTTCAGGCTACAGGCACTGCTTCAACGGCACAAGTGTTACATCCAATACCACGTGCAAGAAATTTAGATAATGTTTATCTACCCCCTTTTGATCCCGATGATCGCACAGATACTATTCAAATTTGGTGTCGACATGTTGACGATTTGAAGTCTGAATATCAGCTTAACGAACGGGAGACTTTGAACCTTGCTAGGAAAAACTTGAAAGGGCGTGCTGCCGATTGGGCACGTCGCAACTATACCACCCTGACTAATTGGGAAGAAATAAAGTCTAATCTCATTCAAACATTTTCAGATGAAACGCGATATTATGATGACCTTACTGCTTTCATGGAGTATACGACCGACAAAGCAAGCAGTTTGGCTGAATATGCATCCCGTAAATGGGAGCTGGCAAAAAAGGCTGTAGGAGTTAAGGTGACGGAGCTGCATTTGGTGGACGCCGTGATATCAGGTGTGTTGGACTTTCGTATTAGATCAGATTTGTTACGACTGACGCCTAAAACGTTGCCTCAATTGATACAGAACTTAAATTCCTATAAGCGTAAACACCCAGTCCATGATTCCGCTGATCACAATGTTCCTGCTAAAAAGACCAAGTATAACTCACGAGATTACAAATTCAAGCGTTGTCAAAAGTGCTATAAGGTGGGTCATTTGCAAAGGGATTGCCGTACTCGTATGAATACAGATACTTCCAATGGTAGTACTGCTAAAAATCAATCTGATAAGACTCCTGCTCAAAATGACCAAACTAAGGCCGTGCCAACTGATGTAACCCCTAAAGCTCGCGTACAGTGTACTTTTTGCAAAAAGTCGGGTCATAAGTTTGAAAATTGCTTCAAACGTCTCAATTTTCAACCGAAGTCTGAAAGATCAGTAAATTCTTTAATGGTTGCTAACAACCGTTCTACGATTGGCAAAATCGATGGTCGCGACTTTACCTGTCTTATAGACAGTGGTGCAGAGTGCTCATTAATGCGTGAAAGTATTGGGGATTCCACCAGTGGCAAAATATCTTTCAAAACTACAATATTGCGTGGAGTTGGAGAAAATACATTTTGTTCTACTCGTATTAAAACTAGTCGGATTTGTATTGATGACCTGAATTTGGAGCTGGAGCTTGTACTGGTGCCGGATCACTATATCCAATATGACATTCTTTTGGGTGAGAATCTTTTTAACATTCCTGGCATACAAGTAGTACTGTCTAATTCTAAAACCACAATTTCTAAAACTACTTACAACATAAGTTTTGTTGAAAAAATTGATTTAGAATCCTGTATTGATACTGATGTCGAGTCAACTCCTAGAGGTCATTTACTTGATATATTGAAATCTTATCAAGACCTATTTACATCGGGGAATTCCGTAACACAAATAAGTACAGGAGAACTAACAATTAAATTAAAAAATCCAGATAAAACCGTTCAAAGACGCCCGTATCGCCTTGCACCCATTGAGCGAGAGAATGTTAAAAAGATTATACAAGATTTAAAAGATAATGGAATTATTCGCGACAGTAGCTCCCCTTTCTCTAGTCCTATTTTATTGGTTCGAAAAAAAGATGGTAGCGACAGACTCTGTGTCGACTACAGAGAACTTAATAGTAACACTATTAGAGATCACTACCCTCTTCCACTCATTGATGACCATATTGGTAAACTCGTGAATGCCAAGTTCTTCACCGTATTAGACATGGCTGCGGGTTTTCACCAAATACCTATAGCTCCCGACTCCATTGAAAAGACTGCATTTGTCACACCTGATGGGCAATACGAGTTTTTGCGTATGCCCTTCGGATTGTGTAATGCACCATCCGTTTTCCAAAGGGCCATCAATACAGCTCTAAAAATGTATGTAGATGTATTCGTATTGATTTATATTGATGATGTAATCGTTTTTTCCAACTCTATGCATGAAGGACTTGATAATTTAAGAAAAGTTCTCGATTCTTTAAAAGGGGCCGGCTTTTCTTTAAATATTAAAAAATGTAAATTTCTCAAAACAGAAATTGAATATTTGGGTCGAATTATTTCTAATGGTACAGTTAGACCCAGTCCTGGGAAAGTACAAGCCCTTATAGAGAGTCCTGTCCCTCAGACAGTGAAACAGGTTCGTCAATTTTGTGGTCTGGCGGGATATTTTAGAAAATTTGTACCAAACTTTTCTCAAACGATGAGTCCTCTATATGATTTAACTAAGGCCGATACTAAGTGGAACTGGACGTCAAATCATGATAAGGCAAGAGAAACAGTTATTAAACATCTCTCTTCTGAGCCTACTTTGTCCTTGTTTGACCCAAATAAATCTATTGAACTTCATACTGACGCCAGTTCCTCTGGTTTTGGCGCTGTCCTCTTTCAAAAACACGATGCTCAACTTAGGGTCGTAGAGTACTTCAGTATGCGTACCACCGACACTGAAAAACGATATCATTCGTACGAGCTTGAAACTTTGGCAGTGGTTAAAGCCATAAAACATTTTAGACACTATCTGTTTGGTAGAAGTTTTAAGCTCGTCACGGATTGTAATTCCTTGAAAGCGTCTAGAAATAAGAAAGAACTTTTACCCCGTGTTCATCGATGGTGGGCATACTTGCAGTCATTCGATTTTGAGATTGAGTATCGTAAAGGTGAGCGCATACCACACGTGGATTTTCTTAGTAGAAACCCCGCAATTCTCAACATAAATAATGTTTTAAATTACAATGACTGGTTAGAAACCGAACAACAAAGTGATTTGGAGACTAAAAATTTGATAGATTCAATTAAAAATGCCACAATAGATAAAAATTTAGCCAGCAGTTATGAAATCCTAAATAACTTACTGTATCGAATTTATAATACAAAGGATAACAAGACAAAAAAGTCTTTGTTTGTCCCAAAATCCTATAGATGGCATTTAATTCAGTTGTATCATGACTCCCTTAAACACTTGGGCTGGGAAAAAACCCTAGAAAAGATACGCGAGCAGTTTTGGTTTCCAAATATGTCTAAAAATGTGCGTAAATATGTTGAGAATTGCCTCACTTGTAAAATAAACAAGAGTCAATCTGGGTCTCGTCAAGTTACTCTACATCCCATTGATAAAGTACCTGTACCTTTTCATACTGTGCATATGGATACCACAGGCAAACTAACAGGCAATAAACTCAAAAAACAATATGCCGTAGTTTTCATTGATGCTTTTTCAAAGTATTGCCTGATAAAACCTGTGACTAACCTAACTGCAAATGCTACCGTTAACTGCCTAAAAGATCTTGTCTTTACTTTTGGGACCCCCAAAAGAATAATTTGTGATCAAGCGGCGTCTTACACAGGAAAAGAATTACGCACTTTTTGCCAGAACTGGTCAATTGAATTACATTTTATTGCAACTGGTGTCAGCCGAGCAAATGGCCAGGTTGAAAGGCTAATGAAGGTCCTCACTGACTGTTTCACGGTAGTCGAAAATACCACCCGAAGAAGCTGGAAGGATGCTGTTGGGGAAGTCCAGCTCGCAATCAATTGCACATTTAATAAAACTACTGGACAAACTCCCTTTCAGCTTCTCATGGGTTGCAATCGATCACCTCCTGCCATTTCTGCCCTTGTAAATGATATTGAACGCTTGGACCTTAATGTTTCTCGAGAAATTGCGAAACGTCGCATAGACGAACGCGCAGTGGTACAAAAGCTTCAATTTGATAAAAACAAAGCAAAAATCATCCCGTTTAAAATCGGTGATATTGTTTTGATAAAGCAAAATCCACGTACTATTATGAAACTCGATAGTAAATATAAAGGTCCATGCGTTATTACTGATGTTCATGATAATGAAAGATATACTGTAAAAGTTCATAGTACCGGAAATGATTTGTATGTTTCTCATGAAAATCTGAGACTTGTGTCTCCAGACATGGGCTGTGAACTGACCGAATCAGTAGATTCGGAAAATTAGTAACTTTTTGCCTTGTACGCAGCCATTACATTCTGGCCAGGTGTTGGATGAGTGCTTGGTAATGAGTATACTATTTGGCCGTATCCTTGATGGATTATTTACCGAGGCCATTTAATTTATGCCGCGCCTTATATAAGGCTTTTTACCGAGGCAATATTTATCATGTGACTTATGCCGCGCCTTCAAGTTAGGCTTTTTACCGAGGCAATGTTGTCACATAATTTTATGCCGCGCCTTACATAAGGCTTTTTACCGAGGCAATATTTATCATGTGATTTATGCCGCGCCTTCAAGTTAGGCTTTTTACCGAGGCAATGTTGTCACATAATGTTATGCCGCGCCTTACATAAGGCTTTTTACCGAGGCAATATTTATCATGTGATTTATGCCGCGCCTTCAAGTTAGGCTTTTTACCGAGGCAATGTTGTCACATAATGTTATGCCGCGCCTTACATAAGGCTTTTTACCGAGGCAATATTTATAATGTGAATTATGCCGCGCCTTCATGTAAGGCTTTTTACCGAGGCAATAATGTTATAAGGCTTTTACCGAGGCCATCTCATGGTGATTATTTTTGTTAAATATATTTTAGTTATTAATCATCTAAGGAATGATACCATTTACTGTTATTATTAAACTATATTATTGTTATTCACGAGCCATACCGGCTGCTCGTCAGAATGGCCGTGTGGGAGAAATATCCATTTTCTATTTATTTTTAAAAAATATTAACGTATTTTTCCAAGTACCTTGCGATTAATAAGTAAGTCTATTGACTACTCACTCCCCGCCACTGACAAGCAGGCCGCACTATTAAAGAGCGCGCAAGACGCTTTGCCGCTCAGATTTTGTTTGGCTTCGGACTCGGCAAGACAGTTTGAACAGTCAGGTATGTTTTGGTTTAAATATATTTTTATTGCTATTGCTATATTGTTATATTGCTATTGCTATGAATTGTTATTATGATGTTGAATAAATGTGATTATATTTTGATTATTAAGTACTGATGATTATTATTACTAATGTATTTCGTTCTTATGTTGTAATAATATTATAGTGCTAATATTTACATGTGAGTATACCGCTTGGGTTAATAAACAATCTAACTTATACATTGCTTTTATTCTTTTGATTCCTACCCCACATACAAACTCCTATACTACAACAGCGAAGTGAAGTTCTTGCTGTCGACTTATTTGGTCCACTCCCAGCTGGAGACCAGGGGGAGCGTTGGATATTTCTAATAGAGGATGTAGCTACAAGGTGGGTAGAACTTTTTCCACTTGTTGATGCTACCGCAGAGGCTTGCTCTCGCATCCTCCTAGAAGAGTACTTCCTTCGATACGGATTGCCTCGACGTGTCGTTTCAGACAACGGTACGCAATTCGTGTCTGCTGTCATGCAGCAATGCGTGCACTTAATGGGAGTCAAGCAGGAGCTCATACCGTTATACCATCCAGAGGCGAATCCTGCGGAACGAAAGAATCGGGACCTCAAGGTACAGCTGTCCATGCTAGTTCAATCAACCCACACCGATTGGCCCAAGCACTTGGCAAATGTTAGGTTTGCCATGAACAGCGCCGTGTGTTCCACCACTGGTAAGACCCCCGCTTATTTGACATTCGCACGAGAGTTGCGAACCCCGTTTGATGTTAATCGTGATCTCCGTAGTATCCTGGACAAGAAAAACTTCGTTCCTCAAGTCACGCCCTACTTGCGGTCATTCATTTCATCTCTTTCTGAAATTAGGGAACGTGTAGAGAAATGTCAGGATGTTCGCAAAAAGGTAGCTGATGACTCTCGTCAGAAAGAACCGAAGATTGGTGTAGGGGATTTGGTTTTGCTCAAGTCACACAATCTGAGTAATGCATCCAAAGGTATCACACGGAAATTCATGCCTAGGCGTGATGGTCCTTATCGCGTTCGACAGATCACCAGCCCTACGACTTTTGTTCTTACCGATCTCTCGAATAACGTGATAGGGAAGTATCATACTACAGACTTAACTTTGTTGACTACTCCATTAGATACAACAGCACCGGTTATGCCGAAAAGACGCAGAGGGCGACCGCGTGACTGTGAGTTAAGTACCAAGTTGGACTCGGGACGCGATACCAACTTGGAGGGGGAGTGTATAACGCGCGATTTTGAAATTTCCCGCGACGCCGCGGCTGAGAACCCCGCGGCATCGGTTGGCAATACTGCTTTGCATACTAAGATGGCGAATGCGAGACTACGACGCCTGCCGGCACGTTTTAAAGACTTTGTTATTAATTATTAGATTCTATTGTTTCAATGTGTGAACTTTAAGAGATGTTTTTCTGCTAATACAGTGTACTGTGAACTAAAATAAACGTTGTTTTGCTAAAATCTTTAAGTGCCCAATCTCCTTTAAAACTTAAAGAGTCTAAGTGAGTCCTTATCACTAATCCAATTATATTAATTACCAACTTGTGATGCGTCACTTAAAGATATAGAAACATTTTACAAAGAGCATCAAGACACCATAAACAATCAATGCGGAAAACATCTTGTTATAATTGACGACTTCAACACTCGTGTCGGTCAATGCAAACTAAATGAACGCGCAGTAATGGGGCCGACATGTTTCGGAACAAGAGACAAAAGAGGAGAAAGACTCGCACAACTGGACTGGAACAATTTGCCTGCTGCGATCTTCCCGTCCAACTATAATTTAGGTGTCTTCAAGGCTAGAGTGAATAGGCTCTTGATAAACTAGTGCGCCTCACCATCAATGATTGCATCACTGCTTACCATCAGGTGGGATCGCAGTCAAGCGCTGGTTTATATCAATTAAAAAAAAAAAAAAAAAAAAAAAAAAACAACTGTGTTTGGAAAATAATCTTACAATTATACCAGTTTGTTTATGAAGAAGCATGACAATCTATGGATCTGGCTCTCAACAAAAAGGAGGAAAAGTCCTTTTCGTGTTTTAGTCGAACACTAATCGAAAATGCATAATTACATCGAATGCAAGTTCACCAAAATGTGGACCAGTTCGCTTTCAGATCTCTTTAGAGTTAGACGAACTCAAAACCATTACCATTACCATTTTACCACTTTACCTGTCTAGACACAGGTATGGATAAAATTATCTATGATTGTGTCTACCGTTCGGACAGTGGTGATCAGGAGACGACCAGGCTCACACAGTACCTTAGTGAGGCGGTGGATGCGGCTCAGCAGAGGTACCCTTCCGCACAACTGGTGTTACTGGGGGATTTTAATGCGTCAAGAGTGGCTTTTCCCATACCGGTACACAGACCATGCTGGTCGAGAGACGCGAAAGCTTAGATTTATCTCACCCAGTTGGTCCAGGGAGCTACGAGAGTGCTGGATGTTGATTCGCACACGAATTGTGCGTCTATTCAGGCAGAATAAATATGTTTTCTTTCTTTCTTTCACACGGCCAACTGCTTGGACCTTCTGCTGACAACAGATCCAGACCGCTATTCAGTGTCGATATCATCACCGTTAGGTAGTTCCGACCACTGTCTGGTGAAATCTGTATCAGTTTACTCTCCACCCGATCCCTGCCCTAGAGGCATCAGGCGGGTTTGGTGATATAGGTCAGCAAATTTGGGATGGCATGCGATCTTTCTTTGCATGTTATCCTTGGCAGCCTATTTGCTTTTCTTCGGATGATCCATCGTCGTGCGCAGATTGCTGTGACAGATGTGTTGCGGCGGGGGATGGAGTACTACATTCCATTCTCAGACGTAAAAATGTCTGGCCAGGCTCGCCCTTGGTTTGGTGCGGAGTGTGATCGCGCTAACGCGCTTAAGCACACGGCACACCAGGCATGGGCCAACGCTCGTATGCACAAGGCGAGTGACGTGAGTCAGAAGAAGAGAGCCTTCAACAGAGCTGCCAAGTCTTGCAAGAAGGTGATGCGGAGGTCTCGGTTCGACCATACGAGGCATGCCTTTTAAGTTTTGTCGTTTGAAGAAAAAAACACAACTAGAACCTTACTTAGAACGTACCACCCTACCACGTACTAACCTAACCCTAGAACGTACTTTTTATTGTTTTTCAAAGTATTCGCCACGTAGCCTAATACACTTTTCCATTCGCCCAAACCAGTTATTATAACATTTATTCCACTCTAAATTGGGGGTGTTCAAAATGGCTGTCTTGAAAGCGTCGACTGCTTCTTCACCAGACTGGAACCTTCGACCACGAAGACTTCTTAATTTAAGGAAATGTAAAGAAATCGTTAGGGCTTAGGTCAGGACTGTATGGAGGATGGTCAAGAATTTCTACTTTTTCCTGCTTCAAATACTCAATCGTTTGACGAGCGCTGTGTGAGCTTGCGTTGTCGTGGTGCAGGATGATGCGTCGCTTTGAGTTAGATTTTCGAAGTTCGGCGATGAATTGTGGTAAGCAAACTGTGGTATACCACTCTGCGTTAACCGTTCTACGATCTTCAAGTGCAATAGTCGCAACATGGCCGGTTTTTCCAACGAACGTGGCCACCATCTTCTTTGAAGTGCTTCGTGAACAAACAACTTTAGTCGGCTTTGGCTCGTCTTGAAAGACCCAGATTGTAGATTGTTGTTTGGAATCAGGATCGTAGGCATAGATCCAAGATTCGTCACCACTGATGATGTCGTAGACGTGATTTGACTCTCCTCGGTTGAACCTTTGTAGAGTTTTCTTACACCATCTGACGCGGGCCGCCTTGTGATCGTCGGAAATCAGATGCGGTATCCAACGGCAAACTAGCTTTCTCACACCAAGCGCTTCATGCAAGATCTTCTGAATGGTTGTCCCTGAGATGCCTAATAGAGCCTCTATCTCTCGATACGTCACATGACGATCTTCGAGAATTAGTTGTCTCACAGCAATGATGTTATCTTCAGTGAAGGCAGATTTTGGGCGTCCTTCGCGAGATTTGTCACTAACACTACTATATCCACGCTGGAATTCTAAATACCAGCGTTCGACAGTCCGCAGACATGGGGCTTCATCACTAAACACAGATGTTAGCTCTTCGAAACACTGAAGCCGTGTCAGGCCTCTTCTAAAGTTGTAGAAAATTATTGCACGAACATTTTCCTTAGAAAGATTCATTTTCGTACGTAACCTGACAGATTCCAATCGACGCTGTGAATAAACAATAGCATTAATCCTGATACTTTCAACTGTTTTGAGATTCAAAATTTAAACACATTCGAATATAGAACAGTTCCAAATTCAAAATTGGCGGGAAATATGGAAACGACAGAACTTAAAAGGCATGCCTAGTATTAGCCGCAGCGGGAACAAACTCGCTTCATACCCTGCTGGTAGTAAGGCGTTTTGGTCCCTGGCTAAGTCGGTTGAATTGAACTTCTGCCGTCCCTCACTACCACCATTGCTGAAACCCGACGGGACGCTGGCCCATACCGCTGAGGAGAAAGCAAACTTATTTGCCTCACTCTTCGCGGAATCTTCGCGTCTAGATCCTGGTGACGCGCGGCCCCCTGTTAATCCTAATGGTTGCGAGACGAGTATGTCGGATATTCGCATCCATCAGAAGGACGTCCGTAGGGTGCTGCGTAACTTTGACGTGAACAAGGCTAGCGGTCCAGACGGGATCCAAAATCTTTCCATTTGCAAGACGAACTGCGTGGCCAGGCAAGAAAATGCTATAACCGTCTCGAAGAGTACGATTTTTCGTGGGATTAGTGGAAGCAAATGCTACTACGCGCCTTCCCGAAACACCGAGATTATGCAAGTAGGAAGGGAGGAAGAGATGCTTAATCGCAAAAAATTACACTCTGAAAACATGACTAAGTACTATCAGGAAAAGGTTGCTATGTGCTTCAGATGCAAGCTTTCTGACAGTGCAACTATCTCCTGCATAATACGCGGTTACCTGGCGGACTGCAGTCGAACACAAGAGCCTATCAGTGTGAACGTCCTGATGAACTCTACGAGGGATTTCTCTGCGCTCTCGAAGACTACCGACCGCATTCTTATGATCAACGTGCAGCACAAAAGGATGTGGGGCGACAAACTGAGAAGAAGTCGGGACCTGTCAATCCAGATATTGTTACATGTCCTCGCTGTAAGAAAACGGGACACTTAGTACGTGAATGTCCCCAACCAGACCAGCGCAGCTGCTTCAAATGCGGTGTACAAGGTCATATTACCACGAGATGTCCTTCAAATTCAAAAACCAGTGAAGCTGGCACTACCAAAGATGTCAAACTTCTTTTGAACTACAGTGATATTTATAAGAAAACTGCAAAAATTAATGGAGGCCTTCGTGAAGTCTTACATTGATACCGGCAGCCAGGTAAATGTACTCTCTACTCAAGTTGCGAAACTGTTGGAGTTAGAAGTCACACCATCAACGATCGCACTTAAAGGATTTTCAGGTGCGTTGATTTCTAGCCATGGGGAAGTGAGCTTCCGCCTTGAAGTCGACGGCTTGGCTGTATGCTGCAAAGCTCACTTGACCGATATCGACATGAACAGAATAAACCTCCTTATTGGTCAGCCAGTGATAAATGGCGAAGGTGTCTCGATGGTTGTACAAAATGGAACAGCTGTGTTACAGAAAGCCCCAGGTTTCCCAGGTGAAGTGGAAGTTGCAGAAGAATGTAGCCGTTTCCCGGTCAAGACAATTTCTGACGAATGCTTGCCGCCGGGGATATCGATTATCAAGGTTAATATAACCGGAAACACCGAAGCAAAAAACGTGGTGACACCAGTACGCCACTATGAGCTCCATGACGTCTCCTACTCGATTCTTGTAACAGTGCTCAGTGGCAGCACTGGCTACCTGAAGATCGTCAACACTGGAGAAAAGGATGTCAACTGGAAGGCTGGGACCATTCTACTTCGTGCTGAAAGCTGCCGGGATATGACTTCGGTAAGTGCTACTGATATTAATTGCCTATTGCCTGACGAAAATTGCCTGCTATCTGCCAAAAATATTTACGGCGCCAGTATAGCCTCTTGTAGTAGCCATACCATAGGAGGGACACATGTCGATAAAATTAACATAGGGCCCATAGGTACAGCAGAGCACAAAAAGACAATAGAATCACAATTTGCCGACTGTTTCGCAGCTAGCACTCAAGAGTTAGGATGTACCGATCTATTAAAAATGCCTATAAAGCTTACAACTGATCAGCCCGTGTTTCGCTGCCCATATAGACTTTCTTAGACGGAACAAGAGATTGTCAAATCAAAGATTTCTGACTTGCTTAGTGCCGGTATTATTAAAGAATCTTAGTCGAATTACGCGTCCCCAGTAGTGTTAGTTAAAAAGAAAAATGGAGATAGCAGATTATGTGTCGACTATCGCGCGCTCAACGCCATCACGGTTCGCGATAGATATCCTCTGCCTAATATTGATGACCAAGTATCAAAGTTATCACCAATTATTAATATTACCGGAAGATACTCATAAGACGGCGTTTGTAATACCACAGGTTCATTACGAATACAATTGGGTACCTTTTGGCCTCGCGAATGCACCATCTGTATTTATGCGCCTTATAAATAAAATGATAAACTCAATTAAGAAGCTTTCTTAGATGATTTGCTGTTACCGTCTATCGACATACCAACGGGCATTGAATTATTAAAAAAGTTATCTGTAAATTACGAATTAAAATTTAAAATTAAATATAAACAAATGTTCGTTTTTAAAAAATACTATAACTTACCTCGGTCACGAAATATCTCCGGGTAACATTCAACCAGGTGAATTGAAGTTATCAGCAGTTTCTCAATTTCTAACACCACGTAATGTTCATGACATCAGACAGTTTATTGGTTTATGCAGTTATTTTCGTAAATTTATAGCTAACTTTGCACTAATAGCACGTCCACTCACAGAACTGACGAAGAAAAATGCTATTTGAGCCTGGGACTTTCGTCCCAATCCAAAATGTTTAATGAATTAAAGCAAAAACTTTGTAGTAAGCCATTATTAGCCATTTACGACCCAAAACTACCTACCGAAATTCACACAGATGCTTGCAAGTTAGGAATTGCGGGTATGCTACTACAAAAACAAAACGATGACAGCTTGCGCCCCGTTATGTATATTTTAGCCGCGTTACTAGTCGGGAAGAATGTGTATACCATAGTTATGAACTCGAAACGTTGGCAGTAGTAGAATCTTTGCGTAGGTTTCGGGTTTACGTATTAGGAAAAAAGGTGCGGGTAGTGACAGACTGTACGGCCATACGGCATTCCGCGGATTGCTCGGTGGTGGTTGCTAATTCAGAACTACGACATATAATATTTATCGATTATAGACCCGGTGAGCGAATGCAACACATAGATGCGTTAAGTAGAAATCCTGTACCAACTTTAAATGTTGATCGATTAGATGTAATGGATTGGTTTGCCACTGTACAAAATGAGGATGAATAATTAAAAAATATCATAGCTTTGCTAAAGGACGGTTGTACGGATAGTGGAATAGTAAACAATTCCGCGTGGATTAATGAAAGACTTTATCGTAAAACCTTGAATGGCAATCGCTTATTTGTTCCAAAAATAGCTAGGTGGAAAATATTACAAAAGCATCACGACGATACAGGTCATGTAGGTATAAACGATGTACAGAGGCTATTAAAAATATTTTCTGGTTTCCCAAAATGTCACGCTTTATAAAAAAGTATGTATTATCATGTCTGCACTGTGCTTACGGAAAAGGTGAATATGGTAAGAGGGAAGGTAAGCTTCACTCCATACCAAAGCCTCATGAACCGATGCAAATGGTCCATATTGATCACTTAGGACCGTTCACTGGTACTAAGAAGGGGTATCAATACATGCTTGTTATGACCGACGCCTTGTCTAAATTTGTAATAACCGAACCATCTCGTACTGTTAACTCTATAGAAACAATTCGACTTTTAAAAAAGATATTTAGCCTATTTGGGTATCCTGAACGAGTAGTTTCGGATCATGGAAAAGCTTTCACGAGCAGGTACTTTAAACGATTTGCTACTGAAAAACAATTTAGGCACATATTAAACGCTATAGCATGTCCCAGAGCAAACGATCAGGTCGAACGCACCAACCGTACGATATTAGATACTTTACGGACAACAGAACCCAGTGATGCGTCCCACAATTGGGATAACAGTTTACCTGATGTCATTTGGGGTATCAATAATACGATTAATGCATCCACAGGGTATAAGCCATATGATCTAATGTTTGCTCAAACTGGTAGGCCTGCATACGACGTTTGCATTCAAAATCAGGTATCGGAAACTGTTGACTCTAGGCGTCTTAAAGCTCGCAAATGCAATCTGGTGGCTAGTTCAAAAATGAAGCGAAACTATGATAAGAAACGTAAGGCTAGCACTATCTATAGAAAGGGTGATAATGTAATGGCGTCAAGCGCCAACTAACAGCGTTGGTAAAGTTCATTCGAAATTAGACGACTTATATTCGGGTCCCTATGTAGTTGTTAAGGTTTTAGGTAACGATCGGTAAAGGATTAGGAGTATTAAAGGACTCAGAGGATATAAACAGTTTACCGGCCTAGTATCAGCAGACGCTATTCGACCATATAAGAGCGTAGCCCCTATGTCTGATAGTGCACGTAGTACAGATGAGCAGCTAGAAACAGAAGATCTTATAGATCTGCTTGAGAGTTAATCTGGGGTCAGGGGTTCTACTGTCCCGTGCTATGTTGATTGTTGACTAATAAATTGTTGTGTTCCCATTGCGGGAGCAATGCTTACGGGATGGCCTAAAGATGTCGCCACTGTATTGACAGCCAGCAAGCCAAACGCCGTAACGTCACGTCCCACCACGTGGTCGAAGTGGGGAGGTGACGGTTGCCGCCAAGCCAGCCAGCCAGCCAGCCATTATAATAATAATAATAATAATAATAATAATAAAATTTATTCAATTAACGTTTACAAAAAATTAACATTAAGCCAACAGTAACAAGGTTTCCCATACAATTATAGTGCCTAAAAATATACTAAAACTAAAATATTATTGAAGGTGCAATTAATCGTGGTTCGGAATAGCAATGTTTGATAGTGGACTGCCCGATCTAGGTTAATTTAAACCTGTGTTTCAGGCCATCACTTTACAGTCCAGTTTCATTGCGACAGTAAAATTTAAAGTTACAGTAAAACTATTTTAATAAATTATATTCTATTATAATAAACAATTATGAAAATAAGCTTATAGTACATTAATACTTAAAATTATGTCTATGAAATTATACAAAAATAAACACAAACGAGGAGATCAGATAACATTATGCCAAAATTTCTAGAAGTTGTTCTGTGTCTGTGTAATTGAGTTTCACTAAATATTCTGACAAATTCTTACTACATTTTTTATACCTTACACTATAGAAACTTAGTACTTTGTTAAGCCTATTATATAGAAATGGTCCTAAGAATACGTAAAAACGCTTAGTAAAGGCATGTCTGGTTTGAGGCTTTATGCAAACCAAGTCCTTCCTTCTCTTGTCAGAAGGTAGAGGGTCAAAAGGAAGTGCCGCATGCTGGTGTAGTACTATGTTTAAGATAAATAATTGCCGCACTGTTAGCACATTGCATGCTATGTAGAGCTGGTGCGAAGGAAATCTAAAAGGGCGAAAGGTAGCAACCTTGAGAATTGCTCTTTGAGCACGCTCTAACGGGAGTAAAATTGTTTTGGCCGCACCACCCCAAGAAGTTATGCAATATGTAAGGATGGATTGACACAAAGCTAAATAGACCTGTTTAATTAAATTGTAATCGGCTATGTTACGTAAATTTTTAAAAACATATATTAATTTGCGCACTCTCGTACACAGTAACTCGATATGTTTACGGAAATTCAGATTTGAGTCAATCGTGACACCTAGATATTTTAAATTGTCAGCTTTGGCTAAAGTCGGGCAAGAGCATGCAGTGTCAGCATACGTGCAGTTAATATGTGCGTGAATGTTTAGGTTATTAAGCGGTATGTTAGCATTTTTCATTGTAAATAAAATGTAATTTGTTTTATCTGCGTTTAATGTTAGGAGATTTTTCTGGAGCCACTTAGTAACAATGTCAAAACCATTTTGAGCGTATTCATACACCTCAACTTTTGACTTACCTGAAAACAATAGAGCAGTGTCATCCGCATATGACATTATAACACCATTTTGGAGCGACAGGCTGCATAGTTCATTTATGTAGATTAAAAATAATGTGGGCCCCAAAATGCTACCTTGCGGAATGCCAAAACAGCTATTTCTAAGATCAGAACTGGTATATTCACCAATTTTTACACATTGATGACGATCACTGAGATAGTCTGAAAATAGTAAAAGTTGTTTACCTCTTATCCCAAGTGATTCAAGCTTGTGCAAAAGTAAAGAACAAGAAATTGTGTCGAAGGCCTTGGCAAGGTCTAGAAAGATCCCAATTGTGTGCATACCATTATCCAGGTTAGTAGTAATATAGTTAGTTATAAAAGCGAATAGCGCCCTTGTATGTGATTCATTTGCAATTTTGTAAATTCAACAAATATAACTGATTACTGCTACCTATACTTTTTATTTGAGCCACGCCTACCTAAGCTCTATATAAAAAAAAAAAAAAATAGTAACTAAGTGTTGTAGTGATTTAGTGTAATATAGTTATTTTCCTTACAATTTGGGACTTTAACTTACCATACAAACCGTATCCTATCATCAATACGTGTTAGGTCACCATAGCGCCAAGCACTACTTTTTACATGGTCCTTTGAGCATTTATTTACCAGTGACTATCAAGTGAAACAGTGCCACGCGAACCAGAAGATCGCTGCAGTTTCGAAAACCTTGGATTGCAGAGTCGGTCGGTTGAAGCTATAGGGTCAGATCAAACCATTTATTTATACTTACCATTACCAAATAATTTCTTACCAACTTAATTATGGAGTCCGATGCTTTGTTCATCAACCAAACGGAACTTTATGAAATCCTGAGCAAGTTTTTAGCCAACATCCGAGAAGAAAAACCAGAGAGAAGAGAGAGAGTATGGATCCGAGAGGAAAACCGTAGACAATTACAAGCGAAAGGCTCAAGTTAGAAGCATACTGGCATGATTATCAAGAAAACCATAGGAAAATGTGCGAGTTTGCGGATTTTGACCACATTTACTTCAAAAAAGGTTGTTTCAAAACAGCCCAGGAAATTTATTTGAAAATCAAGGAGATTATTGACCATGAGCCAGTTAGCCGCGAAGCAGCTGAAAGATGAAAGCCCCCGTAGAGACAAAGCGGAAGAGGTACAACCATTGCCAGGTAACCGGGCTAAGCAGCAGCTAGACGCGGAATATAGTCGACAGGGAGCTTTCATAAGAACTGCGATATTACAGAAAATACAAAACACAAAGAATCCAATAAATAATTCCTAATTTCGGAAAAAGAATAACGTACCTTTAATATAAAATTTATTTGAACTTATAATTACAAGTCAATCCAAACACTTCAAAGCAACCCACTTTATGATTTTAATTTAATTTAATTTGTGACTAATATTTTAATGCATTTGAATATTATACTAACGTAGTTTTAAGTTTCAGTTACTAACATAATATGGACATTGGAATTAGTCTGAAATAAATTTATTTATTATTATTATTATAAAACGGCAATTTCATAGTTAAAGACCTAATATTATGGAATAAGGTTAGGTAGTTAGGTAACTACAAAGCATACGCGAGTATTTGTGTACTACTCTTGTATAGATTGGAAGACCATAATTAAAAAGTGATTTCCGATCTATACGCGACTAGTTTCACACCCTTGCTTTCTGGCCTTGTACAGAATGGAAATAATATACGCTACACCCGCTATTTGTCGCGGCAACGGGGTTTCACTCCAGCGTTGCATCTCCATATAAAAGACCCTAATTCAAAATAAAGAGAAAAAAAAGAATAAGCTTGTTTTTATAGGTTTTTATTCTGATCTGAAACAGAGCTAGTTACATACATTGTTTTATTTGTACGTAAACCTTTACAAACTAGGTTTACAAAATGTGGATGTGGATGTGTGTGGTGTGTGTGTGGATTGTTATCTTACAAACTATACGAACGAGGGGGAAGCAGGTAGGTATTTTTTGAATAAAAAGGGGTGATATAAGTTTAACTTATGTAGATGCCAGTGTGGTATTGTAGCTTCAAAAGTTTGGGAGCTAAAATCCACAACTAGTTTTTTGAGCGAAACGGATGTTGTACCGATTTAGATTTTGTGTCTAAAAGGTGATTTGTACTTACATTTGTAACGACATCTATGGCGTCACATAAGAACACATCCTGCATCGCGCAATTAAAGTTCTCAGCGCGATTAGAACATATAGAACAGCACCCCGAAATCATCTATCGGGCAGTTGCCCACCAGACATAACACCCGTCTGATCGGAGGATCTTCCCTTTTCAACGGAGGTTTGCGGGAGTTTACTCTCTGTTTCGCATTCCTCCAAACATTATAAGTCGAAAACTGAGGTATAAATAAAAACATTTCAACAATCTGGCTACGACATCGACGCCAGTCAGAGCGGGCGTGTGTTACGTCATATCAGCTAAGAGAGACAAGTAAGTAGACTACGGTGAGGCATTGTTTCTATGAATGATGAATCGTCATCCTCCTTCTTGTCCCAATTTATTTCCGGTCGGTGCAATATGTCATTCGGTGCAATAGCTCATTGACACTTCTCCACCACCTCCAGCAATAATCGTTTCTTTCTTCTGCCTCGACGTCTATGTATAGTCATCCACATTGTGTACCTATTACTCCAAACTTGCCTCGCGATATGTACCTACTTCAGTCCTCCGTAACTCATCCTCATATATTATCATACCACGGCAATCGATTTCCACACAACGTTTCGGTCACCGGTGCTTCTTTCAAACTACTTTGTGAAAATGCAATCTATTGTACCATTTTTTTGTTTGTACCTAGCTCTCGTAGATACCGTGACCTCAAGTTTACATGGAAGTTGTTTGATACAAATGAGATGTTAAATAGGAAGTTGGCTTTGACTGGTGGCATGTTCGCTGATAGGACTTGACGGCTCCTCCCTCGCCGGCCGGGGCGCGCCGGGCGCCGCCGCCGCCCGGCCGCCGCTTGCGCCAGCGCCGCAGTCCACGCGCGACGCCGCTCCGCGCCACACGTACAACGATACAGTGACTCCCCGCGACGCACGCCGCACGACACATGACTGACGGTCAGTACCTACTTGCGGCGCGAGCCGCAAATTTTGTGTATTTAAAAATATCTCACTCGCGCGACGCGACGCGCCGCGCGCCTCGCACCACACCACTTCCTTCACACGCCGCGCGCTGACGCCGCCGCCGGCCGGCTGCAGCTGCCCCCTCGGCTCCCCGTGCCAGCAGCGCGTGGGGCCGTAGTGCGCCTGGAGCCCAGGGCCAGGACCCGAGCCGCAAGCGCGCTACTACAGCCGTCTGTAACAGGAAGGAAAAAAGTGTTATTAAGAAATAATACGTTGAATATTACCGAGTTCTTTTTGGCAGACTTATTTCGGAAGTAAATTTTGTGCCAATTCATCTCCACTTGTAAACACTACACTCCAAGAATGAGGGTCGTACGTATTTATTCATCACTCAAAATTGGTTCGGATAAAAGTACGTAAAATACCTACTGATGCTGGTAGAAGATACAAGCTATGATAACGATTTTCGTTGAAGTCTATTGAACTGCTCGCGCCCGCCGGCTGCACGACTTTATTTGTTATTCTCTAGTCTGATTACAGAACCAACCACTAAACATATTTCAAATATACCTAAATCCAAAGCACATTACATTCGACAATTGGTGTGAAATAATTAACATCGTAATAAGTGTTGACTATTTAGTTGGTGAGCGCTATCGCTGGCGCGCCGGACTCAAAGTCCGACCACCACGGTGACTAGAATATGTGTACAATGGGTACGCGCAGTTTACTTCGTGACATCGATCAAAGTAACCACATTTGGAACTTATCAATAAACAATACGGTGCGTAACAAACTATCTAACAATGATTTTGGTGTCATGATTTTTTTTATTTTCGTAGTTCGAAATATGCGTCAATCAAAACTTGTGGTGATATCGCAGCACGCGGCAGCTACAATATTGATGTCGTAGGGTTACGCTCGATATTTCGCACAACATTTTATACACTATTAGTACAAAATGAAAATAAATGCCTAACTTTCTTAGATTGCTGTTTTATTCTTTATAATTAATTAATTAGTTTAAATTACTCTCTATAACATCAGCTATCTGCTAGTGAAAGTCCCGTTAAAATAGATCCAGCCATTTCGGAGATTAGTCTATTTTGGTATAAGTAGCGTGTAAACTTTAAGTAGAAATAACTCATGCTAAACAAGAATATTGTGGAATCAACTTTATTTAATATTAATACACTGCAAAAATATAATAAGTTATTCGGTACGCACATTAGTAATTTATTAATAATATTTTATAATATAGTATAACCTACCCTAACCTAACCTACCATGACTACATTTATAATTTGGAACTGACTTTTCACTACAGCGTTAGATTTATAGTGAAAGTGGTTCATATTCAAGATAAGTCACCTCGCATTGAACAATATAGTAATTACTCATTAGAAAATGGAGAGGCATTAATTCATTTTTTTATATTTTTTAATCTACTGATAGGGTAAATTTTGAAATGTGCTTGGCGCCGTGATTGCGGAAGGAATACCTAGGTACTTAATCAAAATTGTGACTTTGATACTTAATAAAAACTTCATTTGGATATGATGGCTTGCCAATAAGTGTTTTAAAATAATAGTAATAATTAAAATACTTGTGTTAACTTTAACAGATCTATTTATTAATATTTTGATGACGCTGACGTTCCTAAACAGGATAAAATAGAGAAAGATATTCCTTCTGAATATAAAAATGGTTTACAGACGGTTACAAAAAAATATCGATAGAAGTATCTCAGTTTTACCAACACTGTAAAATCTTCGAAAAAATAATTAAAATTCATCTAATCACTGATCTCAATTGAATTATAGCTTAAAAGACAATTTAGTTATCAAAAGGGTATTGGGATCCTGCAGATGCAATGTACTTAACGAGGAGCTAACCTCCTCGTTAAGTTCGTTAAACTGAATCAAAAATTTAAGGTCCCTATTTGGAATCTTCCTGAACATAAGTTAGCATATGATACTGTAAATCATACGCTGTTTCTTTCAGAAATTTAACATTGTGGCGTAAGAGGACAGGTTTTTAGTAAATAGAAAAGTGTTTAATAGAAGTAAAAGATGTAAATCAGGAAAAAAGGATACAAAGTTATAAAGGGGTCCAACAGGGTTCAATCCTATTTTTAATTTTTAAAACCAATTTACTTAACATAGCACCAAATATAAATTTCAATATTAAATGAATAGCAAAACAATTGCAGACATAAACGCTGTTGTTAGCGAAGTCACCGCAGAGTCATTGAGCAACACCATAAACACGGCTCTTAAATCTTTTCGATTATAGTTTATGTAAAATAAATTAAATACAAATATGATATTGTTCAAATTTACAACACGTGGTAGTGATGATTTAAATCTTAAATTAAAATTAGAATAAATAGTTACCTATTGTAGACCCGGTAACATTTTTTGGAGTTTAAGTTGATTCTTTGTTAAATTGAAAAAATGAACTAAAAATTATAGGTACGTCAATATCATGAAGAATGCGAGATGAACATAAGTTAACTATTGTATAATCCGCTTATTATGCACTTGTAGAGTCAAAATTGAAATATAGTATTCAACCATGTGCTAGCTATAATTATGTATATAATTATAATAGAGAGTACAAATGTTTTCAAAAAGTATATAAATCAGAACAATAGTTCGCATTTCCCAAATAGTCCTGTCAGAAATATTTCCAAAGTCTATCCATACTTACGGTACCAAGATTTTATATTCTAGCAATCTGACTGGCCTGTTGGTCTAGTGGTTAGTGGCCCTGACTGCTATGCCGGAGGTCGTGGGTTCGATTCCCACCCAGCGCAGATGAGCACAATCATTTGTTCTGTGTCTGGGTGTAATTTATCTATAATGTACACCTTTATTTTTTAATTAGTACAAAAAAAATGTGGCTCTATCCGTACCCTTTACTGATCACATTTGTGTAGTCAAAAGTAAAAAAAAAAAATGTAATCCTAAAATTGTCCACAATGTCACAATCGGTAAATTCATAATTGAATCAATCATTCATAACAATTGCTCCTAGAAAAAACTACGCGTAGTGTTTTTCCATTGTTTTTCATTCATAATGAATAGCCTGTACAATATTTCCATAAATTGAGTGACATTTTGGGATATAAACAAACGCTCATAACTTTGTTGTTTATGAATATTATTTATTCACACTTTACATAAATAATAACAAGACCTTTTCTAATAAGCCATAGTATTTGTACTAATTAAAAATTATGTTTATCAGTTGTCTAGTACTCATAACACAAGCTCTGCTTAGCTTGGGACTAGACGCTGTTGTGTGAATATTATAATATATATATATATATATATATAATATAATAGCCCAGATATAATATACGTAAATAAAACAGAAAATAAAACGTATTTAATAGACATAACAGTACCATCAGATTATAACATAGGGCCTAAAGAGATTGAAAAATTAAACAAATACCATCTGCTTAAAACTGAGATAACGCGGTTGTGGAACACACGTACAGAAGTAATACCGATAGTAATAGGAGCGACAACAATAGTAGCAAAGAGCATACATACATCTCATCTTCCTGCCCTTGTCCCATCTTATTTGGGGTCGGCACAACATGTTTTTTTCTTCCATTCTATCCTGTCAACCGTCATGCTATCACTAACTATTGTTATTGATTGATAGATATTGTGATAAATTAGATTCAGGTATAAACATTCATATAATACAAAAGCAAGCAGCAATCCATAAAGTCAATATTATAAGTAAAGTACTGGGGACACAGTATTTGTAACTAATTAGCAGGGGTTCCGAACCTCCTTTTCCCTGAGGGTCTCAGGGCGGGAGCAAGGAAAAACCACCGGAGAAAACCCGAGTAGAAAACACTTTTCAAAAAACTATTATATTATTAATCTTAACAATAAATTAATGATTACTAGTTTTTATAACATAACATAAAACATATAAGCTATCTATTAGTGAAACGTCAAAATCTCTTTATCCATTTTCCATTTCGAAGATGTGCTCCCCTTCCTCCTCGGCAATAACTCATTATCACATTAGTTATAAACTCCGTGAAACTCCGGTTAAATTTTGTTCAACCGTTTCGAAGACGTATTCCGTAGTTTGAAACCTGTTCCTGCGGGTAAATGTAAAGTAACCTAAGTTACTCTTTCACTGATGGTTAGCTTATCCGTCAATGAAAGTCCCGTCAAAATCGGTCCAGCCGTTTTGGAGATCAGCCGGAACAAACAGCCAGACAAAAATTTTAAAAATGTTTTTTGTTATGGGTATTGAATATACTTTGGTCATCATCATCATTTCAGCCGAAAGACGTCCACTGTTGGACATATACTTTGGTATTTAGTAAAAAAAATATTATTTAGATATTACAAACTTCATTTATATCTATACGGATAGAGTATAGATTACATTAAATAGTAAATTATTTCAACCCTCGTTTTAATTTTATTTTAAGTTTTGGTATGACATGTTTAGATAAATTTAATGGATTATACGTAAAAGAGTTTACTTTTGACAGATAATTTAAACAGCAAAGCAGGCCACGTGCCCCGGGCAACAAGGTCAAGGGCGCCAAATTCATGTTTGAACAAAAAAAAATACAAGACGATTAAGACGAACCATAAAATGGTGCCTAAAATTGATGTTTGGTGTCTTAATCTTAAATACTTACATTTATAGACCTTAGGCAATCTCTACCAGTCAACCTAAGGCGGTGGAGAAACTTTATGGCAGGTGCATAAAAGTAAGAAATATTTAAATTCAACAAAATCGACTCACTCGCCTTTGCATCCTACGTTGTCTTATTTCTTAAACTTTTCTGGATATTTTAACAAAACAACAGCTGTCTAAGTTATCAAAAACAGAATTATCTGAAGCCTTTGCAAGATTTTCTTGCTTTTTACTCTGGTATCCTATATGTTTATTTATTTATTTATTTATTTATTTATTATATTCTTTATTGTACACCACATAAACAAAAATACAGGACAAACATAATTAAAAATAAGTGTACAATGGGCGGTCTTATCGCACAGGGCAATTTCTTACAGACAACCTTTGGATGGACTGAAAGAAAGAAGATGGATTTAGGGTTGTCAGTGTACAACATCAGAAAATACTAATAAGACAATAACACAAATACATACATACAATATAAGAAAAACATATACTAATAAATATTAAATATATAATTGAGCCAGGAGAAGAAAAAATCAAAGTGAAAGGTAATGCTCCTTCACCATTTTTTTAAACGTAGGTAGCGTTTGGGCACGCCTCACTTCTAAGGGTAACGCATTCCACAAACGAGCTGCTGAATTGTGAAAGATTTATCAACGAAAGAAGTGGAATGCGTGCGAATACTTAATTTTAGGTTTTCCGATGATCTCAAGGACCTACTATGTGTGTCACTGAGAAACTGAAAGCGTTCCTTAAGATAAAACGGGGTACAAGGATTAAATAGCACATTATAAAGCAAAGAAAATGCATGCATGTTCCTGGATCTCAATTTTTTCTGGATCTACTCCTAGGAAAACCTTGGTCTTTTTTCCATTTTAAAGCGGGAAACTAACATTTTCGAGCTCACTTTGCTTGTTCTTACATGAATTCGTTCATAAGCCTGCGTCAATCGGCGATCGTTGCTTGTTTATGTGGTTGACAGCGCTACCAAAATAATTACACGGTTCTTACTCTACCGGGCACAAGAAACCCACCTAGCGCATAAAACACTGCGTAAAATACTATCACTAATCCAAAACAATAATAATAATAAGTTATAGAAAATTTATAATAAAAGATAGTACATTAAGGAATGATTTATGCAGAAAATGTCACAGCAAAACGTAAACAATACAACATATTACGGGTGCTTGTATGACAATGACACAGAACGATTATACTCACCGACATAATCAACTTGTTAACATCATACACCAAAAACTCGCAATTAAACTTAAACTCATGCAGGACCCATACACACCATATTATAAATATTCACCAAGAGCGGTTTTAGAAAATCTTTTTTACAAAATATATTACGACCGCACTATCATTACAGATCACACTATATATTTTATAACAATAGACCCGACATAACACTTGTTGATAAAGAAAACAAACATGCATACATAATTGATATATCAGTCCCAAACACTAATAACATACAAAAAACTATCACGGAAAAAATTAGGAAGTACACAGAATTACAAGAAGAAATCACCAGAGTTTGGAAAATGAATAGAGTCACAATAGTCCCAATAGTAATATCAGCAACAGGTGTTATTCCAAAACAAATATTCAATAGTTTTAATGTTCTCAATCTATCAAAATACACATACCTAACACTACAAAAAGCGGCTATTTTGAACACTTGTCGTATAGTTAGAAAATTTTTACAACTGGACTTAGATAATAATTTAAATTCAGTACAAAGTCTTTTACCATCGTAAACCAATAATTAGGATCTCACCTTGGTTCACACCCGTGAGATTCTAAAAGAACACCAGGTTCTATAAGATTCTAAAAGAATTCCAGGTCACCAGGTGAACCACCACCTGAGAAAAATTGCCTAAAAAACCATAATAATAATAATAACCCCATCGCCGTATCTCTACGTTGACGTCGTGGTGGGGCTTGCGTGTTCCAATATACCCTAGGTCTGTATTGGTAAAGTTTGCTTTGCCGTAATATGCCTAGGGTGAGGGGCCAGACTAAGAGAGATACAATCCGCAGTACAGTTTTGTGGCGAACTGTTGGGCATTAGCGACCCCACGGACCCGATCTCCCGGGAAAATTCTTGTTCTTCATATCCGGCTTGCCTTTATTGGCCGGCCGTAGTGAACACTGATGAGGAACAGAGCTCCCACCTCTCTCTTGCCTTTATTGGCTGGCTTGAGTGGAGATTCGCAAGAGCAAACGTGCTCGGGAGAAGGATGTATAATCCAGTAAGGTGCTGGTAGGAATCTTGACCGCACTTCCGGGATTAACCTGATAGCCGTGGTATACCTCTCCACTCCTTAAGCACCTCAGGATATGTTGCCCTCTTGTTGCTACGTCACTTCGTGCTAGCGACCGTTTATGGGGGCCCATTTATTGAGTGTGCAAGTCACCCCCTGCCTTTTGTCGATGGATATTAAAAACATTGTTTAGGCAGGGGCCATAGTCTTAACATATTTCCTGGTAACCAGTCCACTTAAGACTCCAAAAACCATAGCCTTATATCTTAGTTTTCCATATGTCGCAATAGTTTCCCACCAACCGGGGGTTGTCCTTGGATACACTAGCATAGTGCGTACAGGGATAATCACCGGTTCGTACCACTTTCCATTAAAAGCGTCTAAAAGGGCCTCTGCGAGTTGGTTTCGGCTCCTCGTACGCCTTCCAAAGGTCCAGGACCTTAGGGTGCTGAGATAAATAAATGTATAATAATAATAAATTTATTAAATTTTTAAATGTTTATTTTAATGTGTTTTTTTTTAAGGAAATATTTAAAAATATAATAAGTATGTAATATAATAAATAAATGGAATAATAATAATATAATAATATTCCACAACCATCACACAATGCCGTCTAGTCTCAAGCTAAGCAGAGCTTGTGTTATGAGTACTAGACAACTGATAAACATACTTATATATTTCTAAATACATACATATTATAGATAAAACAATTAGAAGGAGATTCCCATTATAGATCATCCATCGTACAATAAGTGTGTCATAATCGTTCCAAGTGTTAAGTGAAGAATAAGATATCATAATATTCTATCCACACTGTATGGTCCCAAAGGTGAAATCCACCTGTCAGTGTTGGTACTAACTTTATGTATTGGATCTTCACAATGTGGTGTCAGGCTCGCGGGCGAGGCGTGGAAGCGCCGGCGGGGCTGGCGGAGTAGGGCTTTCAATACCGGTATTCCGGCATCCTGTAATACCGGGATCACTGATATATATTGGTCCTTTTTAATCACGGCATCGACGAGCCAATACCGTGATTAAGGTATTGTGATGGCGGAGACGCAATTGAAAAGGCTTTTAGTTCAATTTGTATTATTATATTGTTAGAAGCGCTCTTTGTTACACTATTTATAAAATATTTAATTTGCTTAGTCTTTTTACTTATTTGACATTCTATCTAAATATGTATACCTAAGCTATTTTTTTACATAAACCTTAAAAGGTATAACTATGCTGCCAGTATCATCATTTCAGCCGAAAAACGTCCACTGTTGGACATAAACCTCCCCCAAATGTCGCCACAATGATCGGTCCTGTGCGTCTCGCATCCACCGGATTCCCGTGACCCTCACCAGGCCATCGGTCCACCTCGTGGGAGGGCTTCCAACGCTGCGTCTTCCGGTACGTGATCGCCATTCCAGAACCTTTCGTCCCCATCGACTATCTGTTCTGAGCGCAATGTGCCTTGCCCACTGCCACTTAAGTTTGGCGATTCTTTGGGCTATGTCGGTAACCTTGGTTCTCCTGCGGATATCTTCATTTCTGATGTGATCACGCAAGGAAACTCCGAGCATAGCCCTTTCCATTGCCCTTTGAGTGACATATGTCTTCTGATGAGGCCCATTGTAAACGACCACGTTTCGGAGCCATATGTCATCACTGGCAACACGCACTGGTCCTAGACTTTCGTCTTGAGGCACTGTGGTATATTGGACGAGAAGATACCGCGCAGCTTCCCGAACGCTGCCCAGCCGAGTAGGATTCGACGATTGACCTCTTTCTCGAAGTTAGACCTACCCAAAAGGACCGTCTGTCCCAGGTAAACATAGTTGTCCACAACTTCGAGTGTAGAGACTCTGATCTTGATAGGAGTCGGTGCTACATGGATGTTTACTATGACTTTGGTTTTGTCCATGTTCATTTTAAGTCTCACTCTTTCGGAAGCTCTACCGAAGTCACCGAGCATTGTACTAACCTCCTCCGTAGTCTCAGTTATGACTACTATGTCGTCGGCAAACCGAAGGTGAGTGATGTACTCGCTATTGACATTTATACCTAGCCGTCTCCATTATCAGTCAGTCAAATGACGTCTCTCAACCTTACACCCCGCTGCAAGAGGATTATAGGTTTCGAGGTCTGGTCGGACTGACATGTTGGCGTTTTTGTATATACATTTCAGCACTTCGATGTACCGATAGTCAATCTGGCACCGTTGGAGAGACTGTAGTACAGCCCAAGTCTCGATCGAATCAAAGGCATTCTCGTAGTCCACAAACGGTAAGCAGAGAGGCTGATTATACTCCTCAGTCTTCGATATAACCTACCGCAGCGTAGGTATGTATGTGGTCCACGGTGCTGAAGCTTTTTCGAAAACCGGCTTGTTCGGGTGGCTGGAAGTCATCGAACCGGCGCGTGAGACGGTTCGTGATGACTCTGGAAAACAGCTTGTAGACATGGCTCACAAGTGAGATGGGCTTGTAATTCTTAAGAAGGGTATTGTCACCCTTCTTAAGGAAGAGTACCACCACACCTCTGTTTCATGCCTGTGGAGTTTTTCCCTCGAGTATGACGAAATCAAACAACTTCAGAAGGGCCTTAGAAGAACCGGTTTTCCACCCGCCTTCAGGAGCTCGGCCGTAATTCCGTCCTCACCCGACGCTTTGTTGTTCTTCAACTGCTTCAGAGCCATCCTAATCTCGTACAGGCTGACGTCCGGAATATATTCGGTAGTGTCGAGTCAATCTAGCTTTGATTTGCAGCGGGTTTGGAGATTGACGTGTACAACTGTCCATAAAATGCCTCGATCTCTCCCAAAAGCTCCGATTAGACGGATATGACTCTGCTATCGTCGGTCTTCAGTTTTGTCAGCTTTCTCGGCTCAATAGACAGATCTCGTGCAAATACTTTGGAGCCCTTATTCCGCTCAATCGCGTCCTTAATCCTCTCAGTATTAAATCGGCGAAGGTCGCGTTTCAGAAACTTCGAGATCCGTCTATTGAACTGCCGGTATGTGCACGCAACATCTGAAGACTGAAAAGTCATCTCACGCCTCTTCTTTATAAGCTCGAGAGTTTGATCTGACAGCTTCTTGTTCTTATATGTACGGTGAGTCTTGAAAAACTTAGACCCGACCGTATGGACAGTTCCCACGAACCCATCGTTATATTCTTTCACGAAGCTTTCTAGGCACTCGAAACGATTGTGGAGTTCGAGCTGAAAGCTCTCGGAGTTTTGAATCTGGATCTGTGCTGGTCGGAGCGTAGACTTCAACAGTCGAGATCTTTCAAGCTTAGTATTGATATTCAATGTGCCCCTTACCATGCGGTGATTACTTCCAGTTTTTACCGCATTAATCACAGAGACATCATTGAATATTTACTTCTTCGTTGACAGAATGAAGTCAATCTCATTTCTAGTTGCACTGTGGGGACTTTGCCAGGTCCACCTCCTATGCTCACGTTTTTTGAAGGAGGAGTTCATCATGTAGAGGCTCTCCTTCTCCATAAAACTAGCTAGTAGATATCCCCGGTGATTTCAAGGTTCAAATCCAAATTGCCCCACTCGTAGCTCGTCACCATCTCGTTTGCCCAGTTTCGCGTTGAAGTCCCCCATGAAAACGGTGAAGTCAGTCTTAAAACCATGCATGGCTCTGGATACTTCCTCATACATGGTCTCTATTTCGTCGTCGGGGTGCGTCGAGGTGGGGGCGTAAACTTGAGGGACCTTCAGCGAATATCTTGATGATATTCTGAGTATAAGGTACACACTCTTGATCTTCACTACATTGTTCACAATTTAAGGGAGATAGAGCAGGTTACCAGATTCGAGAATTATCGTGTCCTCCTCCTGTGAATATACATTCAGTCAGAAAAGTATCGGGAATGGATGATTTGTTTATGGTTCCAAAATCCAATTTTTGTTTTTTTTTTGTTGTTGGTAGATTGGCACAACTGTTTTCCATTTTGGCGCGGAGTTTGAGTTGCATCTGTTATTTATATTAAAAACAGTTCTGTTTTTAATTATATCTATCATATCTAGTGTGTATTGCGAATTTCATAATGAACAAAAACATCGAACAAAGAGTTTGTCTTAAATTTTGCATCACCAATGGAATTTCGTGTTCGGAGTTACTGAAAATGTTACAGAAGGCTTACGGTGAATCGACTTTATCAAAAACACGTGCTTATGAGTGGTACAAAACGTTCAAAAGCGGTCGAGATGTGATGGAAGATTTGCCTCGCTCTGGTAAGCCATCAACGTCTTCAACTGAAGTTAACATCGCAAAAGTGAAGGAAATAGTGACTGAACATCCTCATTCAACTTCGAGAGAGATAGCCGCTGAACTTTCTGTATCTTACGAGTCAATCCGTACTATTTTAACTAATCATTTGGGTATGAAATATGTTACCGCTCGGCTAGTCCCAAAAGACCTGAATTTTCTCCAAAAACTCAATCGCATGAGAGTCGCTGAGGACAAGCTAGAACGAGTCAATTCCGACTCAACATTCATGAAACGCATTGTTACTGGTGACGAGACGTGGGTTTACGAGTTTGACATGCAAACTAGTCAACAAGCTTCGGAGTGGCGCCTTCCAACTGAACCGAAACCGAAATAAAAAAAAGTAAAAAACTAAAACCCGACTACGACAAAAAAAAAGACGCTGAAAAAGTATGAAACAAGATTTTCAAGATGCTGAAATAAACAAAGTAACTGGAAAAACAAGAATAGAACAAAAAGAAAAGCCGTAGTCACACGCTATTAAAGTGTTTCGATTATTACTCCCACAAATTACAAATTCAGATATTTAAGTTTTTATGTTTTTCCTGCTAAATAACATGTGTAATTTGTGGAGATTAATAAACACTTTTTTGATTTGATTTTGATTTTGATTTGACCTACCTATAACGTGTGACTACGGCTTTTCTTTTTGTTCTATTCTTGTTTTTCCAGTTACACTACAATGGACAGAGTCTAATATCATCCTACTGTATAAAAAAGGAGATAAATATGATATAGGAAACTATCGCCCTATTAGCCTTATGTCCAACGTATATAAAATCTTCGCTAAGATCATCTTAAAACGAATCGAAAGAACCCTTGACGAACACCAACCCATCGAGCAAGCAGGATTCCGCAAAGATTATTCGGTAATCGACCACATACACGTAGTGCGCCAAGTCCTAGAGAAGTACAACGAATACAAGCTAACGTATTACATCGCGTTTATCGACTACAGTAAAGCGTTTGATTCTCTTCTTCACGAAAAAATATGGGAGGCTCTACTAGAACAAGGAATCGAACACAAATTCATCCGACTAATAGGAAACATATACAGTCGCAGCACAACAAGAATCCAATTAGAAAAGAAAAGCGCTCCTTTCAGAATAGAAAAAGGCGTTAGACAGGGGGATCCCCTATCTCCTAAACTTTTCTCCGCTGTACTAGAATCAATCTTCAGACGACTTAATTGGGAACACCTCGGTATTAACGTTAATGGAGTATTGCTGTCGCACTTGAGGTTCGCCGATGATATAGTGCTATTTGCCAAAACACCAGAAGACTTAAACAAAATGCTGGGAGAACTTGCGGCAGAAAGTGCGGAAGTGGGACTGACACTGAATCCGGAAAAAACTAGAGTTATGACAAACGGAAGCAAGTACACTATCAAACTAGGGAACACTGAAATAGACTATACTGACGAGTACATCTATCTAGGACAGCTTATAACTCAAAAAGAACCCATGCAAAAGGAAGTGGCGAGAAGAATTACTAATGGCTGGAAGAGATACTGGAGCCTGAGAGAGGCTATGAAAGATAAAAAACTCCATATAAACCTCAAAAGTAAACTGTTTGACACCTGCATTCTACCTGTTCTGATGTACGGATGCCAATCATGGGCGCTAAATCATGAAATATTAAGCAAACTATCAACCTGTCAGTACGCAATGGAACGGAGTATGCTAAACATTAGAAAGTCTGACAGATCGAAAAACTTCGTCATCAGAAATAAAATAAAAACTAAAGATGTAACAACTAAAATCAAAAGACTGAAATGGAGATGGGCTGGCCACGTGATAAGAGGATACGACAAATGGAGCCAAAGAGTGACCCACTGGTATCCCAGAGACGGCATGAGGAAGAAAGGTAGACCGCAAAAAAGATGGGTCAACGACATTAGACAGGTGGCCGGAGTTACGTGGAACAGAGTGGCACAGGAAAGGAAAGAATGGAAAAGGCTGGAGGAGGCCTTTGCCGATTGGCAAACAGACCTAGGAAAGATAACCAAGCAACAGATATTAGGTTAAATAGTTTATGAGTCAGTGTTATTATATTATAAGTTTAAATGCATTGTAATAAGAGATCTGAATAAAAAGGCTATATTATTATTATTATTATTATTAGATGTAGGTGGTTTATATATTTATTGTTTACGTGTAGTGTGTAACTGTGTAAATATATGTGAGTCGCCCACACACTCAATAAATACCATTGAGCAACCACCATATTCACCAGATATAGAGCCAGCCGACTTCTTTCTTTTTCCTAAACTCAAATTACCACTTCGTGGCACCCATTTTCAATCGGTAGAAGACATAAAGGAGAATTCGCGGCGAGAACTGAACTCAATTCCGGAAACAGCATTTAAAAATGTTTTGATGATTGCATTATTCGTTGGCGTAAGTGTATCGTTTCTGAAGGAGCATACTTTGAAGGTGATAAAATAAATTTGGATGAATAACAAACATTTTGTGTATTATTGATCTTTTCCCGGTACTTTCTTGACAGAGTAGTAATAATAATACTCCATCGTATCAATTCCTCATCAAGTTCTGTTCTTCTCGTCGGTCCTAAGTGTACGCGTGTTATATGTTGTCCGGTCCAGCCGTTGTTTTTTATAGGGGTAGCTGGATTCCATCTAGTGTTTCTTAGCGAACCTTGCCTCGCCGCTACCGGAGTCAAGGGTAGACGGGCTGCCGGGCACTAGGGGCCATTTCTTTGTTTTGCTTATCATTTTTGCGGGGGATTTGCAGTAATCGCCATGCTTGGCAGGCGGGTTGGCAATCGCAGTATGGTTGTTATAATGCACAGATAATGCTGCTACCCATTCAGAAATCAGAAATCAGAAACGTTTATTTCAAATAGACCAATTACAGGCACTTTTGAATTGTCAAAATGTCGGTCAGTCAAAAAAAAATACAAGTGAAGCTAAATTGCACGTTCCAAAGCGTAGATCTCTATGGAAAAGAACGTGCAAGAAACTCCATGGGACACTCTTTTAAATCATATTATGAGTTACATAAATCTTGGTTACATATTTCTTGTCGCTTCTAATATGTGAGCACAATATAGATAAGTAATAATAATTTAAAATAAAAAATATAAATAAACTAATTAAAAAAAAATAGAAATTGAATTAAGTCACTGGCAGCTAAGAGATGACCAGTCTCAACTGACGGCACCCGTTCACGAGCATGACGCGTGCATCAGCCCCACTCAGCTCAACCATTTTGAAGGGAACTGAATGACCCAATAACACGTGCCACCATCAGCGAGACATTTGAGTGAGCATGACAAACTCTCAACTGCCATGCTCGTAATGTCAAACAAGTAGTAACCTAATAAAAATGCTCCGTGGTACTTCACATTCACAAAACTTGAAAAACAAAGTGCTTCTACATTATACAATGCTATTGTTTCCAAATACAAAAGGTAATAAATTATCATAAGCTCTATTGAAATAAACAAATAAAATAAAATAAAACACATTTCGAAAACAACAATACAAAAAGGGGAATAGTATCTCTTCCAATATTTATATATATATATATATATATATATAAACTAATTTGAAGGTAAAAGTGGCTGTGGCTGCGGAGCAGGACCGGCATTTAGCCAAGCGTTTTTATCAAAGATATAATCTTCCAGTTTATAATACGCTTGTCTACATAGTGTGCGTTTAATGCATGCTTTAAATTTGGACTCATTTAATTGTAGAATCTCCACTGGTATCTTATTATAATATTTTACACAGTACCCCATGAAAGAACTATGTACTTTAGCCATTCTCTGGTATGTCCCTTAGTCGCCTCTTACAACACCCACGGGAAGAGATGGAACGGTGCCAATCTTTACTTCCAAACACCATACGGACGACGAGGACGGCTGCCAGTATGCAAGCCAGCAATATATTATGTATGGCCTCTATGGTCGCTACATGAGCTTTACCCCTACGAATAGAAATGCGAAGGATTACAAAGCACTTCTATTTAAAAAAAAAAACATTTTAAGGTTTAAGTATAACCTGCCTATACCTGACCAAAATGTCCCTACCTATGGAGGAAATAAATTTACATGGTGGTGGTCGTCTCTTTAAGAGCGAGCCTAAGTCATGACCAACGATACATGGTGAAGTACACTCCGCTTGGGCAGAGCACCGGCGCCGTAGCCGGAGAGATCGGCGGCAACGATCTCTCGCGTCGGGCCTTGGCACAGGCCATGGTCCGATGCGAGGAGGATTGGAAGCAGTGTGCTAGCAAAGGAGGAGGCCGCACGTGCACGCGCGAGGGAGCTACCCTCACGCCCCAGCCGCTGGGATCCCGACCCCGATTTCCGGCGACCGCGGACGCGGTCGGCAACTAATGGTTAGCTTGCCGTCTAACCGTCCGGTAACTGTCCGGACCGAGCCCAAGTCGTCGACGGCGCTTACTTTTCCACGCGCGCCTCAAGGAGATATCAGCAAACCGTAGTGGCCCTCAGGGTCGAAGCCTGCTGGGGCCAAGGGTATGTTTCTGAAAAGAAAACTCGGCCCTGGGACGAAGGCAAAGAAGGAACAGGAGTGGGTTTTTAGTTAGTAAAAATCTGACACTCCCTCGCGCTCCGCCCAAGAGCGGGGGATTTCAGAGTCATTGGATGATTTTCTCACCTACGAAAAAAATTAGTGTGACAAACGATAAGCAAAATTCAAAATCTACTTACAAAATTACTATGCACTAACTTTGCGCTCACCATTCAACGTTATCATGCTTAGACCCCACTGTGGCAAAACCTCCAAAAGAGCCACGGTGCTGCACCCTAATTTTCATAGTTGAAATCTATCCAGATGGGACAAAACAATTAAACTCTTACGCTTAGGACTTTAACTTCATCGGACGCTTATCGTGTCAGAGAAGAAAAAGATCGAACTGTGCAAGTTTCTATCATCGCTAATAATTTAATATGCTCCAGTGACAAAACTTAAAAAAAATCACGTAGTCTAATATAATCTATCAGTCCATCTTGACTGCACTGTGGGATTTCAATCATCAGCTGAACCAATGGCTTCAACTAGACACCCTTTGCGAAGGCTATGCGTTATCCGTAAAGTCGGTATCAGCATTGACTGATACTCCAACACTAGCCCTCACTAGTAGGACCACAGTTACCAAAATAATTTAACTATTGCAAGTTGAAAACTGTCATCAGGCACATATTTACCTATTCTAAAATACAGTAGAATAAAATAGTTATTTAACGCACAGTTTGTTTTTTTCTTCTTTTTTCGATCGTCCCTCACTGAAATCGAAGACGAAACAAAAAAAGAAAGATTAATATTATTCATCTCACAAAAATAATGCAGTGACGTGATAACAAAAACAAAAGTCAAAATATTTACAAAATTATTAAAGTGAAAGGATTCCTAATTTTATAATTATAAAAAATAGAATTTAATATCTTTTTATAAAATTGGTTAAATAAAAAGGACTTAATTTTTTTTTTATAAGAATGTTCAGACATAAGATTTTGTATTATAAAAATGAATATGACGTGAAAACTCTCTTCTTGTCATGTCCTTTTATGCCATGCACTTTTTAGTTTTATATGGGGTACGATGAAAAAATTTGCTACGTAAATTAATAAAATCAAACTTTGTCTGTAAATAAGGGAGAATGGACATCGTCCCTTGTATAAACTGGACTATCTCCTTTGCTTCATCCTGAAAAATAATAATAATAATAATAATAATAATTTTATTTTCAAAAAGTACACAATTACAGGTCAGGACACTTAATTTAAGGTACAATTGGCGAGGTACAAGATAAATGATCAATGACCCCTGCGCTAGGTAAACCTGTGTTACAGGGGTCATCCATCCATCCGTTCTGTAGTGACAAGGTACGGTATCGTCATACGTAACGTGCACTTATATAAGAAAAAATAAAAATAAAACTAAACTAGTACAATTTGGGAATTAGTAGGTAGAGGAAAAATGCAAAAAAATAAACTGAAGGAAAGGGGAATTTTTGTGTCGTGTGTATTGTAATTGTGTGTGTGTGAATGCCTAACTGGTTAGGGTTTGAGAAATTCTTCCGTAATGTCATAATTGAGGGTAAGCAGAAATTCTTTAACTTTGGACTTACATTGGAACTTGTTTAAATTGTGTATGTCCAGTTTATTGTGGAGTTTGTAAAAATTCTGTCCAGTTTCGTTATTTTTATTTTCAAAAGTGTGATCATCGTCGGTGTGGTTTTTATTGGATTCGTCATCCTGTTCACATTTCGATTCTAACAACGACATAATTATCTTAGTTCTCTGAGAATAAATTTGATGAAATACCTAATGATTGCACTGGACACATCCGGGTTTTTGTCTTCATCCGTATACTCCAATCCCATCTCGTTATCGATTAGGCTGCTTATATCACAGCTCTGGTCATCATTGGGCACGCCATAATTATGGCGGTAAGTCCCCTCTTTGAGGAGTGGCTGGAAAGAAACACGGCGTCCTTACCTTCCGCATGACGCAGGTCGTCACTGGACATGGTAAGTTCGGAAAGTTCCTGCACCGGATTTCTGCGGAAGAAACGCCTGGGTGCCACCATAGTGTGGACCACCCGGCGGACACGGTGGTACATACGGTAGAGGTGTGCCCCGCCTGGGCAGAGCAACGCCGTGTCCTCTCGGGGGGCGATTGGCAGCAGCGATCTCTGTAAGTAATCACCGGTTTTAGTCCAGTTAATTTTATTGTGCAGTATAACTCTAAGGTACTTAGTTGACGTACTCCATGGCAAAGTCGTATACCCAACTTTTATGTGTCTTTTTGGTAATGATAAGAGATCATTACCAAAAAGACACATAAAAGTTACCTAGTGAACATTATAACTTTAGTTTTTGTGAAATTTGGTTTTAATTTCCAATTAGTAGGAGCCGTTCAAATAATAAATCTGTGTCTTTGCTTGTCGTAAATAAGGCTGTGATCACGGTATTGATCATACGAATATTGAAAAAATCCGGTATTTGAAAGCCCTAGTGCAGAGTATCGAACGGCAAACTAATGCTATTCGATCTCGACGAGTCCGTGCCAGTCTACCACAAACACATTAACATTTTCGACGACTGCTATGTATATAAATCATAAATTATGAATATCTACATAAATACATATTTAGAAAGTAGACTGATTGTGAGACAAAACACTCTATCTCCCCTCGTAAGTCTACATAATAGTAGATTATGTAGACTAGGGGATAAAGCAGTGTCTTTAAGTCGCGGGCGGCATGTTGAATTCCGAACGAAACGAAGGTTGCTAATTTTAATCCCGAACGTCAGTGAGGGATTTATATAATTAACTCCCGAGCACTGCGAGGGAGTTAATAAAGAAACCTGAGTGAAGTGAGGAATTCAAGCCGCCCTAGACAAAGACAGCTTTATCCCCGTGTTGGATACTCTACTTTTTACACCATCTGTGAGATAATTAAAAGACAATTTAGTAAAACAAATCATATATTAGAGAAATATAAGTATTATTTACGAGTTAATCATAACTATCACTCAAAATGTTTTGAAATTTTTCAAACACAATTCACTACTCAAAGATTCTAAAGTTTAAATTTTCTATAACGTCCCGTTTGTTCATTACTTTTTTTAGAAACTTTTTGTATGAACTTGAATGAATTTGTTTGATGCACTACATTTTAATTCACATAATGCTGAAGGTTTTTCACGTTCCAAATTCAAATCTCATTATTCCCTATGGATCGCCCATACTGCATTATCTCCCTAGGGACATAATGACTTGCTTTAAGTGATGGTTGTATGACGTATAATAGTAGATTATGTGACTAGGGGATAAAGAAAGAAAGAAAGAAGAAAGAAAGAAAACATTTATTTGAGACTAAAGAGAGGATAAAGCAGTGTCCTTAAGTCGCGGGTGGCGGATGTTGAATTCCGAACGAAACGAAGGTTGCTAATTTTAATCCCGAACGATAGTGAGGGTTTTATATAATTAACTCCCGAGCATTGCGAGGGAGTTAATAAAGAAACCTGAGTGAAGTGAGGAATTCAAGCCGCCCAAGACAAAGACAGCTTTATCCCCGTGTTGGATACTCTACTTTTTACACCATCTGTGAGATAATTAAAAGACAATTTAGTAAAAGAAATCATATAATACAGAAAAATAAGTATTATTTACGAGTTAATCTTAACTATCACTCAAAATGTTTTGAGATTTGAAACAAACAAAATTCACTACTCAAAGATTCTATAGTTTAAATTTTCTATAACGCTCCCGCTTGTTCATTACTTTTTTTTAGAAACTTTTTTTATTGTTTTTTTTTTGTTAGTGGCCAGTTTGAAATTTGAATAAACTTGTTTGATGCACTACATTTTAATTCACATAATGCTGACGGTTTTTCACGTTCCAAATTCAAATCTCATTATTCCCTAGGGATCGCCCATACTGCATTATCTCCCTAGGGACATAATGACTTAATTTAAGTGATGGTTGTATGACGTATAAAAGGGCATTATCGAGCAGGTGGTGTAAAAAAGGGCATTATCGAGCAGGTGGTGTAAAAAGGGATTTTATCTCACTAATTAAAACATAATAGAAATCAATAGCGCTGGCTCGTGGTTGTGCTATCTAGCCAAACTAATATCGGATGGCATATAAGTATATGTATTTGTTTCCATGGGAAAGGGGTTTTTAATGTGGGGCACTAGATAGGTAAGTACTTCTACTGATACTCTTGTTATGGTTATGTCTTTTTTATTCACGGATCCGTTTGCGAAATACTAAGGTTTAGTGCATGCTTTTTTGTTGGAGTTACCTCCCCCCTTCTACTGACGATACCGTTGTTTTTGAATTTGTGAAAGATATTCAGTAAAGTTCTGCCTACAAGTAAGCATATTATTACGAAGTTAAAAAGAAAACTATACTTAACAGTTAAGAAGACTAAAAACTAACGTTATGAGAGTAAAAATAATCATGTCCGTAGGGATTGAGGTGCCACATTTCGTATCATAATTAAATTAAATACTTATTTAGTAGTAAGTTTAAAAAAATTTCCTCGATTTTGTAGCTTAATACTTTAAAAGTTACATGAATATGAAGGTGACACCTCAATCTCAAACCTCATCATCATGGTTGAAAATTACAATTTGGTATGATTTAGTAGAATTTTAGAGTAGTTAGTAGACAAAATTTGAGCTGTGTTAAAATTAAAAAAAAAGTTACCATACATTATTTATGGCTCCTCAGACCACACACATGAGACCCGTAATTTTTCAAAAAGCATTATTTCAATTAATACGCAATTTCTTCTTCGTTTAGTAGTAAGTATATTACATTTGAGAGCACACTGGGCCCGCGTGGTGGATTACGAGTCATACTGTCTCCTAGAGAGAAGGCCTGAGTCCCAACAGTTGGAACATTAGGATAAGAACCGGATATAAAAAATAATTGGATTGGGATATATAGCACATTTAATGTGGCTTCTCAATTGAGATGCTTCGGTAAATAGATTGGCTTCTATCTAATCTACTTATACTTGTGACGAAATTTCGAGCAAAAAACACCTATATTTTGTATAAACTTCTGCTAAATGTACTTATAACTCGCCACTCTAGAACCTTTCGGCCCCATCGACCATCCGTTTTACGAGCAATGTGCCCTGCCCACTGCACTTTAGTTTGGCGATTCTTCGGGCTATGTCGGCGACCTTGGCTCTCCTGCGGATAACCATAACATTACTTATTTAAAAAGATTTTTTTGTTTCGTGGCTTATAGAGACCCAAATTTATTTTATTTAATCTTATTATTTGAAGATTACTATAAAAGGGGAATGAAACCTTTGCCATACATAGCTGGCATATTTTTTTTTCTTTTCGCCAATAGTGAAACCTAGGCCATAAATCTTAAAAGACTATATCAATAGCAAAACGAATTATGTCCACCAACCGTAACCAAACGAAGTTAGAGACTGTTTTGTAGATAGCTATTGTTTTTTTTTATCAGGCATTACTTTTTTTAAATAAAAATACTCCGTAAGTATCTGATATTTTAAGATTCTCATTGTTAAATATACTGCAAGCTCCGTATGGTGTCCATTCCATCTCTTCCCGTGGGTGTCGTAAGAGGCGACTAAGGGACACACCAGAGAATGGGTAGCAGCTTTCTCTGTGCATTGCAACAACCAAACTGCGATTGCCAACCCGCATGCCCAACGTGGCGATTATGTCAAAACCCTCCCAATGAAAAGCACACCAAAAATGGCCCCTAGTGCCCGGCAGCCCTTCTACCCTTGACTCCGGTAGCGGTCAAGGTTACGGCGAGGCAAAGGGTGTGAAGAATCTCCGGTTGAGATCCGGTTACCCATTTAGAAAACAACGACTGGACCTGGCAACATATATATAACACGCGTATACTCCAGTCCGACGAGAAGATCACCGTCACCGAACTTGAGGAAGAATTGAGCAGGTTACGATGGATATTGTAGGATTATCTGAAGTCCGAAGACAGGGAGAGGACACGATAATTCTTAAATTCGGTAACCTGCTTTATTTCCCGGAAGGTGTCCAGCAGTCCCAGGAAGGTGTCGGGTTTATCGTCTACAAGTCCCTTGTGAACAATGTGGCGAGGATCGAGAGTGTGTCGACCAGGGTGGCGTACGGCTCTGAAGCAGCTTAAAAACAACAAGGCGTCAGGTGACGAAGGAATTACGGCCGAGCTCCTGAAGGCGGGTGGAAAACCGGTCCTGAAGGCCCTTCAGAGATTGTTCGATTCCGTCATACTCGACGGAAAAACGCCACAGGCATGGAGCAGAGGTGTGGTGGTACTCTTCTTTAAGAAGGGTGACATTGCCCTGCTTAAGAATTACAGGCCCATCTCGCTTCTGAGCCATGTCTATAAGCTGTTTTCCAGAGTCATCACGAATCGTCTCCCACGCAGGTTCGACGACTTCCAGCCTCCCGAAAAAGCCGGATTCTGAAAAGGCACCAATTCTATTCTATTCTATTCTATTCTATTCTATTCTATTCTATTCTATTCTATTCTATTCTATTCTATTCTATTCTATTCTATTCTATTCTATTCTATTCTATTCTATTCTATTCTATTCTATTCTATTCTATTCTATTCTATTCTATTCTATTCTATTCTATTCTATTCTATTCTATTCTATTCTATTCTATTCTATTCTATTCTATTCTATTCTATTCTATTCTATTCTATTCTATTCTATTCTATTCTATTCTATTCTATTCTATTCTATTCTATTCTATTCTATTCTATTCTATTCTATTCTATTCTATTCTATTCTATTCTATTCTATTCTATTCTATTCTATTCTATTCTATTCTATTCTATTCTATTCTATTTGTTTGGGAAAACCAACGGCGGCACATCACAATTTTACAGTAAAAAAATACAATACATTAAATGATATAAATGCACAACCAACAACATTTTCCACATAATATAAATGAGTTTGTAAAATTTAAATTCAGTACGTGCGAATATATAAAATTGGACATTAAAATTATATCAAAATTAAATTCATATCAAAACACTAAAATTAAATTAGATCTATAACCTGCCTCTCTGCTTAACGTTCGTGGACAACGAGCAGCTTTTGATCCGATCGAGACTTGGGCTGTACTGCAATCTCTCCAACAGTGCCAGATTGACTTTCGGTACATTGAAGTGCTGAAGTGTTTGTACGAGAACGCCACAATGTCAGTCCAACTTCAAGACTGGACCTCAAAACCTATCCTTCTGAAGCAGGGTGTGAGGCAGGTAGGCGTCATTTCTCCGAAACTGTTTACGGGTGCAATGGAGGATGTCTTCAAGGTTCTGGACTGGAGTGGACTAGGCATTAATGTCAATGGCGAGTACATCACTCGCCTTTGGTTTGCCAACGATATGGTAGTCATGGCTGAGACTACGGAGGAGCTCAGTACAATGCTCGATGACCTTAGTAGATCTTCCGAAAAAGTGGGTCATAAAATGGACATGGAGCACCCACTCCGATCAAGATCGGAGACTCTACACTCGAAGTTGTAGATGATTACGTTTACTTGGGACAGACCATCCAGTTGGGTAGCTCTAACTTAGAGAAAGAGGTCAATCGTCGAATCCGACTCGGCTGGGCAACGTTTGGGAAGCTGCGCGGTATCTTCTCGTCCAACATACCACAGTCTTAAAACACTGTGGTATGTAGGACGAGAAGATGAAATGACCAGTGCGTGTTGGCAACTTGCCGGTGATGACATATGGCACTGAAACATGGCTTACAATGGGCCTCATTAGAAGGCTTACAGTCACTCAAAGGGAAATGGAAAGGGCTATGCTCGAAGTTTCCTTGCGTGACCGCATCAGGAATGAAGATAGGAGGAGGAGGATAGCAGGAGAATCAAGGTCGCCAACATAGCCCGAAGAATTGCCAAACTTAAGTGGCAGTGGGTAGGGCACATTGCTCGTAGAACAGATGGTCGATGGGGCCGAAAGGTTCTAGAATGACGACCGTGCACCAGAAAACGCAGCGTTGGAAGGCTTCCCACAAGGTGGACCGATGAACAGGTAAGAGTCGTGGGATTGCGGTGGATGCAAGCCGCACAGGACCGTTCGGTATGGCGACACTTGGGGAAGGACAATGTCCAGCAGTAGACGTCCTTCGGCTGAAATGATGATGATGATGATGAAATATTCTACACGACTTTGAATTATTCTGCGTCCCTTGCTTCCGCATATATTGCCGGGTGTAGTAGGAGGGCGTCTAGTGTTGAACTCAAGTCGTCTTAATATAATATAAGAAAAATAGTTAACGCCTGACAAAAAAGTACTAGCAATGCTTCTATATGCATCTTCGTTCGGTTAATGTTTAAACCTTAACCGAACGAAGATGCATATAGAAGTCCTGGTTCTTTTTGCTATTGATTCCTCGTATTGTCCATTAACTTATAAACAAGGTTTCATTTCTGGCGAAAAGAAAAAAGTTAATTATGCCAATACTTTGCATTGGCTTTTATGTCGATACTTACCTATCCTCAATAATATTTATTTAGTAACCTTGAAATAAAGATAAAGGGTATGGTCCACCAATCAAACAAACTTTGGCCAACAGTGGACATATACATTCAGTCAGAAAAGTATCGGGAATGGATGATTTGTTTATGGTTCCAAATTCCAATTTTTGTTTTTTTTTTGTTGTTGGTAGATTTTTTTTTTTTTTTTTTTTTTTTTTTTTTTTTTTTTTTTTTTTTTATTTTTTTTTTATTTTTACTTGAATTATCGTCTTCAAAACGAAACATAACATAAAAACGATAACATTTTAGGTACCATTATTCATGTAGTTAATAGACTAAGGAAATTAGTGAAAAATCGGGACTTTGTCGTCCCGATCAAGGGCTAATCGGAACATGTCACCAGACCCCTTAAAACTAATAATAATAATAATAATAATAATAATATTTATTTCATAAAATAGGAACACATTGCACTGTATACATAGTAGAATATTAATGTTAACATTATCACATTTTAGCACAATATTATTGGCTCTATCCCTTAAACTAGGTCTAGCCTGTATCTTAAGAGATAGGGTTCAACCATGTGGGTACAATATTTACATATAGCATTCTGTAGCAAGTAAAACAGTGTCGGTGTCACATAAGCAAAATTAAAACTATGGAAGAAGTGCAGTTAGTGTGTTGAGTATATAAGTAAGAGTGTATGTGTGTGTGTGTGTGTGTGTGTGTGTGTGTGTGTGTGTGTGTGTGTGTGTGAGGGTGTGTGCATGAGTGTAATGTGTATGTGTGTGGCTTTAGGAATTGTTATTTACGAGATGAATGTTAGGAGATTCTCCGTTGTAAGGTAATCCTGTTGTAGTAGCCATTGAGTGATAATGACTTTCAGTGTGTGTCTGTTTACATCAAGAATGTTTAGTATTTTGTGTAGTTTCTTGTATATATAAGTACCTAGGACGTAATATTGGCGTTTGGCAAATGTAGTTTTATGAGTTACACCTGATGGGACATTTGTGCGTTTTTCTGGGTTGGATCTGGGCATGCTTCTATGAGTTCTGAGGACAGACTGCAAGATGAAGAGCTGTCTAACTGTAAGTACCTTACATTCATCATAAAGTTGTTTTGTTGGATAGAAGTACGGTTTCTTGGTCATTACTTTGAGAACAGCTCTCTGAGCTCGCTCTATCTTCAGGAAATTTGTTTTAAAAGTACCACCCCATGCAGTAATGCAGTATCCGATAATCGATTGACACAGTGCGAAGTATACCATTTTTAATGTGTCCACGTCAGCCGATTCTCTAAGGGATTTAAAAACATATATAAGACGCAGTGTTCTGCTGGTTATCGTTTCTACCTGCTTATCCCATCGTAGGCCGTCGTCTATTTGCAAACCTAGGTACTTTACACAGTCACTTCTAACTAATGTAGGACAGGGACACGGTGTTGACGAGTTGAGGCAGGAGTGAGCAGTTACAACCAAGCTCTGGGGCGGCTTAGTGTTTTGTCGGATTGCGAAAGGAATGAAGCAAGATTTATCCACGTTTAGCGTAAGGAGATTTTGGTGGAACCAGTTCATAACTATTTTTAGTGCTATTTCTGCCTTAGTTTTAACCTCTTCCCAAGTAGATCCATAGATAATAATTGCAGTATCGTCAGCATATGCGTAGATCTTGCTGTTTGGTAGAATCATCCTACAGAGCTCGTTGACATATATTAGGAATAATGTGGGACCTAATATGCTTCCTTGGGGCACACCGTATGTCACGATTTCCTCATTACTGAGATACGCATCTATTTTAACTTGTTGAGTACGATTTTTGAGGTAATCCTTGAAAATATCGAGTGCTAAGCCACGTATACCCAAAAGCTCCAATTTTGAGATAAGATTGGGAACAGAAACTGTGTCAAAAGCTTTCGACAGATCCAGAAATATACCCATACACTTAGCCCCACTATCCAATTTTTCTGCTACGAATTGTGTGAGACCCAATACTGCATCTTCCGTCGAAACCCCAGGCTTGAAGCCAAACTGGTTCTCGGCAATGATGTTATGTTTGTGTAAGAAACACCTAAGTTGTCTGTTAAGGATCTTTTCAAGAATTTTTGAAAGCGAAGGCAGGATGGAGATTGGTCTGTAATTGTTGACACAGGATCTGTTCCCACTCTTATAAATTGGATGGACTATAGCTTTCTTTAGTCCGTTAGGAAATGTTCCTGATTGCATAGAAAGATTGCAGATGTAAGTGATTGGTGGTACTAGTACGTGGCGACAAGTTTTCAGCAAGTTAGATGATATTCCATCCCAACCTACAGCGCAATCATTCCGTAGTTGTAAGATGATTGTTTCTACCTCACCTTCATCGGTGTCTAGTAAAACGAGAGAACCAGTTGGAGGTGAAAACTTGGGCTTTTCTGATCGAATACTGCCAGAGGGATTATTAATTGGGCTGTGAGATTTTAGTATTCTTGCCGCTAAATTTTTACCAATATTGCTAAAGAAGGAACATACCTCATTTACGGAAGAGTGAGGATTATCACCTAGTTTTAGCAATTGATCGGGACTGGTGCGCTCTTTACTAGTACTGGTGATTTCCTGTATAGTTTTCCAAAGAGCTTTAGGATTATTTTTTGATTTTTCTAGTTGACTTTTCTCAAAGGCAATTTTGAGTTTGCGAAGTAAATGATTACAGAAGTTTCTGTAGCGTGTGTATGTTAATTTTAATATTAAGTTATTCGGTGATTGTTTTGATTCCATGTGCAACCTGTCCCTATTCCTAATACACTTTAACAAGCCTGGTGTAATCCAGGGTTTTAGAGTTCTATGTTTCTTAGGAATTGTACTTATGGTAGTGTGTTTAGTTGTTACTGTAGTTATTATTGATACAAACTTATTCAAAGCTTCATTTGAATCATAAATATTATAAATTTCTGAAAAGTTCATGTTTTCTAATTCAGATTTAATGGCATCTAGATTAGGACGGGAGATGGTGTATTTCTGCTTTCGAGTTGGGTTCGCGTTTGTTAACATAAGTATAATTGGTTTATGGTCGGTGATGGACGATTCTAGAATTAATGTCGTGGAAGTTAATTTGGACTTTAATAAAATATGGTCAAGACAGTTTTCAAGTCTAGTGGGTATTAGGTGGGTAGGGAGTAGACCATGGGAGGCATTCTGGATAAGATATTCAAAACTATGAGGGCTCTTGTTACCCGATTTAATGTCAATATTTAAATCACCAACAAGCGCAATATTTGGAAAAGACGAAAGTTCACCCAAGACATTATTTAAGCTGGACAGGAAATCTTTTATTCGGTCTGTGCTGTTATGAGACGGCGAACGGTAAACGGCAACAAAAACAAACTTAGAGTCGAGTTGACATACAAGGGAGTTGGCGTTTATTATTCTTGGTTCCCAAACTGTTATATTTAATCCCTTTTTAGTGTAAACTATTACACCTTCATTTTGATTTGCGGTAAGTTTAGTTGAGTGTGACAGAAAACCATTGAGTATCGGAGGGCTATTTATTTTGCTCAGCCAGCACTCCGTTAACACAATAATGTCAAAGCTTATTTTTGTGGAACAGATCAAAGCTTGTAGGTTATCAAAATTTTTCTTTATACTGCGTATATTCATGTGTAATAATTTAATATTTCTGTCGGAAACGTTAATATACTTTGTACAGTCTTGTGGATTACAAGAAAAAGAGTTATCTAGCCTAAAAATGTCTAAATCGTCATTAATATTTATTATAGTATCCATTTGTAATATAAGTGAAAACTAATTGTGGGCATAGGAAAATTGAAAATGGTTGTAATTAAATGAAAGATATCAACATTTCTCCTTGATGAATTTACACTTATGTTTGTTTGTGTGTGTGTGTATATGAATGTGTGTGTTTTGTTTAGTATGCTTGAAATAATTATTTTATTATTGATGTAGGAAGTGTTTATTTTTTTGTTATGTGAACGTATGCGTATGATTATTAGTAAAATGAGTGTTAAGGCTAATACTAGGTATCGAAGGCAGATTGCAATTAACATCGAGAAGTAAGCAAGAGATATGAACGTAAATAACAGAGGAAGTCATATAAACTTCATACCAAGTTCCTTGAGACATTTTTCCGACTTAATAAGTAGCTGTTTATCACCGACGTTTTTACGAAGAAAAATGTTCCCGTTGTTGATCCAGCAGAAAGTATACTGATTGTTCTTGGCGAATTCTCGTGCCATGTAGAAAAGCTTTTTGGAGCTAGCTGGTAATAGTTCAGCTACATAGACTGGTTGTCGCTTGCCGGGAATGCCAATTTGTTCTGTATTCAGTTTATTTTCTTTAGTTTCTATGTTTTTATTGTAAGCCCGGACGGCAGATATTAACTTTTGCTTGGTTTGCACTGACGTAAATTCTGCTATAATTGGGCGTGTAGTGGTGACCGGGGTGGTTTTTCCAGGCAAGCGATATATATCTCTTAATTCAGGTTCAGTGATAGGAACTCCAACCAGCCGGCCGATGCTGTAAACGGTTTGAATAAGACCACTTGTATTCTCGCTATTAGACAGCGGCAAGTTGCGAATCTCCACACCAGCTGAGCGAGATTTAAATTGGAGATCGGCAATCTTTTTTTCTAAAGATTCTATGTAGGAGCGTTGCTCCTGTCTTTCCTTTTTAAGTTCCTCAACTTCTTTTCTTAATTCTTCAAAATTTTTATTCATAAAAGAGATTGCGCGCTCAATCTCTGTGTTTGTCTTGCAGATTTCAGCATTCGATTCCTGTATCTTAGAATTTTGTAATTTAATCTCGCGTATGTCAGCCACTAATTTTGACATTATGGTGGTTTGCACTTCCATCTTCATAGAAAGACTAGTGTCTTGGTGTGTTTCCCGGTCAACATCGTCCCCACTTGATGGTGAATTTCCGGTTCTAGGTCGTTTGCTCCTGCTCGTGACATATTCGCTAGCTGGCGAGGTAATGTCCGGTTCTGATTGTGTTTCAATCAGATTGACGCGCTGAGACTTTGGCGGAGAACGTTGAACCCTTGGCATATTAAGCGCGTCTCGTAGGCCGAGCTCGTAGTCGATATAATGTTCGTAGTCGATATAAAGTTCGTAGCCGCTGGTCCGTAGCGCGTAGCACGTAGCAACTCAGCGACACACCGATGACGTCAGCCGCTCGTATCGGTCCGCAATTTAAACACTCGCTGCTACTTGCGCCGTGGCGCAGTGGTCGCGCACGGTAGCTCTTCACTATCGCTCCACACGACGCGGGTTCAAATCCCAGCCAACCGCAGTAATTTTTAAACCGCGATTTTAGTAGTTAGTGCCAGAAATATATGTATCTCTCTCTAGTAACGCCCAGTGGGCGTTAATGACAGGTTTAAGTACCAGAAGAGTGACAAGGAATCCAAATATCACAAGATGCACCAATCACTGAATTTACAATTAGAAGTCACTAGGACAGCCGACACACGTCCACCCGCTAAAGACGCACAAGACCGATTGATTGGCACAACTGTTTTCCATTTTGGCGCGGAGTTTGAGTTACATCTGTTATTTATATTAAATACAGTGCTGTTTTTACTTATATCATATCTAGTGTGTATTGCGAATTTCATAATGGACAAAAACATCGAACAAAGAGTTTGTCTTAAATTTTGCATCACCAATGGAATTTCGTGTTTGGAGTCACTGAAAATGTTACAGAAGGCTTACGTTAAACCGACTTTATCAAAAACACGTGCTTATGAGTGGTACAAAGCGTTCAAAAGCGGTCGAGGTGTGATGGAAGATTTGCCTCGCTCTGGTAGGCCATCAACGTCTTCAACTGAAGTTAACATCGCAAAAGTGAAGGAAATAGTGACTGAAAATCCTCATTCAACTTTGAGAAAGATAGCCGCCGAACTTTCTGTATCTCACGAGTCGATCCGTACCATTTTAACTAATCATTTGGGTATGAAACATGTTACCGCTCGGCTAGTCCCAAAAGACCTGAATTTTCTCCAAAAACTCAATCGCATGAGAGTCGCTGAGGACATGCTAGAACGAGTCAATTCCGACCCAACATTCATGAAACGCATTGTTACTGATGACGAGACGTGGGTTTACGAGTTTGACATGCAAACTAGTCAACAAGCTTCGGAGTGGCGCCTTCCAACTGAACCGAAACCGAAAAAACCACGCCAAAATCGCGAAAAAAAAAAGTTAAAGTCATGTTGACTGTTTTCTTTGATTATCGCGGTGTTGTGCATTCGGGATTCTTGCCGGAAGGTCAAACGGTAAATAAAGAATATTATTTGAGCGTTATGCGGCATTAAGAGAGCAAATTTGACGAAAAAGGCCAGATTTGTGGAAATAAAATTCTTGGATTTTGCACCACGATAATGCGCCTTCGCACAAGGCTATCATTGTGAACGAATTTTTGACCAAACTCTCAACAAATACCATATAGCAACCACCATATTCACCAGATATGATATATAAATTACCACTTCGTGGCACCCGTTTTCAATCGGTAGAAGACATTAAGGAGAATTCGCGGCGAGAACTGAACTCAATTCCGGAAACAGCAATTAAAAAATGTTTTGATGATTGCATTATTTGTTGGCGTAAGTGTATCGTTTCTGAAGGAGCATACTTTGAAGGTGATAAAACAAATTTGGATGAATAACAAACATTTTGTGTATTATTGATCTTTTCCCGGTACTTTCTTAAATAAAAATAAACCTAAAGAAATAATAAACCTGTTATAGCTATTACAGGTTTATGTAAAAGTTGAAGGAAATGTGTTAAATCAGTTTTAATTTTTATATTGCTAGAGTCAAAATGGCGGCTGTAGCACAGCAAATTAAACAAACTTTTTTTATTCATTTGGTTATTCATTTTCTTCGTCGTTTAAAATTAGAACGGCGTCTAAAAACATTATGTACCTAAGTGACTTCTAAGTATTAGCTTATTAATTCATCAACAAGTATCATTCAACATCAACATCTGTAGTATTTTATTTACCTATTTTTATTTTTGTTAGTTAAGTATTAAAAAGAAAGAAAGAAAAACTGTTTATTCGCGCGAAATGACGCAATCTTAAAACTAGTTAACAAACATTATCAATTACAACATAAATACAACAACAAACACAACAACTACTACTACTACTACTACTAACCAACACTACCACTAACTACTACTTTTTGTATTGGTACAACTTAGATAGTTCTTACCTGCCGTGGATAAATCCATTCTTGTATCACAGATCACGCATTTCAGCAACTTCCAAAGTAATATTTAAAGCACAATTAACACAGCATTGGCTTCTGCTGGTCGAAATATGGTGCATACGAGTCGGTTTCCATCTGTCGGATGTTTTTTTTTTTTTTTTTTTTATTTTTTTTTTTTTTTATAGGTGGGAAAATCATCTTATGACAAATCCCGCTCTTGGGCGGAGCGGGAGATAGTGTCAGACTTTTACTGACTAAAAACCCACTCCTGTTCCTTCGTTGCCTTCGTCCCAGGGCCACGGTTTCGTTTTCACACTACCCATGGCCCCAGTAGGCTTCGACCCTGCTGGGCCCCTACGATTTGCTGACATCTCCCTGAGGCGCGCGCGGAACAATACGCGCCGTCGACGACTTGGGCTCGGTCCGGATGGTTACCGGACGGTCGGACGGCGGGCCACCCATTGCCCGCCGTCCGCAAGCCCGCGCCTACGGTGGCCGGAAATCGGGATCGGAATCCCGGCGGCGGTTGGGGCGTGAGGACCGTTGCCGTTGCCTCACGCGATCGGCCGCCTCTTTTGCTAGCATTACTGCTTCGCAGAAGAAGGCGACCGCCTGCCACTCCTCCTCGCTCCGGACCATGGCCTGTACCAAGGCCCGGCGCGAGAGATCGCCGCCGCCGATCGCCCCCACGAGGACACGGCGTTGCTCTTCCCAAGCGGGGCACACTTCCACCGTATGCTCCACCGTGTCCTCCGGGCGGTCCACACAGTGGCGACACCCGGGCGTCGCTTCCGCACGAATCCGGTGCAGGAACTTCCCGAACTTCCCGTGTTCGGTGAGAACCTGCGTCATGCGGAAGGTGAGGACGCCGTGAGGTCTTTCCAACCACGCCTCAAAGAATCTGTCGGATGTTGGAGTTATTCAAAGAAGTAAAAACAGAGTCTGAGATAGAGCGGCCGGGGTCACTGTCGTACATAGCAGATTTAGATCCATAGGAAGGTGGGGGTCGTCGGGAAAAGCGAGTGCAGAGTTCATTACAAAGAGTATAGTAAATATAAGTATTAGAATAAGATCCCAGAGCGATAAGACATAACTTATTTTCACATGGATGAAACCTTATGTTCTCAGTAGCGTCTCATGTGCTTTAAATACCTGTGTGCTTGTGGAGCTCCCCCTTGGGGAACTTAGGCAGGTACGAGGTGAGAAATGGACCTAAAAATAAGAGTTAGGTACTTAACTTATTTTTTATGGCTGATTTTTATATATGTTTTGTAGAATATTATTCTAAAGTAGTATTCATAAGTGTCAGACACTTTCCATGGGCCAAAACTTTTGTCAGACGCTTTAAATAAATAAAATAAAAAATAAAAATCTTTTATTCTCAGGCATCGAAGGCCCATAGGGTGTTAGTATTTCCAAAACAACTTAAAAAACTATGTTAGTATCAACTGTAAGTAGTACAACTTAAGCACACATAAGTACAGAAACAAAATAAAATAAAACAAAAAATAAATAAAACAGCATTCAAATTTGAGGAGGATTTATCAAGCGGCATGTCTGACATGTAGCTTGATAAACCTATCCATTGTAGGCCCGTCTAACCTTTCTGAAAAGACCTTCAGGATGCTGTTGCCACTCCCCCTCACTCTGCGCATCGTTGATGCCACCTTTTTGCGCATGATCGCGAAATAATCATCAGTGTGCGCATCAGCGAACTTCCCTGACGCACTACACCAACTCGGAAGCCTCAACAGCGCCCTGAAGGCGTTATATTGAATGCGAAGTGCACTGTCTGCTTTTTGGGTATGATTAGCCCACAGACTGCTGGTGTAAAATATTTGACAAAACGCCTTGAACAGTGTTATTTTAACCGGTATTGAGCAACCAGCAAATCTGCGCGCCAGCATGTTTCCCCTCACAGCCAACGCCCTTCGCTCTCTTTCCATGTCAGAGTCATCCCTAAGATCATCCGTAACAATATGTCCCAAATATTTAAATCTTGTTACCCTCTGCAAAGGTGAACCATTTAATTCTACGGGAGGAACATTTGAGGGGCTTTTATTTTTTCCTCTAAACACCAACAGTTCACTCTTTGCAGGATTATATTTTAGCCCATGCTGCTCGGCGTATCTCTCACAAATGGTGAGCAATTTCCTAATTCCACCTACTGTGGGGCTCAGCAGCATCATATCGTCTGCATAACTTAAGTTATTTAAACTAACTCCGTCTATGTGACATCCGACATGAGTGCTGCTGAGCTCAACAAGCAAGTTATTAACATAAATGTTAAACAGTCTCGGGGATGTAAGACCACCCTGCCTAACACCACATTTAAGTTTATACGGGTCCGACAATGTATTGGACCATTTCACAAAGTTCCTCTGCTTGTCATACCAGATAGATAATATTGACACCAGTGCAGCAGGAACTCCCGCCTCCCGAAGCTTCTCCCATAGTACTTTATAAGAAACTAGGTCGAAAGCTTTGGAAAGGTCCAGGAAACAAGCATACACTGGTGTTTTTCGATCCGTATAATATTTGACAGTGTGCTTCAATGCTAGTATTGCACCCTCAGTAGACAGCCCAGCCCTAAAACCAAACTGAGTGTCATGCAGCTTTGTATATCTACTGAGGTGCCCGTCAAGCACACTATCAAACACTTTAGCTATCACAGTTGCCAGTGAGATTGGCCTATAATTCCCTTTGTCTGCTATGTCTCCCGTTCGATTCTTTACAATAGGTACAACTAATGTATCCAGCATCTCCTGCGGTAGGTAAGAATGCCCAACACATAGATTGAAGAACAGCGTTAACACTCTTGGCAAGTGCAAACCAGCATTTTGAAGGTGCTCAATGCTGAGTCCATCACGACCAGGAGATTTTCCCCTCTTCATGTTCTTAATTACAGCTTTTATTTCTGTACACGTAAACCGGAGGGGTGTTCCTGATTGATCGGTCTCAGCATCGTTCACCCTTACCACAGACTCAAGAGGTGAGCTCACTATAAACTGTTCTCTAAAGATATTAGCTATTTCTGTATGGTCACTCTCACCCTCCACGCCGCACCCATTAAAGCCGCACAAAAAATAATTGGACTTTACTTATTTTTACATAGCTGATTTTTATATATGTTTTGTAGAATATTATTTTAAAGTAGTATCCATAAGTGTCAGACACTTTCCAGGGGCCAAAACTTTTGTCAGACACTTTAAAGCCGCACAAAAACTAATTGGACTTTACTTTTTTTACATGGCTGATTTTTAAATATGTTGTTAAGGTTTAAATATGTTATTTCAAAGTTATATTTCATTAGTCAGACCAATTTTAGTGACCAAAAATCTCCTAAACACAAAAATTATTCAGCCGGGAGTATGAGGGCGAGAGCACATTGCATGCGATTCAAAGCGAGTGAGACGTCTATAGTAACTCGTTTCCTCTTCCTATAACTCACAATCTGTTATGCGTCTAGTACACGGTCATGCAAGCGTCAATCAATTCCATCAATCATGATTGATGGTTTTTGTCAGTCAGTACGATTATTTTGTAATCGTATATATAATCATAATAATCGTATATATATATCGTATAATAATGACGTTTATTATTAATAGTCAATCATCGCATTAGGCGGTAGGTTTTTCGTCAATCAAAAAATTTAACGTGGCAAAAATGACAGCAAAACGTATAGCGTAATGTTTTTTTTTTTTTTTTTTTTTTTTTTCTTGATAGGTTCGCGCTTGACCGCTAACTCACCTGATGGAAAGCGATGATGCGGTCGACGATGGAACGCGCTTACCTAGAAGTAACCTATTCACTCTTGACTTAAAGATTCCCGGGTTGTAGCCATCAGGAAAAACAGATTCCGGCAAGGAATTCCACTCCTTAGCTGTACGCACTATGAATGTGTTCGCAAAACGTTTTGTGCGTATAGGTGGGATGTCCACCATGTACCGGTGGCGCATTGCCGTACGCCTGGTGGTCCGATGATGGAACGGGCTTGGCGGAATTAGGTTATGCAATTCCGACGCACACTCCCCGAAATGCAACCGGTAGAAAACCGACAGGCTAGCAACTCTGCGTCGATGCTCAAGACTTTGAAGCCTCGACTCAACGAGTGCATCATTGCCAATGATCCTCTTGGCTCGCTTCTCAATTGCCTCAAGTGCATCAAGCTGGTATCGGGCAGATCCGTCCCAAAGATGAGAGCAGTACTCCATACACGATCGAACTTGCGCTTGATAAAGTTTGAGCAGCTGTTCCGGCGTGAAGTACTGTCTGACCTTCGCGAGGATTCCCAGCTTTTTTGCTGCCAGTTGAGCCTTTGCTTCGATGTATGGCCCAAAGTTGAGTGTTGACGTCAGCGTAACACCAAGGAGATCAAGATGGTCGGTTATTGGCACGGTTACGCCCCGGAAAGTTGGAGCAGGGCTGAATTGGCTCCTTTTAGCGGAAAATAGACACGCCTGGGTTTTAGCAGCATTGAACTTGACCAAATTGGCATCGCCCCATTCAGAGACTGCCTCCAAGGACAAGTTCAAGCGCTCGATCATAGCCTCTCGGAGAGACTGGATCTGTGACCCACTAGCCTGCGCGCTGGATATGTAACTCTCAGCAACAGTGCTGTCGTCTGCATACCCAAAGGTACCGGGCTTAAGCAGATCATTTATTTATTTTATTTTATTTATTTGGCTCACCAACAATTGACTACACACATACAAAGATATGAAATACACGGAATAAACTTATAGCTAAGTGCAGCAATTCCTTACAGGTAAGCACAACATGCGTAACTTTACTGTTAGTTGCCTACTTAAAAGTAACTTACTTACTAAACACAATAATTACCGCTTATAACTAAAAAACTAAATTATTTGAACTAAAAACTAAGTTAACAAGCCAGCCTGACCATCGCATGGTTTCTTAATTGTTTTATATACAATACTTTTAAACCTACCAAGTGAGTCAGAGTGTACATCGATAAGATCACTGTAGTTGTTTAATAATTTGCATAGACGCGGGATGGGAGAATTAGCACCAAGAACGGTTCTACGAAGAGGAGGACGCAAGGGGGTTATAGGAGTTCGTGGGCTTTTAGTAGGCACACGAAATTGGATGCAGCTCAACAATTGGGGACAGTCAATTTTACACCTCAAGATTTTAAATATAAACATTAAATCCAGTAAATCTCTCCTCTTCTGTAGTGAAATCATATTAAAATGCGAGAGTCTATCTCTGTACGATTTCTTCTTTTTAGCTATCCCAGAAGAGTATGCTAAGTGCCACAGAAATCTTTTTTGGACCCTTTCTAATCTTAGCGTGTGAGTGGCATAGTGTGGTCTCCACACAGTACTGCAATACTCTAACGAGCTGCGGACTAAACAATTATACAGCAGAGTTTTAGTTTTATTGTGCCGAAAACAAGTAATATTTCTCAAGACAAACCCAAGCATTCTTGAGGCTTTTTTAACAACATTTTCAATGTGGGGTACAAATGTCAACTGTCTGTCGAATAGAACTCCCAGGTCCCTTATCTGTTCCACTTCCTGCACCAAGTTGCCACTGATGTAATAATTCGATAGCGTTAATTTAGTTTTCCTGGTGAATTTTACATGGTAGCACTTATTAATATTTAATTTCATATCATTATCATCACACCATTTCACCAACATGTCAATATCTCTCTGCAACAACTCAACATCAAGGTCTGATTCAATCAATCTGCAAAACTTTAAATCATCAGCATACATATAACACTCGGAAAATTTCAACTCATTGGCAAGATCGTTACCAAACAAGTTATACAAGACTGGGCCAACGTGTGTTCCTTGTGGGACGCCAGATGTGACTTTGTAGGAACTTGATTGGTAACCATTGAGGGCAACAAAGAAGGAACGACCATCAAGATAAGATTTAAACCAATTGAGGAGAGGGCCAGTGATGCCGTAAGTCATTAACTTATGCAGGAGCAAATTATGGGGGACACGGTCGAAGGCCCTGCTGAAATCGGTGTATATCACGTCAACTTGTTTTCCAGAGTCAATAGCACTTGTAAGGGTCTCCGTGAAAGCTACTAGGTTTTTAGGTTTCTAGGGTTCTTTATTTATGTGCAGCAAGAACAATGTTGCCGAGAGCACTGACCCCTGAGGGACCCCGGCATTAATGGCCATTTGACCGGACGAGCAACCATCGATGACCACTCGGATGGACCGGTCACTCAGGAAATCTGCAATCCAAGCACACAAACCAGCAGGTAATCCGAAAGAAGGAAGCTTACTAATAAGGCTTTCGTGCCAGACCCTATCGAAAGCCTTCGAGATATCGAGGGAGACGGCAAGAGCTTCCCCGTGTTTCTCGATGGCCTCACTCCAGATGTGGATGGCATACGCTAGAAGATCACCAGTTGACCGATTTCGGCGAAAGCCGTATTGTCGGTCACTTAGGATGTCATTAGCTTCTAGGTATGCCAGGAGCTTACTGTTGAGTACACGTTCCATTGTCTTACAGAGAATGGACGTTACTGAGATTGGCCTGTAGTTAGCTGGGTCAGCCCGACTACCCTTTTTGGGCACGGGCTGTACGTTAGCTTGCTTCCATGCAATCGGCACTTTTCCAGCCTCAAATGAAAGCCGAAATAGGCGTGTCAGGATCGGAGACAGTTCAGGCGCACACGTTCTTAGAACAATTGCCGGTATCCCGTCTGGACCGCTAGCCTTGTTCACGTCAAGGTTACGCAGCACCCTACGGACGTCCTTCTGATGGATGCGAATATCCGACATACTCGTCTCGCAACCATCAGGATTAACAGGGGGCCGCGCGTCACCAGAATCTAGACGCGAAGATTCCGCGAAGAGAGAGGCAAACAAATTTGCTTTCTCCTCAGCGGTATGGGCCAGCGACCCGTCGGGTTTCAGCAGTGGCGGTAGTGAGGGACGGCAGAAGTTCGATTCAACCGACTTAGCCAGGGACCAAAACGCCTTACTACCAGCAGGGTATGATGCGAGTTTGTTCCCGATGCGGCTAATGTGGTCGAACCGAGACCTTCTTGCAAGACTTGGCAGCTCTGTTGAAGGCTCTCTTCTTCTGACTCACGTCACTCGCCTTATGCATACGAGCGTCGGCCCATGCCTGGTATGCCGTGTGCTTAAGCGCGTTAGCGCGATCACACTCCGCACCAAACCAAGGGCGAGCATGGCCAGACATTGTTACGTCAGAGAATGGAATGTAATACTCCATCCCCCGCCGCAAAACATCTGTCACAGTATCTGCGCACGACGATGGATCATCCGAAGAAAAGCAAGTAGGCTGCCAAGGATAACATGCGAAGAAAGATCGCATGCCATCCCAATCTGCTGACCTATATCGCCAAACCCGCCTGGTGCCTCTAAGGCAGGGATCAGGCGGAGAGTAGACTGATACAGATTTCACCAGACAGTGGTCGGAACTACCTAACGGTGATGATATCGTCACTGAATAGCGGTCTGGATCTGTTGTCAGCAGAAGGTCCAAGCAGTTGGCCGTGTGCGAATCAACATCCGGCACCCTCGTAGCTCCCTGGACCAGCAGGGTGAGATTTAACGCTAGCGCAAGCTTTCGCATCTCTCGACCAGCATGGTCTGTGCACCGGTATGGGAAAAGCCACTCCTGATGGTGGGCATTAAAATCCCCCAGTAACACCAGTTGTGCGGAAGGGTACCTCTGCTGAGCCGCATCCGCCGCCTCACTAAGGTATTGTGTGAGCCTGGTCGTCTCCTGATCACCACTGTGCGAACGGTAGACACAAGCATAGATAATTTTATCCATGCCTGTGTCCACCAGAGCCCAAAGCGTTGAGAACCTGGTATCTTCAAGGTTACGGAGACGCCGATAGCAGATGTCGTCCCTGACGTACAAACACACAACAGCGTGTGGTTTAAAATTGTGCTCCAGGGTAAACCCTGGGTAAGACAGGTACGACACGTCTGACGGACTTCTTATCTGCGTCTCCGAAAGGAAAAAGAGGGAAGGTTTTTCAGTCTCCAGGTGATGATGGACTGCTGCGAGATTTGAGTGCAGACCTCTAATATTGCTGAGGTGCACTTTAAGTGAGAGGGAGTGCAGCCGCTGTTTAACTTTACTCTTTTTCAACCTTGGCATATTGTGAGTGAGGTAGGAGAGGAGGAGGAAGTGAAATGGAGTCCCATGCTGCTAACCTTCGTCACGCACTGGCAGGACAACATCATTGGGGCACTAGTCTGGAGACTGCGGGGACGCCCGAGCCCCCCCGGAAATGACCATCGGGCCCTCTCATCTGGTCGCCAACCAGCACGATGGTGCATTCCGGGATTTTTCGTCAGTTGGCGGGGCAGCCTTTCATGTGTGGCTAGCACATTACTTGGGCCCCCAACTAACTGCGGTCGGCCAGCGGTGCACCGTGCCTCGGATCCCGCTACCCTCCGCGACTAGTCTCCCGATATGTCAATACCAGCGCGGGTCCGGCTGGTCTGCATACATTAGAACCGCCACTTCGACCCAACTCCTCAAAATTGGCTACACTGGGCATCGTACCGGAACACGGCTAGGCCGCTTGGCGGTACGTCTTTGCCCAGTGGGTGGTCACAAGCCATCGGTCGAAACCTACCACCAGTTAATGTCACCTGATTAGCACCACCCGGGGACCACGTGTAGGGCCTATCTATGGGTATTCTCCTACGGACGCGGGTGACTCAGCCCCCAAAATGTTCGCTTTATAGTCTAGTGTATGTACCCTTTACGTTTACGCGCAAGCGCGAATGGGTCTGTTAGAGCACATGTTTTTGTTGTTTACAATACGGCCGACGTTTCGTCGTTTTTTAAGGTGGGAAATCATCTAATGACTTCTCTTGCTCTTGGGCGGAGGTCAGATTTTTACTGACTAAAACCCACTCGGTTTGTTCCTTATTTGTCGTGCGTTCCAGGGCCCCGGGGGTTCATTTTCACTTAAGCCATGGGCCCTACTGGGCCCATGGCTTTGACCCTGCTGGGCCCCTTCGATTTGCTGACATCTCCTTGAGGTGCGCGTGGAACATTACGCGTCGTACAATATGGCCGACGTAACTTGACGAGTCTGAACATAGACTTTGCGAACTTTAGCGCATGTACACTCGTAAGAAAACTGTTATTGGCTTTAATTTTTACAGACTCTCCTCGAGAACAATCATGCATTTTAAATGGCGACTCGCATAAGGCTGCTTCCTCTACGGCAGAATCCCAATGTTTGTCGTCCTCTAGCAAACCAAGTTTCATGCACGGTAATTGAAAAATTGGTTAGAGGACACTGTTGACAGTTTTCAAGTCATCGAAGGATGATGGACCCCTGACCTGGTGTAGAAGTAAACGGTCAGCGTAGGCATCAAAGTGACCATTAAAAAGATCTTGAGAAAAACGTAATCTTTTGATAGGTTGGTCTTCTGTACCAAATTTGACATACATGTTGCCATTTCGATACACTTCAAATACTAAAGGGTATATTTGATCGGCTGCAGTTAACTCGCAGAAACCACCATATGTAGGGTGTTGTAACATATCTAATATATACTCGTCTTTTGTGATGATAATTGTTGCCATGACGGTCATGAGATATTACAGCAAATTCATACCAATTGTGCGTCACATGCCACACAATTTCTTTACGAATATCCATTGAGCGTTCTTGTGTGCCGTAGGTACAACAAATAAAAAAGCGTACGGAAAAGGCATGCGCCATCCCCCACTATTGGTACAATAGTAAGGTTTATTAATTTCCCTTTTGAGTGCGTAATTAGAGACACAATACTAAAACAATGGCGCGTGAACGCGGCGTTAATGCGGGGATCAACAGCTTACCCAACTCTGTCCCCATTTTTAAAAACAGACACCGTCAAGTTTATTTTTTTGCCATACAAAATAATATGAAAGCAATTCCGCGTAAAGAACTCAGACCAACAAAAAAAGAAAGACGGAGCACCACGAACTTCAAGAGTGAAGCCGCCACATTTTTATCTATGTGTGATTAGAAGGGTTGCCATTTGTTAAATTTTTTCCCTAAAATGTGGGTATTATTATTGTGTAGGAAGAATAATATTTACAAGAGTGAAGACATTGTTGAGTATGGTATTGTATACATTATGGTATGGTATAGTATCGTACAGTTGAAAAAGTTAACTATAAATTAAAGATCGTATAACAGATAAACAAAATATTTTTATTTCACATAGGCCTACATGGAAACTTATAAACTTCAGAAGCTAGTGTACGGATTTAATAGGTTGTTTCCTATGGAAAAGAACCAGTAAGAAACTCCATGGTTACTCTTTTAGAAAAAAAATATTTTATAATATATCCATATACAATATTAATACTAGGTACGAGAAGACAGTGTAGACCAGTCAACATTGTTAAGCAAGGTCAAATATTATTCCGACTATTTCTTATAGCTACCAACCATTTTTTTTGTTCATTATCAGTTGGAAACCTTAAATATTAAATACGTAAAAAAAGATAAAAAGTATATAGCTCGAAGTAAGGACTATTTATATAATCGAATCGGGAAAATTTTAAATCATATTACAGCAGCCCTCAAACTTTGTCACTAATGTCATTGTTTTCGTTTGTTGACGTTTGACGTTTTTTGACGTTTGACGTTTTTTGAATAAAATAACCTTAAAGTCATAGTTTAAATTATAAAGAAACGATTTTATATCAAGAACTTACAAATGAAAAGTAATTCCGTGAGATTTTTTATTTGATATAGTGTTGTTTTTACACGTTTTCACTACACACGAAGGCATAATACTATTTTTTAAATTGATGTTAACTAGACAACGACTCGTGCTGTACTAAGAGTGACTAGCTTGGTTGTAGTGTAGGAGTGTGCGTGAGCGTGTGTATTTATTTGGACCGGCTTGGTTTGTGTGGCATTACTTTTAAAGTTCGTGGTGCTCCGTCTTAAGGGTTTTAGCAAAATCATCTGCTTGACATTTGAGTTTTCAAACAAACATGTGTCAAAATAAAATGTAATTTTAATCAAAAGCATTAAAGAGTTTTGATATCAACTTCGAAGTAAATCACCCCCAAAATAACTTCCTACCCCTTTTTAACCCCGTTAGGGGATGAATTTCAATAAAATACGTAACTCGTCTTTCATTAATTCTGTTAAAGAATGTTCATGCAAAATTTGTAATAAATTGAACCAAGGAATCACGTTGTCCCATACAAACTTTGCCCCCCTTATTCACCCCCTTAGGGGTAGAATTTCGAAAAATCCTTTCTTATCGGATGCCTACGTCATACAAAGAATATATCCTCCAAGTTTCAGGTCTTTACGATCAGCGGTTTAAGCTGTGCGTTGATCCGTCAGTCATTCAGGACAAAGCATTTTATAATATAGATAAATAAATGTTAGTGTCTCTGGTTTTTGATTTCATTGTGGTCTCAGGCACATACAATCAATTATTATTTATCATACAGAACGTCAGGACTGAGGAGCCAAATAAAATGCGTTCTACTACTTTCTCTATATGCTATTTGGGGTGGAATATAAATTGACCAATTACTTTAATGGAAATTCAAACTCTTATGTATAGATTGAGTAGCCACATTAAAAGTATTGTAGGTATATTCTTGAATATCAACAGTTAATGGACTTAGATTTTTGTAGGCACTATACACAATTACTACTAAATGATACAAGATATTCAAAAATATTTATACAATACTTTCCGTGTTCCAGCTGGCTCCTCAATTCAGACGTTTGGATTGAGGAGCCACTTTCACATTGATATAACTTTGGATATGTTTTACTAAAAATTTCAGAATTTGGTCTAAAACATTATCTGCTTTCCTACTAAATAAGCGGTGAGTTTCCTTTTAATATCGTGAAGTGGCTCCTCAATCCAAACGGACACCATGTGACGGATCGGTCATGTAGAGTGCTGCTGTTACATTTCAGAGACAGAGAGCGCGGGCGTGGCCGCGTGGCTGCGGCGCTGGTGGCGCGCGCTGCTGGCTGAGCTATTGGCCACTGCGCTGCTGGTGTGGCTGGGTATCGCTGCCATGATGCCAGTGCTCGGCCGGGAGAAGGTCATGCTGGCGCACCCCGCCATGGCCTTCGGTTTCGTGGTGATCGGTAACGCGTGCGCCTTCGGGCCGGCATCGGGCGCGCACATGAACCCAGCCGTGACGCTGGCGGCGTTGCTGTACGGGCGCCTGGGTGCGCTGCCGGCGCTGGGCTACACGCTGGCGCAGCTGCTGGGCGCAGTGCTGGGCTTCGGCGCGCTGCTGAGTACGACGCCAAGCACGGCGGCCGCGTCGCCGGCGGGCTGCACGCTGCCGGCGCCGAATGTGTCGGCGCTGAGCGCAACGTTGATAGAGGCGGCTCTGACGGCAGTGTTGGTGCTGGCGTGCTGCGGCCTGTGGCGCGCGCACGACGACGCACGCCCTGACCACGCCGCGCCCATCAAACTGGGTCTGGTGGTCGCCGGGCTCGTCTATGCAGGGGTAACGCTAACACTATCTGAATCCGTTTTGCTTTACGTAACATGACGCCTGTTCGTGCAGCTAGTATATAATGTCCTGACTGCGCTGGTCTTGCTGCTTCCAGGGGCATGCGACGGGTGCCAGCATCAACCCAGCGCGGAGCTTCGCGCCTGCACTTCTGCACGGCCACTGGGACTACCAGTGGGTAAGTCCGACGTTTGTATACTAGTTCATTAGCTATGTGACGGCTTGTTTCAACGATGGCTCTTGTTAGACAGCTGGCCCAGAGGTTTGACGTGATTTGCAACACCACGTAATCCACAGAGAGCGATGGCTATCAGAAACATCAGAGGATATCGTACGATCTCTTGTAAGGCGACTTGAGTTCGGCAGTGGTCGAATCCCCAACCTGGGACTGAGAGAGAGGCGACAACATTCGTGACAATACGTCGTTGACTCGAGGAGGCGAAGATCACTAGGCGTTGGTGTCGGAATGGCGTAGGAGGTTCTTGCAACGTATCGCCGGCCTCATTATAATCGAGGCGGTTCTGCTGGAGCTCGACCGCTGGCTCGAGAGGAAGTACTTCTCTCTGACGTTTAGGGCGGCGCAGGTGCTTTTGGGGCACGGCTGCTTTGAGAAGTACCAGTGTCTTCTTTAGGAAAAAAAACTTTTTACATAAACAATCACCCGATTCTACAAAATGCACTAAAACGTTCAAAATAACTTTAATTTCGGAAGCCGTTGTTTCTGACGAAGTCAAACTTATTTTGAATATTTCAGTATTTTTTGTAGCAAAGTTGGTTGTTTTTTTTTTGTAAATATTTTTTATTTCAGACTTTTCAGTTGTGTTGTAATACTGCTAAGCCCAAATAGTGTGCAAGTTTTTTAGTAAGAAGTATCTTACTAAAAAACTTGCACACTATTTGGGACAGTTTAACCATTAAACCACTTATAGCCAGAGTACCTACAATTCATGACAATTCCAATAAGCCCAAATACTGCTAGGATACATTGATTTATCATAAAGTTCCCGCCGTGCGTACGTTCCACCTTCCGGCTCCATCCTTAAATCAGTTCGATGTTACCTTATATATAAAGTGCATCTCAAGACAATTCTAATAAGCTCAAATACTGCTAGGATACATTGTTTAATCATGAGGTTCCCGCCGTGCCTACCTTCCACCTTCCGGCTCCATCCTTAAATCTGTTCGATGTTAGCTTATAGAAAAAGTGCATCTCAAGACAATTCTAAGAAGCTCAAATATTGCTAGGATACATTTTTTAATCATGTGGTTCCTGCCGTGCGTACCTTCCTCTTTTCGGCTCCATCCTTAAATCTATTCGATGTTACCTTATAGAAAAAGTGCATCTCAAGACAATTCTAACAAGCTCAAACACTGCTAGGACACATTGTTTAATCATGAGTTCCTGCCGTGCGTACCTTTCACTTTCCGGCTCCTTCCTTAAATCAGTTCGATGTTACCTTGTTAGGGTTAGGTTTGTTTTTTAGTGAATAGTCTTCCGTGCCCCGCGCGGACCCGCAGTACAGTGACCAACGGACTCCAGAGCAGACGTGTAGTACAAAGTTGCGGCTGATGATTATGTGAATGCCACATCACTCCCTCCTAAGCAAAGCGAACAACGGGCTTCACGTTTCTTCCAGATCTTGTGGTGTATGTCTGGCTTGGATGTGTGCATGGACGTGTGGTTTTATCAAGAGTGGCGTGATCCGCAGTTTCTTCTGACTCGTTAAGAATGTATGCGGGTTTGAGCCTGTCCAGGGATATCACTGATGTTCGTAGCGGTAATTTGATCTTGTAGTATTTATCGTAGCGCTTAATCACCTCATAAGGTCCATCATACGGCGGTGTTAGCGGGGGACGTACTGCATCGTTTCGCACGAAAACATGTGTGCATGTTGCGAGGTCCTTGTGAATGAACGGCTGTGTGCGACAATTGTGCGATTGTGGTGCGGTTTTTATTGATGCCATTGTTTCTGCGAGGCGGCGCACGTAGTCGTTATCATTAATATTCGTCTTTGCGGGTAAGATGAAATCCGACGGTAAGCGAAGAGTGGTTCCATACGTCATCATTGCTGGGCTTAAATTGTTATTGGTGCGTAATGCTGTTCGTAAACCCAATAAAACACTTGGTAACTCCTCTGCCCATTGTGTTGTAGCCCCACGGGCCATAAGTGCTGCCTTCAAAGTGCGATGAAGTCTCTCAATCTGCCCGTTCGATTGTGCGTGGTAAGCCGTGGTCCGTATTCTTGTAATCCCGAACTTCATCATTAATGATCTGAATAATGATGATTCAAACTGGCGTCCTTGATCTGTAGATATTCTTAGGGGGCATCCGAAGCGGGCGATCCAGTTTTCATAAAATACTTTAGCGATGATCTCGGCGGTGATCTCATACACGGGTACAACTTCTGGCCATTTGGTGCAACGATCGATCATGGTCACACAGTAACGAAAACCATTAGACAGTCGCATTGGCCCAATTATATCAATATGTGCATGCTCAAATCGTGCCGACCGTGGAAAATCACTGAGCGGGGTTACGACGTGGCGATGAATCTTTGACCGCTGACAGTCGATGCATGCTCGGGTCCAGTGGATGACTTCTTTATTCATATTTGGCCAAAAGAATTTCGAACACATCTGTTTTCTTGTACATTTGACGCCAGGATGACATAAACCGTGTTGTGCTTTGAATGCAGCAAAACGGTACGTAGTTGGTAAGTATGGTCGTGGTGTTCCAGTAGACGTCTCACACGTAATTGGCCGGCTGATACCAGGCATTGTGACGTCAGTGAAGGTCAAGTTCGATTGCTGCCTTAACTGTTTCAAAACTGGGTCCTTTTCTTGATCACTGGCTAGCTCGGTGTAATCGATGTTTGATGGGCACTGTATATCTTCAATGCGAGACAGTGCGTCAGCCACCGGGTTGGCTTCTCCTTGTATGTATTTAATACTCGTGCAAAATTGACTGATAAAGTGCAACTGCCGTTCCCGACGTGGTGTGTCGGTAGTACTCGGTGGGCGTGACAGGGCGCAAGCCAGTGGCTTGTGATCAGTAAACACTGTTACATCACCTCCTTCTATTAGTCGTCGAAAGTGTTTGACCGCCGTATATATCGCTAATAGTTCGCGGTCATATACACTGTAGCGGCGTTGAGTTTCACTCATGTTTTTTGAGAAATATGCCAGAGGTCTCCACTCGTTTTGTATTTTCTGTTGTAATACTGCTCCGATGCTGACATCTGAAGCGTCTGTCATCAAGGCGAGGGGGCTTCCAGGAATCGGATGCGCCAGGTCTGTCGCTGCTAGGATGCTTTGTCGGCATTTCTCAAAAGCTAATTCGGCCTGCGGTGTCCATTCGATGGGCGTTTTATCGTTACGTTTCTGGTTATGCAGATATTTGTTTAACTCGTTTTGTAAGTTGGCTTGGCGGGGTAAGCAGCTGCGATAAAAATTGAGCATGCCGAGGAAACGGCGCAACTCTGCGATCGTTTTAGGTTTCGGATAGTTGTATATGGCTTTCGTTCGTTCGTCTGTAGGTTTGATGCCGTTTTCCGATACTTCGTAACCGAGGAAATTTATCTTGTTCTTCCCAAACTCGCATTTTTCTATGTTCAGCATGACACCGTATTGTTTTAGGCGCTCCAAAACTTGACGTAGGAGTTGTTTGTGTGCTTCCTCATTTTCTGTATATAACAGTATGTCGTCGACGTAACAAAAGCAATTGTCTATCCCGCGTAGCACTCGATGCATAAATCGTTGAAATGTTTGGCTAGCATTTCGCAAGCCGAACGTCATGCACTTAAATTCGAACAGCCCGAAAGGTGTGATAATGGCTGTTTTTTGGGCGTCTTCATCTGCTATTGGGATCCAGTAATATGCCATTTTGAGGTCTAGCTTCGAGTATATATTCATATTGTGTAGCTGATATGCGAAATCTTGTATGCGGGGTATGGGGTAACGATCTGGCTGAGTGACTGCGTTCAATCTTCGATAGTCGCCGCAAACTCGTAATCCTCCATCTTTCTTTTTGACTATATGTAGCGGACTCGCCCACGGACTCTTTGACGGTCTGCATATGCCCAGTTCCATCATGTGCTCGAATTCTTCCCTTGCAGCCTTATATTTATCCGGTGGTAAGGGACGGGCTCGGGCGAAAAGTGGAGGGGTGTTTGTAGTGTCTATGCGATGCACGACGTCGTGTTTCGGTGGTTCCTTGAGGGTCATCGGGCGGAGCACTTCTGGGTATAGTTTCAAGATGTCATAATACACTTGATTGGTACTGATGACATGTACTGTTTCTTCGCTTGTAGCTACTTCGAAGGCGTCAATTGATAAGTAGGTGACATGGTCGACGAGCTTCCTTTTGTGAAGGTCAACGAGAAGTTTGAAATGTCGTATGAAGTCTGCTCCCAGTATTGAGGTCTTCACGTCCGCCACGACGAATCTCCATAGAAAACTGCGACGTAAACCAAGATTTAGCCTTATCGTTTTTTCACCGTAAGTGTTGATTGGTGTATTGTTTGCGGCATATAAACGGTAGGCGCTTGCGGTCGTTCCTTTTCTTTTGTTTGTGGCGGCTAACACTGATATGTCTGCGCCCGTGTCGACGAAGAAACGCTCCCTGGTGTCGCGATCGAAGACACAAAGGCGGTTGGTGGTGCAGGGAACATCGACGTCCGCCGCCGTCGATGTTGTAGCTAGTTTAACGACGTTTGGTTCTTCCTTCTACAGCACGGTGATTCGCAACGTTTTGCCTTATCACCGAAACGAAAATGATATCTACACTCCCATGTAGGATCACCGGGTTTTACTGAAGGCTTGTTATTCTGCCGACGCCGTGATTGTGAGCGCGAGTGTGACCGGAACGTGGGTCTGCGACGCAGCATTGTTCGTCCGCGTAGCTCGGCCACTTCTAGGGATAACTTTTCCATTTGTTTTGAAAGCACTTCCAAATGTGCAGACATTATTGGGTCCTGCGAAGTTGTGGTTACTGCAGCAACTGTCGCCGGTTCGGAATACTCCACCATCTTATCGGCCATCGCGGCGAGGGTATCTAGTGAAGATTCGGTGTTTACCGATAACACAACGCGCACTTGTGTGGGTAGGTGGTTGAGCCATTCTATCTTCAATCCTTCGTCTGTTATCATGCCACTTCCCAATTCTCGCATTTTTCGCAGCAGCTGTGTGGGTTTTTGGTCACCTAATTCCAGACCACTGATAAGCTTCTGGAAGTTTTTTACGTCTGACTTGTCGTACACGGTGAGTAGGCGATTCTTTACAGCGATATATTTGTCTGTTGCCGGCGGGTTATACAAAATGTCCGTAATGTGCTGTAAGTCGGCGGTTTGTAGTTGTTGCAGGACGTAACGGAATTTTTGGTCATCCGAAGTCTTCAGAGGATCCACGACGGCTTCGAACTGGATGAACCAGGCTCGTGGAATCTCTCTCCAGAATGGTAATAATCTGGATTGGACGGAAATTGCAGATAAGTCGGGTTCTGACTTCACTGTTTTGCTTCCTTCTCCTGTGTTCTCTTGCGACATTTTTTTCCGGGGTCACCAATGTTAGGGTTAGGAGTGAATAAAACAACTGATGATAGCTTTCCACCTTTATTTCCCAAAATGGGCCTGCTTACCTAGTTTAGCTAGTTGTACGAGTTGTGGAAGTTCTCCCTACATACAATATTTTATTAACCAATAGAAACTACCCAAAATGCAAAACCAAAATTACATCCAAAACTTGAGGTCGGCGGCAATGAATGTGCACGGGAAAACATCCTGTCTCTTTCGCTCGCACGCTCGCGTCCATCGTAGCGTGGCCTGTTCGCACACTATAAAGTCTTCCGTGCCCCGCGCGGACCCGCAGTACAGTGACCAACGGACTCCAGAGCAGACGTGTAGTACAAAGTTGCGGCTGATGATTATGTGAATGCCACAACCTTATAGACAAAGTGCATCTCAAGACAATTCTAATAAGCTCAACCACTGCTAGGATACATTGTTTAATCATGAGGTTCCTGTCGTGCCTACCTTCCGCCTTCCGGCTCCATCATTAAATAAGTTCGATGTTACCTTATAGACAAAGTACATCTCAAGACAATTCTAATAAGCTCAAACACTGCTAGGATGCATTGTTTAATCTTGAGGTTCCCGCTGTGCCTACCTTCCACCTTCCGACTTCATCATTAAATCAGTTCGATGTTACCTTATAGACAAAGTGCATCTCAAGACATAACTAATAAGCCCAAACACTGCTAGGATACATTGTTTAATCATGAGGTTCCCGCCGTGCCTACCTTCCACCTTCTGGCATCGTCATTAAATCAGTTCGATGTTACCTTATAGACAAAGTGCATCTCAAGACAATTCTAATAAGCCCAAACACGGCTAGGATACATTGATTAATTACGAAGTTCCGATGCCTACTTTCCGGCATAATTAACATTATCGAATCAGTTTGGGGAAGGCCTATGTCCAACAGTGGACGTCTATCGGCTGAAATGATTCAAAGATTCAAAGATTCAAAGCATTTTATTTCAAATAAACCATTTACAGGCACTTTTGAAATGTCATGAAGTCAGTCAGTCAGAAAAAAAAAATGATGCTAATTTCACATTCCAAAGCGTAGATCTCTATGGAGAAGAATGTGCAAGAAACTCCATGGACACTCTTTTCAATCATATTTTGTAATTACAAATATCTCTGTTACATGTTTCTTGTCGCTATCATGTGAGAACAATGTAAATAAAGTAAAAAATAAACTAAATATAGATATTAAAATAGCAACTGGCAGCTAAGAGATGACCAGTCTCAACTGACAGCGCCCGTTCACGAACATGACGCCAATATTAGCACCACTCAGCTCAACCATTTTGAAGGGAACCGAATGATCCAACACATGCGCCACCATCAGTGAGACATTTGAGTGAGCATGATAAACTCTCAACTGCCATGCTGATTTATGTCAAACAAGTCCAATAGTAACATAAAAAACCATAAAATAGCTCCATGGTACTCACATTTACAAACTTTGAAAAAAATGCTTCTACATTATACAATACTTTTATTATTTAAAAATTCAAAAAAAAAAAACATTTAAAAATAATAACAATAATTTCCAAACTAATCAATTTGTTCACCCCGGTGGTAGTGGAGCTGGACCAGCATTGAGCCAAGCATTTTTATCTTGAATATAATCCTCCAACTTATAATATGCCTGCCTGCATAGTGTGCGTTTAATACAAGATTTAAATTTTGTTTCATTGAGTCCTAATATTTGTGGAGGTATTTTATTATAACATTTCAAACAGTACCCCATGAAAGAAGAGGCCACTTTAGCCAGTCTGAAACCTGGTTGAACTAATTGGTCCCTATTTCTTGTAACATAATTATGTCTATCGCCTCTTTTGCTAAAAAGATGAAGATTTTTTCTAACGTACATGATGTTTTCATAAATATATTGACAAGGCACCGTCATGATATTAATATCCTTAAACAGTTCCCTTAGAGAATCGCACCGGCGAAGATTGTATATAGCTCTGATGGCTCTTTTCTGTAGTATAAAGATTGAGTCGATGTCTGCAGCCCGTCCCCATAGTAAGATACCGTATGACATGATACTATGAAAATAACTAAAATAGACTAGTCTAGCGGTATCAACATCCGTAAATTGGCGGATTTTTCTAACAGCATATGCAGCTGAGCTAAGCCGTCCTGCAAGAGATGTTAAATGAGGACCCCATTGTAGCCTAGAGTCAAGCGTTATCCCCAGGAAAACAGTTTTGTCGACAAATTCTAGTTTTTCATCGTTTAGTATTACGTCACAATCACTACTTTTGACATTCGGTAAGAAAAATCTTATGCATTTAGTTTTTTTCCCGTTTAAAACTAGATTATTAGCAGTGAACCAGTTTTGGACCTGCAATAGTGCGTTATTTTCGTCGTCAAGATTATTAGTCCTTCTATTTATCTTAAAAATCAAAGAAGTGTCGTCGGCAAACAACACCATATTAAGTTTATTTTGTAACAAATAGGGTAAATCATTAATATAAACTAAAAATAAAAAAGGACCTAAAATTGAACCTTGGGGTACCCCCATTTTCACATTTAATCCCGACGAATTGACACCGTTTATTTGAACTTGTTGCTGTCTGTCAATCAAATAAGATTTTAATAAGCTTAAAGCTGTTTTGCCTAGTCCGTAATGCTCAAGTTTCAGGAGTAATGTTTCATGAACCACACAATCAAACGCCTTAGACAGGTCACAGAAGATACCTATAGCATCCTGTGCCTCTTCCCACGCATTAAAAATGTGTTTTAGTAAGGAGACACCAGCGTCAGTTGTACAACGTCCTTTGGTGAAACCATACTGTTTATCGTGTAAGATGTTATTTGTGTTAAAATGATTAAGCATTTGATTTAACATCACCTTTTCAAATATCTTGCTAAAAACCGGCAACACGGACACCGGCCTATAATTATTAGTGTCTTTACTGTCCCCAGATTTAAAAAGTGGTATCACTTTACTATATTTCATCAGATCCGGAAAAACTCCTTGATCTAGCGGTATGGATGTTGATACCGCTAGTCTAGCGGTATCAACATCCGTAAATTGGCGGATTTTTCTAACAGCATATGCAGCTGAGCTAAGCCGTCCTGCAAGAGATGTTAAATGAGGACCCCATTGTAGCCTAGAGTCAAGCGTTATCCCCAGGAAAACAGTTTTGTCGACAAATTCTAGTTTTTCATCGTTTAGTATTACGTCACAATCACTACTTTTGACATTCGGTAAGGAAAATCTTATGCATTTAGTTTTTTTCCCGTTTAAAACTAGATTATTAGCAGTGAACCAGTTTTGGACCTGCAATAGTGCGTTATTTTCGTCGTCAAGATTATTAGTCCTTCTATTTATCTTAAAAATCAAAGAAGTGTCGTCGGCAAACAACACCATATTAAGTTTATTTTGCAACAAATAGGGTAAATCATTAATATAAACTAAAAATAAAAAAGGACCTAAAATTGAACCTTGGGGTACCCCCATTTTCACATTTAATCCCGACGAATTGACACCGTTTATTTGAACTTGTTGCTGTCTGTCAATCAAATAAGATTTTAATAAGCTTAAAGCTGTTTTGCCTAGTCCGTAATGCTCAAGTTTCAGGAGTAATGTTTCATGAACCACACAATCAAACGCCTTAGACAGGTCACAGAAGATACCTATAGCATCCTGTGCCTCTTCCCACGCATTAAAAATGTGTTTTAGTAAGGAGACACCAGCGTCAGTTGTACAACGTCCTTTGGTGAAACCATACTGTTTATCGTGTAAGATGTTATTTGTGTTAAAATGATTAAGCATTTGATTTAACATCACCTTTTCAAATATCTTGCTAAAAACCGGCAACACGGACACCGGCCTATAATTATTAGTGTCTTTACTGTCCCCAGATTTAAAAAGTGGTATCACTTTACTATATTTCATCAGATCCGGAAAAACTCCTTGATCTATACACAAATTAAATATTATAGCTAAGTATGGCGCTATAGTCTCAATAATTGAGGTACAAACTTTGACAGACATACCCCACAAATCTTCTGTCAATTTAACCTTGATTTGTTTAAAAGCTTTTATTACAGTTATAGGGTTTATATGCTTAAAGTTAAATTCAGTCGAACAGGCTGCAACGTTCGCCTGTAATAAACTAAAAGCATGCGATGGCGACGAATTTAGGGCTTCAGTAGTTTTAATTGGTATACTGGCAAAGAAATTTACAAATTCTTCTGCAACTAGTCTGTTATCGCTAATAAGACCATGATGTGTCTCCAATGTGTAATCATTGTTACCTATTTATTTTGTTCATTTTTTATAATTTCATTATTTATAATTTTCCAAACCGTTTTTATTTTATTATCTGCCGATTTAACTTTGTTGCTAATGTACAAGGCCTTAGCTGCCTTACAAGTGTTTTTAAACATTTTTGAATATGTAGCAACATACTTATTAAAAGTTTCAGTGTTAATAATGGGCTTAAGGCCATACAGCTCAAAAAGTCTTTCCCTACTTATTCTGATTCCTTTAGTTGCCCAGTCACTAAATCTAAACTTAGGGCAGATACTTTTAGTTTTTTTTTTCAAAAGTCTTATTGAACTCAGTTTGGACTATTGAAAAAAAATCGTTATACAAAAAATTACCATTGTTCACTTCAAGATTCCAATCACCTAACTTGCTAATTAAAGTGCTGTTAAATTTATTTAGTTTACCGGATGTTATTGGTCTGGACTGAATCTGCACTTGTTGTATGGGTAAGTTGGATTCAAAAGTTACCATTAGGCCGCTATGATCAGAGGGCAGATAATTTACAATGGCCTTTTCTAAATAGTTGCAGCAACAAAAAACATTATCGATACATGTAGTAGTAGTTGTCGTAGTTCGAGTAGGTTCTATAAACACATTAGATAAATTAAATGATTTGAAGAGATTTAATAATCTACTGCTATCTGAATATTTTTCTAAAATATTAACATTAAAGTCTCCACAGATAATTACTAATGATGATGATGTGAATCAGTTCGATGATACCATTTTCATCATAACTATTCAGAACCATCATAGTTACTTAACTATCTTCATTGCGATCTCTATGTGAGTCTGAAGTTCCGTTGGCCATTTTTGGTCTTTTCATCAGTTCCACTTCAACCAACAATACTTTTTGACAGTAGCTGCTTGAGTTCTCGATGAAAATCTCAAAATCACTATATGTCATCATCATCATTTCAGCCGATAGACGTCCACTGCTGGACATAGGCCTCCCCAAACGTCGCCACAACGAACGATCCTGTGCGTCTCGCATCCATCGGATTCCCGCAACCTTCACCAGGTCATCGGTCCACCTTGTAGGGGGCCTTCCGACACTGCGTCTTCCGGTACGCGGTCGCCACCACCTTTCGGCCCCAACGGCCATCCGTTCTGCGAGCAATGTGCCCTGCCCATTGCCACTTTAGTTTGGCGATTCTTCGCGCTATGTCGGCAACCTTGGTTCTCCTGCGGATATCTTCATTTCTGATTCGATCACGCAAGGAAACTCCGAGCATAGCCCTTTCCATTGCCCTTTGGGTGACTTTGAGCCTTCTGATGAGGCCCATTGTGAGCGTCCACGTTTCGGAACCATATGTCATCACTGGCAACACGCACTGGTCATAGACTTTCGTCTTGAGACACTGTGGTATATTGGATGAGAAGATACCGCGCAGCTTCCCGAACGCCGCCCAGCCGAGTTGGATTCGACGGTTGACCTCTTTCTCGAAATTAGATCTACCCAACTGGACTGTCTGTCCAAGGTAGACGTAATCGTCTACAACTTCGAGTGCAGAGTCTCCGATCTTGATCGGAGTGGGTGCTACATGGTTATTTACCATGACTTTGGTTTTGTCCATGTTCATTTTAAGACCCACTCTTTCGGAAGCTCTACTGAGGTCATTGAGCATTGTGCTGAGCTCTTCCGTAGTCTCAGCCATGACTACTATGTCGTCGGCAAACCGAAGATGAGTGATGTACTCGCCATTGACATTAATGCCCAATCCACTCCAGTCCAGAACCTTGAAGACATCTTCCATTGCGGCCGTGAACAGTTTCGGAGAAATGACGTCTCCCTGCCTCACACCCCGCTGCAGGAGAATAGGTTTCGAGGTCTGGTCCTGCAGTCTGACTGACATAGTGGCGTTTTCGTACAAACACTTCAGCACCTCGATGTACCGATACTCAATCTGGCACCGTTGGAGAGACTGCAGCACAGCCCAAGTCTCGATCGAATCAAAGGCTTTCTCGTAATCCACAAACGCTAAGCAGAGAGGCAGATTATACTCCTCGGTCTTCTGTATAACCTGCCGTAGCGTGTGTATGTGGTCTATGGTGCTAAAGCCTTTTCGGAATCCGGCTTGTTCGGGAGGCTGGAAGTCGTCGAACCTGCGCGCGAGACGGTTCGTGATGACTCTGGAAAACAGCTTGTAGACATGGCTCAGAAGTGAGATGGGCCTATAATTCTTGAGCAGGGCCTTGTCGCCCTTCTTAAAGAAGAGTACCACCACACTTCCGCTCCATGCCTGTGGTGTTTTTCCCTCGAATATGACGGAATCAAACAGCTTCTGAAGGGCCTTAAGGATCGGTTTACCACCCGCCTTCAGGAGTTCGGCTGTAATTCCGTCATCACCCGGTGCCTTGTTGTTATTAAGCTGCTTCAGAGCCATCCTAATCTCGTACAGGCTGACGTCCGGGATATCTTCGGTATAGTGTCGGGTCAACCTAGCTCTTGGGTCGTTTGCTAGATTCGTAGTGGGTTTTGTGATTGACGTGTATAACTGTCCATAAAAAGCCTCGATCTCTCCCAGAAGCTCCGATTTGGCGGATATGACTCTGCCATCTTCGGTCTTCAGTTTCGTGAGCTGGCTCTGCCCAATAGACAGATCTCTTGCAAACACCTTGGAGCCCTTATTTCGCTCAATCGCGTCTTTAATTTTTCCAGTATTAAAGTGACGGATATCGCGTTTCAAGGACTTAGAGATCCGTTTATTGAGCAGCCGATATGTGCACGCATCGTCTGAAGACTGCAGAATCATATCACGCCTTTCCTTCATAAGCTGGAGAGTTCGATCTGTGAGCCTCTTGCTCTTATTTGTACGAGTCTTATAGAATTTAGACCCGACCGTATGGACAGTTTCCACGAACCCATCGTTGTATTCGTCCACAGAGCTTCCTAGGCATTCGAAACGATTTTGAAGTTCGAGCTGAAAGCTCTCGGAGTTTTGGATCTGGATCTGTGCAGGACGGAGCGTAGACTTCATCAGTCGAGATCTTTCAAGCTTGACATTGATATTCAATGTGCCTCTTACCATGCGGTGATCACTTCCGGTTTTCACCGCACTGATCACAGAGACATCATTGAATATTTGCTTCTTCGTCGACATGATGAAGTCAATCTCATTTTTTGTTACACCATCAGGGCTTTGCCAGGTCCACTTCCTATGCTCACGCTTTCTGAAGAAGGAGTTCATCATGTAGAGGCCCTCCCTCTCCATAAAGCTGGCCAGTAGGTGTCCCCGGTGGTTCCTACGTCCAAATCCAAATTGCCCCACTCGCAGCTCATCACCGTCTCGTTTGCCCAGTTTCGCATTAAAGTCCCCCATGACCACGGTGAAGTGAGTCTTATAACCATGTATGGCTCTGGATACATCCTCATACATAGTCTCTACCTCGTCATCGGGGTGTGTCGAGGTCGGAGCGTAAACCTGTATGACCTTCAGCGAATATCTTGATGATATTCTGAGTATAAGGTACGCCACCCTGGTCGACACGCTCTCGATCTTCACCACATTGTTCACAAGGGACCTGTGGACGATAAACCCGACACCACCTTGGGACTGCTGGTCCCCCTCCCGAAAATAGAGCAGGTTACCAGATCTTAGGATTATCGTATCCTCCCCCTGTCTTCGGACTTCGGATAATCCCACAATACTCCATCGTAACCTGCTCAACTCCTCCTCAAGCTCGGCAATCTTCTCATCGGACCGGAGTGTACGCGTGTTGTACGTGGCCAGGTCCAGTCGTCGACGGTTGATCGATCCCACCCGGAGATTCTTAGCACCCCAGACCCCAGGGCTGCGCCCACGCCCGTCCACGCTAGCACAACCGCTGGAGTCACCGGGCACTTGGGGCCTGTTTCCTGTTGTATTATGCATTTGAGGGGGTTTGGACCATAACCCGCCACGCTGGTCCAGTGCGTGTTGGCGGGTCGCCATAGCCTCGTTCGTTTATCAGCAGGGTGCGCCACGTGCAGGTGAGGTTGCCTTATATGTAGGTATCCATAAATAATATTTGAGGAGGTTTCTCAATGCTAATAATAGGATTCCGTTGGCACTATATGTAGGTATCCATAAATAATATTTGAGGAGGTTTCTCAATGCTAATAATAGGATTCCGTCATTAGAACCGGATTAAAAAAAGAAAAGAATTCTTGAAGCACATCCTTTAAAGTAAAAAAAATATTTTTTCAATACCTCGGAAACTGGCTTTTATCGCACTACTTTTAGATTCTACATGCAATGTATATCACCTTCGTGGGTTTTTTTCTCATTTATCACAAAAAGGTTTTTAGTTTTCTGATTCGGTATGTCACACATATCAATAAACAACCGTTTAATGAAGGTTTTCAAGGAAATTTATACCTACCACCAGTTGGCGCCACATAGCCGAGAGGACTACTTACTGAGAAAGTCAAAAGTTTTTTATTTCTTAAAGGCCTACATGGGCACATAAAACGTCAGAAGCTAGTGCACGAGACGAGTAAGTACTACTTAGGAGAGGGTACTTTAGAAAACGTAGGTATACATGACGTTGACGTCAGTTTAACTAATTTCCTTTGATTATATACTTGTCTAGATAGAGCAATGCAAACATACAACGCGCTAAAACTGTCTCCAATTGCGTGACATGTGTGAGTACCGCACGTGTATCTACTTATTGTCGTCAAACTGTCAAGGTGTGCGTGTTGAGGGATACCTGCTCCAAATTATTAACTTTCCTTTTCTCCATTATTTATTATGACGAAAGTTTAACAAAATAGGTTGATTGAAATCATTATTTTGTAGATTATAGAAAGAAAGAAAATACATTTATTTAGCACAGACTTAAATACACACAATACTCTAGTTACATGTAATTACATAAAACCAACAAATAAAAAGTATAAAGTCCAATGTAAGGGTATAGTAGGAATGTGTGCCTCACGGCTGCACCAAACAGGCCCAATTCAGAAAAATCTGAAACTCAAAATATTAGAAAAAACTAAAATAAAAATTATTTAGTGAATGACGTCATGGGTTTAATTTTTTTTTTGTATGTATAGATAAGTTATCATTTACTGATCAAATAAATAATGTAATTTTTAAAATAATAATGTTCTCCTGATCGAAAGATGATGTCTCCCATAGTTTCGCCAAATCTCCCTAGTAATACACTGACAACACTGGCTAATCGGAATGACATACAAAAAAACGAATTAAAAAGTCGTCTTTTCTATAATAATAGTGGTTAAATATCAAAACTTACCGATGAAAAGTGATCTTAGTGTTACCTATTATATTGTTTTCCCACATAATTACGGCACAGTCTGACAACACAAACCGGCATAATTATTTTTCGTGAGTACAATTGTTTCAAATGACACTGACGTAAGGGAGAAGTGAGTCTACCAATTTTAGTAGACTTTATTTGGGCCGTTTAGTACGGTCAATGTGGCATCTAATCAAAGCTAATTTCATTAATATAAGCATTTTGACAGATGCCTGGACCTGACGACTCAGTGCTGCCACCTGGTGATTTTAGAAAGCCCTCATTTTCTATAAGCGGCGGTGATTATTTTTTTATGAACAGAATATTATAAATAAACATGATTACCTATTTAGTTACCAATGCTTTTTACTAACGAATTAATATTTATCTATTTATTTATTTAACTATTCATGTAGACACATAAAATAAAGGACAGGAAGAAGGAAACGGAAAAATAGGTACAAAAGTGATGCTTATTTGTATAGAAATTTCTTCCAGCATATATAATACATATATAAGGAGAGTTGAAAAAATAGAGATGTACCTAGACACCGTGTGTAATAAGAAAATAAGTTCGCACAAAACAGTTATCTATTTTTTTTTTTTATTCTTGATAGGTTCGCGCTTGACCGCTAACTCACCTGATGGAAAGCGACGATGCGGTCGACGATGGAGCGCGCTTACCTAGAAATAATATAATATTTAAGTGTATATATGTTTCATGAATGTATAGCGGCTTCGGCAAATCCCACAAGAATAGGCAGGTTACGTCAAAGGCAAAGGTACCCGTGAGCAAATCCTAAATGTACGACAGCTAATGGAAAAGGCTTATGAGTTCAACACACCACTCATCTTGTATTTTATTGACTACAGCAAGGCCTTTGATTGAGTTGTTTGGTCAGCCCTGTGTGGGTGCTGCGGGGACCCACACAGGTAGGTAGTAGGTAGTACCTGAACACCTAGTTGCACTCATAGAAACTTTGTACCTTAACAGCGAGGGTGTCGTTAAAATTGACGGAGCAACTTTGGGCCCTTTCAGTTTCGAAAAAGGTGTTAGACAAGGCTGCATTCTGACACTCATCCCCTTCAATATCTATGGAGAATACATCACCATCGAAGGCACAAAGATCTCTAATCTCCGGTACGCAGACGACACCACGCTTCTGGCCGCCAATGAAGCAGAAATGATTGAGATCCTAGATAGAATGGAACGCATCAGCCTGGAGATGGGTCTCAAGATTAACCACAGCAAGACCAAGGTGATGGTGGTGGACCGAAGCAGAAAACTGCAACTCACGGGAACTCTTGGACTTAAGTGGTTGATGACTTCTTCTATCTCGGTGCGAACATCAGCAACACAGGTTTTCGTGAAGAGGAAATCCGGAGGCGTATAGGAATGGCCAAAAGTGCAATGTGCACTTTTATTGCGATCCCTCCATATGGAGAGATAGCAACATTTCACGCAAAACCAAAACTAAACTGATCGAATGTCTAGTCTTCTCCATATTCAGCTACGGGGCTGAGACTTGGACTTTCAAAAAGGTTGACCGTGACCGCATTGATGCTTTCGAGATGTGGTGTTGGAGGAAAATGCTTCAAATTCCCTGGACTACTTTCCGTACAAACCTCCCTATCTTATGTGAACTGAACATCAAAATCAAACTGTCGACTACCTGCACGCGCAGAGTACTGGAATTCTTTGGCCATATTGCCACGAAAACTGGCCACAACCTTGAAGGCTCATCGTAACTGTACCTTTTAGGTCCATTGTGACACCCTATTAATGTTAAGTTCCTAAAGTAATTTTTATTTGATAATTTTAATTTTTATTAGCTGAATATGGAGAAAACTAGACATTCGACCAGTTTAGTTTCGGTTTTGCGAGAAATGTTGCAATCTCTCCATATGGAGGGATCGCAACAAAAGTGCAATCGCCAAAAGTGCAATGTCGCAGTTGTAAGGCATATGCCTTGAAATTGCGACATTGCACTTTCGGCGAGATACCATCGAAGCTAACCCAGCGGGAACTTCATGACCCTCAGTAATGAGGAATACAACTCGAGGAGGAGAATAGCGGCTTCATACCTTTTGCTTGGCTTTATTTTTGTTGGTCTAGTGGTTTGTGGCCTTGACTGCTATGCCGGAGGTCGTGGGTTCGATTCCCACCCAGGACAAATGTTTGTGTGATGAGCACAATCATTTGTTCTGTGTCTGGGTGTAATTTATCTATAATATGTATGTCTACAGAAATATTTAAGTATGTTTATCAGTTATCTAGTACTCATAACACAAGCTCTGCTTAGCTTGGGACTAGACGGCGTTGTGTGATAGTTGTGTGAATATTATTATATTATTATTATTTTATAATATACCTTCGCTTCTCCTTCAACCTGCGCGGGAAAAAAAGCTAATGAAATCTTGTAACTTATTAATTGAATGGTAAAAATACTTTTAATTCTATTATTTTATTTCTTCGTAAGTATATATTTAAAAATATACAACCGAATTGAGAACCCCCTCCTTTTTTTGAAGTCGGTTGAAAATGTTGGGTGTGCAAGTAGACGCGTTAAGTGATGGTTGGTCTGTGCTGTGTGCAGGTGTACTGGGCGGGCCCGCTGGGCGGCGCGGCGCTGGCTGCGCTGCTGCACCGCTTCGTGCTGTCGGCGCGCGCGCAGCCCGCCAGCACGCGCGCCGAGCACGACATCCCTCTCACCGACAAGCACGACCCGGCCTAGCGAGGACACGCCTCACACCATCAACTAATTATTACTTACATTTTAATATAACACTCAAAACAAATTAACTAGTATTTTATTATTAGCTTACTAGCTTCTGCCAGCGGCTTCGCTCGCGTGAAAGTAGGTCTCTCCATACAAACTTTGGACCCCTGTTTCACCCCCATAAAAGTTGAATTTCCATAAATCCCTTCTTAGTACTCGCCTACGTCATAAAAGGAAGCCTTGTGCAAAATTTCACGTTCCTAGTCCCAGTAGTTTCGGCTGTGCGTTGATATGTCAGTCAGTCAGTTTCTCCTTTTATATAGATTATTTATTATCTTCGTCGTGTGTGATAGTCCATTGAATTGTATGGCGAGCGATATTGTATCACTATCACTACATAGTATAAAAAACTTTTTAGAAAAAAAAAATAACCGACTTCACTAAAAAAAAGACTAAAAGGATCAAAATAACTTTAATTTCGGATGTCGGTGTTTCTCGGTATTGTTTGTTTCTTATTTAACACCGACTTCCGAAATTAAAGTTATTTTGATCCTTTTAGTCTTTTTTTTAGTGAAGTCGGTTATTTTTTTTTTCTAAAAAGTTTTTATTTCACACTTTTTAGTTGCGATACACTTATAAACAGAGTGCCTATTTCTAATGACAATTCCAATTAACCCAAATACTGCTAGGTTACATTGTTTTATTATAAAGTTGCTGTGCCTACCTTCCTCCTTCCGGCTGCATCATCAGATCAGTTCGATAGTACCTTATAGCCAAAGAGCATCTCACGACAATTCTAATAAGCCCAAACACGGCTAGGATACATTGATTAATTACGGAGTTCCTGTGCCTACCTTCCGGCTCCATCATCAGATCAGTTCGATAGTACCTTATAGCCAAAGTGCATCTCATGACAATTCTAATGAGTCCAAACACGGCTAGGTTACATTGATTAATTACGGAGTTCCAGTGCCTACCTTCCGGCTCCATCATCATCATCAGATCACTTCGATGATACCATTTTCAACGTAACTATTCAGAATCATTCATTTATTTGTATTGTCATAGTCGCTTAACTATATCTTCAATGTGATATCTATTTGAGTATGAAGTTCCGTTGACCATTTCTGGTCTTCTTCATCAGTTCCACTTCATCAAATGTTACTTTTTGACTGTAAATGCTTAAGTTCTTGATGAAAATACTAAAATTACCATAGGGTTGCCTATAATTTTTGAGGGGTTCCCTCGATTCCTCATGGATTCCATCATCAAAACTGGATTTTGAAAAAAATGGGACCAATCTGGAAGCATATCCTATAAAGGGAAAAAAAAATTTTGCAAATCGGTCCATAAACGACGGAGTTCTGAGGTAACAAACATAAAAAAAAAAAAAAAATGATAAAAAAAAAAAAAAAAAAAAATACAACCGAATTGAGAACCTCCTCCTTTTTTTTGAAGTCGGTTAAAAACAAAGTCACTTTTCGTGTCTGTCTGTCCCTATGTATGCTTAGATCTTTAAAACTACGCAACGGATTTTGATGCGGTTTCTTTTAATAGATAAAGTGATTCAAGAGGAAGGTTTATGTGTATAATACACGAACAATATAGTAGAGGAACACTGATGATTTTAGAGGTTTCTAATGTGATGTCGTAAATAAACACATTTTTTTGCGCTTACATTGCAAATGCTGGCTGAACCCTAAGACATAGATTAAAATAATGTACTACAGTATTGTACACCTTAAAAAGATCTACAAAAAAGTCCGCGATGGTATATGTCTATCTTTTAGGTATAACCCACAATAACCATTTTTTATCCTTTACTTTTTACGAGAAATAATGGATTATTTACAAAACGATTTTAAGCAATACAGCATTGATCCTTATCCAATTAAGTACCTTAAATAAATTGTGCATTTAATATAGATCAATATGGCCCTTTACAGCGTCTAATTTAAGTCAATATTTTCGAAGATATTACAGATTTAAAATGCAGTGGCATAGCGGTTGCGGTAAATAACTTGATTCTTTCAAAGATTGATGTGCCGACGCAAGAATACTACTGGGTTACTTCCAGATTGGTCCCATTTTTTTCAAATCCAGTTCTGATAACGGAATCCATGAGGAATCGAGGGAACTCCTCAAATATTCTAGGCACTATATAGTGATTTTGGTATTTTCATCGAGAATACCAAAAAAAAACATTTACAGTCAAAAAGTAACATTTGATGAAGTGGAACTGATGAAGAAGACCAGAAATGGCCAACGGAACTTCACCCTCACATAGATATCACAATGAAGATAGTTAAGTAACTATGACAATATAAATAAATAAATGGTTCTGAATAGTTATGTTGAAAATGGTATCATCGAAGTGATCTAATGATGATGATGGAGCCGGACGGTAGGCACTGGAACTCCGTAATTAATCAATGTAACCTAGCCGTGTTTGGGCTTATTAGAATTGTCATTATATGCACTTTGGCTATAAGGTACCTATTATCGAACTAACCTGATGATGAAGCCGGAAGGTGGATGGGAACTTCATAATAAAATAATGTATCCTAGCAGTGTTTGGGTTAATTCGAATTGTCATGAGAAATAGGTACTCTGGCTATAAGTGCATCACAACTAAAAAGTGTGTTATAATTATATTTACAAAAAATTAAAAATTACCGACTTCACTACAAAAACAATAAAACGATCAAAATGACTTTAATTTCGGACGTCGGTGTTAAATAACAAGCAAACAATACCAGAAATACCGACTTCCGAAATTAATGTTATTTTGATCGTTATAGTGTTTTAACCGACTTAAAAAAAGGAGGAGGTTATAAATTCGGTTGTATGTTTTTTTATTTTTTTTGTGTGTTACCTACCTCAGAACTCCGTGATTTATGGACCGATTTGCTATTTTTTTTTTCTTCTTAAAGGATATGCTTTTAGATTGCTCCCATTTTTATCAAAATTTAGTTGTGATGATGGGTTCCATGGGGAATTGAGGGAACTCCTCAAATATTATAGGCAACCATATAGTGATTTTGGTATTTTCAATGAGAACATAAGCCTTAGACATCGCCGCCGAGTTGCTAACCTGTCGGTTTTCTATCGTTTACATTTCGGGGAATTTGCACTGGAATTGCACAATCTAATTCCGCCAAGTCTGTTCCATCATCGGACCACTAGACGTACGGCGTTGCGCCACCGGTACATGGTAGACATACCACCCATACGCACAAAACGTTTTGAGAACACATTTATTATGCGTACAGCCAAGGAGTGGAATTCCTTGCCGGAGTCTGTGTTTCTTGATAGCTACAACTTAGGGGTCTTTAAGTCAAGAGTGAATAGGCTACTTCTAGGCAAGCGTGATCCATCGTCGACCACATCATCGCTTACCATCAGGTGAGATGGTGGTCAAACGCGAGCCTATCATTAATAAAAAAATAAATAAAAAAATAAGCATTTACAGTCAAAAAGTAACATTTGATGAAGTGGAACTGATGAAGAAGACCAGGAATGGCCAACGGAACTTCATACTCACATAGATATCACAATGAAGACACTTAAACGACTATGACAATACAAATAAATAAATGGTTCTGAATAATTATGTTGAAAATGGTATCATCGAAGTGTCCTGATGATGATGATGGAGCCGGAAGATAGGTACCGGAACTATGTAATTGATCAATGTATCCTAGCCGTGTTTGGGCTTATTAGAATTGTCATGAGATGCAATTTGGCTATAAGGTACTATCGAACTGATCTGATGATGGAGGAAGGTGGAACGTAGACACAGGAAATTCATAATAAAACAATGTAACCTACATAGCAGTGTTTGGGTTAATTGAAATTGAATTCTAATACCATCGAATTTACCGTTCCAATATAAACGCCTACAATTTCCGCTAAAAATATCTTTTGCAATGACCATCAAAAATCGCAGGGTCAAACTTTCAACGTTACAGGCTTAGATTTGAGCGTTGAATATTTTTATTACATGGCCAATAATATGTCGCTCTTTCAAGTGTAACCTCAAAAGAAAATATGTTTGTATTGACTAATGACAAAAAAAACTGTGAAAGTTGTGTTTATAGACATTCTGTAGTATATTTAGTACTCGCGACCCGCCCTGGTGCAATGCTGGGCAAAACCGCATCAAAATCCGTTGCGTAGATTTAAAGATCTAAGCGGACAGACAGCTGGAAGCGACTTTGTTTTATACTATGAAGTGATCCGCATTGCACCCGTGCGAAGCCGGGGCGGGTCGCTAGTATTGCAATAAAAATAAAAAATAAACATTTAAAAATATATAAAATAGTGTCCCACCGGTATCGGGAACAGGGTCCAAGCTACCGGCGGTCAGGGCTTCAGAATAAGGAACCTCCTAACAATACGAGCCGAGTCCAGCAGTACCGCTGTCTGGATCAACCCGAGGTGGTCGAGGCTCTTGGCTATTAAGCCATTGGCTGACACGACTATCGGTACAATGATCGCCGAGTCTACATCCCACATGTCGACAACCTCGCGAGCCAAGTCAATATACTTGATTTGTTTGTCTTTCTCGGCTTTCACGAGGTTCTCGTCATGCGGAACGGATATGTCAACAATCATTGCACGCCTTTGTCTTCGGTCCACCACCACTATATCAGGCGTATTGGCTACAATAGTCCTGTCAGTGATGATGGACCGATCCCAGTACAGCGTGATATCGCCATTATCGAGAACTGGGTCGGGCACATACCTGTAGTATGGCACCTCCGATTCCACAAGAGAGTACTTCAGAGCAAATTGCTGATGGATAATCCTGGCTACAAGGTTGTGTCTATGCAAGTATTCCCCGTTAGCTAGACGAGAACAACCAGAGATAATGAGGCGGACTGATTCACCCGGTCAGTGACATGCCCGACAAATGTCAACCGTGCCGTCCTTCACAATAAATTTCCGGTAGTTATTCGTCATGATAACTTCGTCCATAACTGCACAGAAAAAACCTTCAGTGTCCCCAAAGAGGTCACCGACGCGCAGCCAGGCTACGGACGCTAGTTGATCTACATCGGGCCCTTGAAGGGCCCGGAAAAAGCGTCAGCTCTCGTTAGGCAAGGAGAGCGGGGTGAGTCCCTTGTCCACTGCCACTACATCACGATGCATACCCACGTCGGCAGCTAGGAAATATTCCCTGAGACTGCATACCTCGCGATTGTGCAGGGTCTTAGCATTTAAAAAGCCTCGACCCCCACACTTCCGCGGGATATACAGCCTCATCACCGACGATCGTGGGTGATGCAATTGGTATGCAGTCAGCAGTGTACGGACCCGCCTATCCAGGGCATCAAGTTCCGTTTGAGTCCATTTGAGTACGCCGAAAGAGTACATCAATACCGGCCATGACCCAACCGTTGAAGGCACCTTGTTTCCGCCTGAAAGAAGGCTATTGAATACCTTCTTCAGGCGTCCAACGAAACGCTCCTTAAACGATTGCTTCATGTCAGTAGCATTGAATGCTAACTCTTCCGACATACCCAAATACTTATAGGTTTCGGTTGGAGAGAGAGATCTCAAGTTTATGGAATCCAAGAGTTGGGTACTCACAGATTCCACAATCTCCCCTCTCTTTACATGCATGACTGCAAATTTATCCACACGAAACTCCATCCTGATGGCACTACTGAAGGTTTCAGTTACCTTCAGTAGCTCCATCAGTTGCAAATTGTTGGGGGCAAAAAGTTTCAAGTCATCCATGTAAGGTGTAGGTGAGATATAACCTGACCACCTCTCTTCAACCGATAGCCTAGGCCTGAATTTTCCAGCAGTGTGCTTAGGGGATTCAAGGCTAGGCAGAACCAAAGCGGACTCAAACTGTCACCCTGGAATATACCTCGCTCTATCCTTACCGGTTCGCTGTTCCTCTGGATTTGTCGACATCCTGGATAGCGAAGGACCGTCCTCCATTGCCTCATACATGACATCAGGAAGGTGCGTAATGTTGCATCAATTTTGTATAATTCTAGCACCCTCATGAGCCATGTATAAGGAACTGAGCCGTAGGCCTTCTTATAGTCTATCCAACATGTCGACAGATCCTTTCGGGAACGCCGATCCTGTTGGCTAATGGCCATATCGATGAGTAGTAGCTCCTTAGTACCGCGGGACCAATTCCTACATCCATCGTTATTATCTACATGGTGGTTAATCTTTGCTCTCAAAATGGATGTAAGAACCTTATAGACTGTCGGCAAACACGTAATCGGTCGATAGTTTTGGGTTCCGCGGTGCTACCAGATCTGTGGAGCAGGTGGGTAACTCCTGTTGTAAGAAACTCGGGTAGCGAGCCAGACTCCAAGGCGGTCTAATACTGAGATGCCAAACGAGCGTGCGATCTTTGAAGCCACTTTATCCAAAAGTTGTGCAGTCCGTCCGGCCCTTTAGATTACCAATTATGTAACGGGCGGACTGCACGGGCCACATCTTGGGGGCTGATTGTAATTGATTATTATTATTCCATTTATTGTCTGTATACACATATTATTTACATTTTTAAATATTACTTTAAAAAAAACATAATAAAAAAAAAACATTTAATATATAAAAAATAGTAGCCCACCGGCATGCGGCATCGGGAACAGGGTCCAAGCTACCGGTGGTCAGGGCTCCTGAGAGAGGAATCTCCTAACAATGCGCGCCGTGTCCAGGAGTACTGCTTTATGGATCAAGCCCTTAATCCAGCTGCCTAGCGAGAGCCTCCTTAGATGTTGTACGAGGCTCTTAGCTATTAAGCCATTGGCCGTTACGACTATCGGCACAATGATTGCTCTATCCACTTCCCACATGTCGACAACCTCGCCACACCAACGAGCTAAGTCAAGATATTTAGTTTGTTTATCTTTCTCAGCTTTCACGAGGTTCTCGTCATGAGGGACCGCTATATCAACAATCATTGTGCGACGCTCTAGTCGATCTATCACCACTATGTCAGGCTTTTTGGCAACAATAGTCCTGTCAGTGATGATAGATCGATCCCAATACAATGTGACGCTGTCATTCTCGAGAACTGGGTCGGGCACATACCTATAGTACGGTACTTCTGATTCCACAAGATTGTATTTAAGAGCAAGTTGCTGGTGAATAATTCTGGCTAAAAGATTGTGTCTATGCAAATAGTCTCCGTTAGCTAAATGAGAACATCCAGAAATAATGTGTCGGATTTATTCTCCGGGTCGGTGACATGCCCGACAGATGTCAACCGTACCGTCCTTCACAATGTATTTCCGGTAGTTGTTCGTCATCATAACTTCGTCCATAATTGCAAAGACAAAACCTTTGGTTTCTCCAAAGAGATCACCAAAGCGCAGCCAGGATACGGACGCTAAAAGATCTACATCGGGCCCATGTAAGGCCCGGTAAAAGCGCCCTTGAAGCTCCTTGCCCTGCTATACTGCCCTGCGTTCATTAGTATCCATTACTGTAAGTTTGCGCCAGTTCTCGTTAACCAAGGAGGGCGGGGTGAGGCCTTTGTCTACCGCAACCACATCTCGGTGCATCCCCACGTCCGTTTTCAGGAAGTATTCCCTGAGCCTGCATATCTCACGGTTGTGCAGGGTCTTAGCATTTAAGAAACCACGACCTCCGCAGTTCCGCGGGATATACAAGCTCATCACCGATGATTGTGGGTGGTGCATCCGATTTGCGGTAAGTAGTGAGCGGACCCTCCTATCCAGGGCGTCGATTTCCGTCTGAGTCCATTTGAGTATGCCGAAGAGTACATCAAAACCGGCATGACCCAACCGTTGAAGGCGCGCACCTTGTTCCCGCCTGATAAAAGACTACTCAGCACTTTATTCAGGCGGCCAAAGAAGCGCTCCCTCAACGATTGTTTCACGTCAGCAGCATTGATGCCTAACGCTTCCGACATACCCAAATACTTGTAAGTTTCGGTTGAGCAGAGGGATCTAATGTATATGGAATCCGAGAGTTGGGTACCCACGGATTCCATAATCTCCCCCATCCCTCGTTTTACGTGCATGCAATTTGTCCAAACCAAATTCCATCCTGATGGCACTACTGCAGGTTTCAGTTACCTTCAGTAGCTCCATCAGTTGCAAGTTGTTGCAGGCAAAAAGTTCCAGATCATCCATGTAAAGAGATGGTGGAGGTGAGATATAACCTGACCACCTCTTCTCAACCGGTAGCCCAAGCCGAAACCCTCCAGCAGTGCGCTGCGAGGGTTCAAAGCTAGGCAAAACCACAGTGGACTCAGACTGTCTCCCTGGAATATGCCACGCTCGATCCTTGTCGGTTCGCTGCTCTCTCGGATTTGTCGACATCCTGCATAGTGAAGGGCCGTCCTCCACTGCCCCATACATGACATCAGGAAGGTGCGAAGAGTTGCATCAACTTTATACAGCTCCAGCATGAGGGTCATAAGCCATGTATGCGGAACTGAGTCATAGGCCTTCTTATAATCTATCCAACATATCGACAGATCTCTTTGAGAACGACGAACCTGTTAGCTAATGGCAACATCAATGAGGAGCAGCTCCTTAGTACCACGGGACCCGTTCCTACATCCATTCTGAGAAGCAGACATGATGGAGTTTGTCTCAATATGACTATTAATTTTGGCTCTAAGAATAGATGTAAGAACTTTATAGACCGTCGGCAAGCATGTGATCGGTCTATATTTTTGAGGCTCCGCAGTACTACCCGATTTATGAAGCAGGTGGGTTATTCCTGTCGTAAGGAACTGGGGCAGCGACCCTGACTCTAAGGCAGATTGGAATTGGTATGCCAAGCGAGCATGCAATCTTTGAAACCATTTAAGCCAGAAGTTGTGCAGCCCGTCCGGCCCTGGAGATTTCCAGTTAGGCAACGAACGGACGGCACGAGCTACGTCTTGGGGGCTTATGGTAATTGACCCCATTTCTGATATAAGATCGCACGTTGGCTCGATCTCCCGAGTCCAATCACCCTCGGTGTGACTGACAGGCACCGACCAGATGCTGCGCCAAAATGAACACATGGCATCATCATCCGGTAGGCGCGTATCAATCACACCTTGGTCCGGTCGCTCCCAATCCTTATAAACCCACCTTTTGTTTCTTTGGAACGTGCGATTCTGGGTGGACCGCTCCACTCGCCGCTTGTACCGTCGAATATGGTTTGGCCATGCATAGACTTCTGCTTCAGGAAGTCGATACGCTCTGTGATATGGGGTAGATAATCTCGAGGACTAATATCTGTCCCCGAGAACGCCCGCCTCACAAAGCGCATCACCCTAGGGCGAGTGTTGCCCTCCCTGAAGCAGATAAGCTTGGTGATGAGTGCTCTGACCTCACCGATACGGCGCTCAATCCTGCACTGCCAAGCTGGTACAGCTGGTCGTGTAACTCGGTCACTGTTAGGAAACTTGACTCGTGCTACACGACATGCCGCTACAGCAGCACAATACAAGACCGAGTGGGTATCAGTAAGGTCTTCGCTGCTATCAAAACAATTTGATAGCTCCGAAACCAGAGCACACACCAGCGCCCTTTTTTTCTTATGCATGGGCAAACGAGGTAATCGAGGTCTAAGCTCAGCTGGTGTGAAGCGGTACTCCCGGAATGCATCCTCCAAAGCGCTCCTCAAACTTACATTGCACTGGGTACTCACGAATATTGCCCCGTCATCATCATCCTCTCCAACGTGGTTGGGTCGCGGTGAAACATTGGGTTGCAGTTGCATCGCGGCCTGTGGCGAAGCAGGTGAGACACGGCTACTCCGTGATTCGAGGCGAAGTCTATCAAGTACGGCATCATCCAGCATACGGTTACGCTGGATGACCCGCACCTGATCCGATAGTCGTTGGGCCGAAACGTTGACAGCTGGCTCAAGCACCTGAAACAGAGAGAGAGCATCCGACCACGGTACGCAGTCAGGTTACTTCCCCCCTCTGTAGCCCGAAAGTATAAGCGCATGACATTTTCGTTAATGGATTGTGTCCATCGCATGCGCTGCACACTTCCACCGCCGGCAGGGACCCTATCAGAAGCCGGTGGGCCTCGAGGTCCCAAGCTGACCTGAGGTCGGCCTCTTCCTCGCCGACGCGCAGGTGGTGGTGTCGTCGGTGGCGAGAAGTATTCGTCGCTCGAGCTCGACGCAACTGCAGCGACCGGAATAGCTGGACTCACGGTTGGCGCTGCGCGCTGGTCCCGGAGGCTGCAAGGCGGAGCTGAGCGACGAACCCGAAGATGTTGGGTGTGTGTTTTGTGAACGTGCCCGGCTTCTTGTCAACATTTTACATCATCAGTCAATTATTGTAGTTCCATTTCGTCAAAATATTTACTCACTGTATATTTTTTGGTATTGTTATGTGATTTCTCTTCTTTTTTTTTTGTGACTTGACGGATAAATTTTGTTGAGTTTTTGGTGAATAAATTAAATAAAAATATTGAACTGAAAAAAAATTGATGTCATTTAACTTGACAGCCGGACCACAGATTATTATTATTATTATGCCAGCAGCTTCGAGGGAACAAACCCCCGAAATAAAAACCATGCTGCTAAAGAATAGGATGCTCTACCTACACTACTACAGAATGGTCTACCAGTGTACTTACTCACCCGTTAGAGAGTGAAGTAACAAATATACACACACACAAACACTGGCCTTAATAATTGGTCCCCTTGTGGAGGAGCTCGTGGCTAATAATAATGCCACGCAATAATAATAGTCGACGTCACCATTTCACATGTCGACAACCTCGCGTGCTAAACACGAGTTTGTCGACATGTGAAATGTGGACTCGGCTATCATTGTGCCGATTGTCGTGACCGCCAACGGCCTTATAGCCAAAAGCTTCGACGACCATTTGTCGAAGCTGTCGTTGCGCGGTTGGATCAAGGGCCTGATACAGAAGGCAGTATTCCTCGATACGGTTCGCATTGTGAGGAGGTTCCTGTCTCTGGAGCCCTAACCACCGGTTACTTGGACCCTGTTCCCGACACCGGCGGACAACTATTTTTTATATTTTTAAATGTTTTTCTATAGAAATATTTAAAAATGTAAATGATAGGTATTTAAAAATAAATAAATGAAATAATAATAATGTAGATTTCTTGGTGTCCGTGGCCTAGCTACTGCTAGCATTACTGCTTCGTAGAAGGAGGCGACTGCCTGCCACTCCTCCTCGCTCCGAACCAAGGCCCGGCGCGAGAGATCGCTGCCGCCGTTCGCCCCACAAGGACGCGGCGGTGCTCTGCCCAGGCGGGGCACACCTCTACCCTATGCTCCACCGTGTCCACCGGGTGGTCCACACAATGATGGCACCCGGGCGTTTCTTCCGCACAAATCCGGTGCAGGAACCTTCCGAACTCACCATGTCCGGTGAGAACCTGCGTCATGCGGAAAGTAAGGACGCCGTGAGGTCTTTCAGCCACTCCTCAAAGAAGGGACTTACCGCCATAATTATGGCGTGCACAGGACAGGATTGCGTCAGTCGCTGTCACCATTCCACCATGAGATCCCGCCGGAACTCTGTCCGCCATACCACGACTTGGCGCGGCAGCGGAGTTTCGCCCCGGCGTTGCAATTCCATGCTCAGATCATGTATGCGTGTGTTAGAATTTTTGGAGAGGGTGATCATTATATAGATATATATTCTGTTAGATTTTTGGAGGAGGATATTGATTTTATGTTTATTTTTTTATGTACCTACAAACAATGCTAAGATGTCAAGATGGATAACGGTTATTTACTGTATATCAATGACTGATGTGCAGGGAAAGGGTTTTATGAAGAAAAGCACAGAAAGACAAGTCTAAATATTTATCTCAAATAGGCTTGTCAATTAATCGAATAACTAGTTGCTTGTTCCAAAACTAGGTCGTCATGAGAAAGAACAACTATTTTATTCAATTATAGTATTTAATAGGCACATTTTACAACATCATTAATTATGGTTTATCACAATACCATCTTAAGAAATTCTATGTTCTATGTATTGGGTCATTTCATAATAGTAAGCTGAATTAGTATTAGAAAATACATAATAACATAATTAAAAACAGAGTTATAGTATGATGTACATACACAGAATCAATACAACCAATAGAAATAATAACAATAATCAGGATATAATAGGTTTTTTCTTCTCAAAACCATTGTAGGCCTCAAGCTTCATACCATCACATAATGTCATTAGTTAATGAACAAGTATATGGTCCCAATGCTATTATAACTGTATTTGTGGGTAATAGCTTAAATGTGAATAAAGATGATATCACAAATAGTGTCACAGAACTATTGAAGATAAATTGTAAGAAGATTATCTTGTGTGCTTTTCCATACTTTGAGCATTTGTCATATAGGCAAAATAAGTACATTCACATGCTAAATATGCATATGCATTTTTTAGTTAGTCACCATAGTGATAAGTTTTTATTTTTTGACATCAACAATTTTGTTGATAAACTTTTCTCGACTAGGTATACTGTGTACCTACCTATTATATTTAGACGTCAAATAGCAAAGCTATTAGCTTATAATATTCACTCAGACATAGTTAGTATGTCGAAGTCCTCAATCATTGATTCCACCGTTAGTAATAGTACTAATGTTATGTTTGCTGACTCCAATACTTTAAACGAGCTAATAAGACAATAGTTGGTACTGTTGGCAATTTAGGTCAAGTATCTTCTAGCATTCAAGCTAAAGGGGCTAAGCAAAAATCGTTTAATTTGTTTCTTCAAAACATTCAGGGTTTTTCTTCAAAACAATTGGAAATAGAATTATTTTTAGAAAAAACTATGTTTGACATCATTTGTTTTACTGAGCATTGGTTAAAGGATTTTGAAATGCTAATCAATTTTGAGAATTATAATGTGGGCAGTTCTTTTAACCGAAAAACAATGTTACGTGGGGGTTCACTGATCCTAATTAGGAATAGTATTAAATATAAAACTCGTAAAGATATAGTTGCATTGTCCGTTGAACATAGCATTGAACTGTCTTGTGTTGAGCTGGATAGGCATATCATAGTGTGCGTTTACAGGCCCCCTAATTATCAAAACTACTCTATTTTTGAGTCTGTCATGGAAGATGTTATGGCAAAACTTGCAACTGGTAACAAATTAGTAATAATCTGTGGAGACTTTAATGTTAATATTTTAGAAAATAATTCAGATAGCAGTAGATTATTAAATCTCTTCAAATCGTTTAATTTATTTAATGTGTTTATAGAACCTACTCGAACTACGACAACTACTGCTACATGTATCGATAATGTTTTTTGTTGCTGCAACTATTTAGAAAAGGCCATTGTAAATTATCTGCCCTCTGATCATAGCGGCCTAATGGTAACTTTTGAATCCAACTTACCCATACAACAAGTGCAGATTCAGTCCAGACCAATAACATCCGGTAAACTAAATAAATTTAACAGCACTTTAATTAGCAAGTTAGGTGATTGGAATCTTGAAGTGAAGAATGGTAATTTTTTGTATAACGATTTTTTTTCAATAGTCCAAACTGAGTTCAATAAGACTTTTGAGAAAAAAACTAAAAGTATCTGCCCTAAGTTTAGGTTTAGTGACTGGGCAACTAAAGGAATCAGAATAAGTAGGGAAAGACTTTTTGAGCTGTATGGCCTTAAGCCTATTATTAACACTGAAACTTTTAATAAGTATGTTGCTACATATTCAAAAATGTTTAAAAACACTTGTAAGGCAGCTAAGGCCTTCTACATTAGCAACAAAGTTAAATCGGCAGATAACAAAATAAAAACGGTTTGGAAAATTATAAATAATGAAACCAACAGGAACAAAATACATAACAATGATTACACATTGGAGACACATCATGGTCTTATTAGCGATAACAAATTAGTTGCAGAAGAATTTGTAAATTTCTTTGCCAGTATACCAATTAAAACTACTGAAGCCCTAAATTCGTCGCCATCGCATGCTTTTAGTTTATTACAGGCGAACGTTGCAGCCTGTTCGACTGAATTTAACTTTAAGCATATAAACCCTATAACTGTAATAAAAGCTTTTAAACAAATCAAGGTTAAATTGACAGAAGATTTGTGGGGTATGTCTATCAAAGTTTGTATAGATCAAGGAGTTTTTCCGGATCTGATGAAATATAGTAAAGTGATACCACTTTTTAAATCTGGGGACAGTAAAGACACTAATAATTATAGGCCGGTGTCCGTGTTGCCGGTTTTTAGCAAGATATTTGAAAAGGTGATGTTAAATCAAATGCTTAATCATTTTAACACAAATAACATCTTACACGATAAACAGTATGGTTTCACCAAAGGACGTTGTACAACTGACGCTGGTGTCTCCTTACTAAAACACATTTTTAATGCGTGGGAAGAGGCACAGGATGCTATAGGCGTCTTCTGTGACCTGTCTAAGGCGTTTGATTGTGTGGTTCATGAAACATTACTCCTGAAACTTGAGCATTACGGACTAGGCAAAACAGCTTTAAGCTTATTAAAATCTTATTTGATTGACAGACAGCAAAAAGTTCAAATAAACGGTGTCAATTCGTCGGGATTAAATGTGAAAATGGGGGTACCCCAAGGTTCAATTTTAGGTCCTTTTTTATTTTTAGTTTATATTAATGATTTACCCTATTTGTTGCAAAATAAACTTAATATGGTGTTGTTTGCCGACGACACTTCTTTGATTTTTAAGATAAATAGAAGGACTAATAATCTTGACGACGAAAATAACGCACTACTGCAGGTCCAAAACTGGTTCACTGCTAATAATCTAGTTTTAAACGGGAAAAAAACTAAATGCATAAGATTTTCCTTACCGAATGTTAAAAGTAGTGATTGTGACGTAATACTAAACGATGAAAAACTAGAATTTGTCGACAAAACTGTTTTCCTGGGGATAACGCTTGACTCAAGGCTACAATGGGGTCCTCATTTAACATCTCTTGCAGGACGGCTTAGCTCAGCTGCATATGCTGTTAGAAAAATCCGCCAATTTACGGATGTTGATACCGCTAGACTAGTCTATTTTAGTTATTTTCATAGTATCATGTCATACGGTATCTTACTATGGGGACGGGCTGCAGACATCGACTCAATTTTTATTCTACAGAAAAGAGCTATCAGAGCTATTTACAGTCTCCGCCGGTGCGATTCTCTAAGGGAACTGTTTAAGGATATTAACATCATGACGGTGCCTTGTCAATATATCTATGAAAACATCATGTACGTTAGAAAAAATCTTCATCTTTTTAGCAAAAGAGGCGATAGACATAATTATGTTACAAGAAATAGGGACCAATTAGTTCAACCAGGTTTCAGACTGGCTAAAGTGGCCTCTTCTTTCATGGGGTGCAATCCTAACATAAATATGATGTCAATGCAATGCAAATGCAAGTGTAATAAATGCAGAAATGTCACTGAGTGCCTAACGGGAAGAGTCTAAATAAAAATGCAAGTAGTCCGACTTAAACCACGTCTAATTGAACACTAAAGTAAAAATTTACATAAATGCATGCAATTGTTGCTAAGTCTATGTCAATGCATTTCCGAATGTAGGTCGCGTTCAAAGTGCACTTACATGAGCCTACATTCGGCTGATTTAACTAATTTAATAATCAAGTTATTTTTCCATGTACGTACACTGTACATATTGCCACTACAAATAGGAAAACAAGTAAATAAAATAATTCAAAGCATACAAACAATAACAAACTTTAACATGAAAGGATAATAGACATGTAAAGAATAAAATGTAAAAAATATAAAATGTATAAATGGTTGTAAATTGATTATGACTATAATAAACACAATGTTAATTAAAGTTAGAGTACACAAAATTGTCACTAATCACTACTTAAATACTAACTTAGCACACATCACTGTGTCTTGCAGTGTCAAATGTCACTTCACTTGAGGTAGGGTTGGCACTCACATTCACTGACACATTTGGTTTTGAGTCCCGTTTGCCGATCTCGCTGTACCCGTCCTCGACGTTGCTATCTCCTTCTTCCTGCCTTCTTCTGCTTCTCGCTACTTGCGGACCCTCCCCCTGTCTTTGGGTTGCCATCTTTCGCCAAAGGTACACCGATGTTACAAACAGTGCAATGCTAATCGCAACAACCACACAGATTGCAGTGTAGTGATGGACGTCGTGAGAGGATAAGGTCTTTAGGTTGGTCTGTTCTTTAATTGACTGCAGTTGTAGGTCAATCTTCTTGAACGTTTCTTCGTGCGTTTCCAGATGCAGTGACGAGTTACGAATCGAGGTGTTGATAATATTGTTAATTGGAGAGATCGTGGGCATACTCATCGCGTATGGTTCCTTGACTAAAATGTCACTTCTGTGTTCCATATATGCGTGTAGTGTAAATGAGTCGCCTTGCAAGTTGCATCCTTGTTTTAGTGATAAGAGACCCGAGTGACGTAACGTCTCCGATGTCATTTGAGTGCCGCACACTAGTTGCACTTCGCACGTGTCACAACAATAATAAAACCAGGTGTTTTGTTTATGTAATTTAACCCATTTATCGGTGCATATTTTTATTTCCGTATGAAAATAAACGCTGTGTTCCTCGTTGTTTTGAGTCAGCTGTACATCGCAAATCGATTTGTGTCGTTCGCCTGTATTGTATATAGGTTGATGTAATTTGCACATTAGAATTTGGTCATGTAATTTTTGACATTCATGGATGTCATATAGTTCTAATGGGATGAATGAGTATTGGTTGACGTTGAATGCTATTAATGCGGAGTTAGGAATAACGTACAGTACCCGATTGTTGTCAATGCGTTGAGGAATGCTAATCAGTCTGTTGAGCTCGTATAGGGCATCACTCAAGATCGGTACTTTTATTTCCATCAACAGGTAATTCTGTGTTATGCGTGCATGTATTCTGAACAGCCTGTAGATATCTCTTACGTCATTTCGAACTTCCGGTAATGTAGAGTCGCGAGGTAGTAGCCGGGCTACTCTATCTAATTCACTTTGCATTTGGGTCGGCGATAATAGGTGGACGTCCATGTGTCCTTGGTACATATTTGTCAGGGTGTTGATAAGAGACTCCTGGACGTCTTTTAAGTTTTGAACCATTCTTTCTGCAGCTATGGCTGATGTAACTATGTAGAATGCATTTGACGTCTCAAGTTTATCTCTAATCGTCTTGTTTTGCAGAGAAGTGAGGTGGTCATTTACTAACTGGAACTGCTTTACCATTGTTGCTTCATTGCGCTGTACAATGTTATTTTCCGTTTCCAGAATACTGGTCCGGTTTTTGAGCAGTTGTAACAGGTGGTTTTCGTTATGTTGTATGGTGTCGATATCTTGCTCATATTGTTCTGCAAAATGTTGATCTAATACTCCAAACAACGAGTTTGCAACATAGCCTACTCCGTCGATCAATCCTCTTTTGAACATGTGCTGAATTATACGCTGAGACTTGAGTAGTTCTTTGTAATAGTTGAGTTCACTTGTGCTTTGTTCGAGTTGGTTGATTAAGACATGAAATTGCATCAACCACTCATCGCAACGAGCTTCCTTTATGTGGGATACGAATCCTTGTAGAGTGTCCACATTGCGCCAGTAATTTGTCATGTTATAGTAGAAGACTAATTTCCATTCATCTCTAATTTCTTGTAAGTCTGCAATTTTGTCAAAGTAAATCGTTTGATTTTTCGTCAGTTGGTTAAGTTTCATATCTTGTTGCACAGTGGGTGCTATTAATGTCATAATCAGCATCAACGTGTAGCACACCAAGCTGCTCCAGGTGAGCTTTTTGGATCGGTTTCGATTGTTTTTCGATAGTTTGTCAATGTTAGTTTGGTTTTGTTTGTCAGCTTCAACTAGTGGTACCAATCTTGTAATAGGTCGTTTAGTTACGCCTTTTGCAGTTTGTAGTGTCACAACTCTAGTGTGGCCATCCTTTCCAGGGTGTAGCTCCGCTACTCGACCTAGTGCCCATCTACCTGCAGGTAATTTTTCATCCTTAATGCATACAATGTCATTTATTTGTGGGTCCGTATTATGTCGTTTCCATTTTAGTCTTGCTTGTAGTTGTTGCAGGTATTCTTTCGTCCATTTCTTCCAGAAATCCTTGCCAAGTTTTTGCACAGTTTGCCATCTCTTGCTTGGATGGTAGGTATTGTCAATGTCTGGTTCTGGGATTGTCATAAGTGAGGTGCCAGTTAAGAAATGTCCTGGAGTTAGGCAGTTAATTTCTTCGGCATTCTCTGTAACGGTGCTTATTGGTCGTGATTTCAAACAAGCTTCAATCTGACATAGTAGAGTAGTAAATTCTTCGTAGGTTAGGCGTTGATCTCCAATAACCCGTTTGAGATGATATTTCATGCTCTTCACAGCAGCTTCCCACAGTCCGCCTGCGCTTGGCCACACGGGAGCATTGAAGTGCCACGTGACTCCCATCTCTGATATTTTTCCCAAAAAGAAGTTGTCAATGTTCTCTACTATGCATTTATATTGTTGCAAAAGGATCCGATTTGCGCCTACAAAATTCGTGCCGTTATCGCTGTACATGTCCCGTGGCGTGCCTCGACGTGCGCAAAAGCGCTTGAAAGCCGCTAGGAACGCTGTACTGGATAATTCCGATACCAGTTCTAGATGGATCGCTTTTGTGGCTAGGCAAACAAATACTGCGACGTATGCCAACAGTGTTCTGACGCCTCGGCCTTTACTTGCCTTGATCTCAACGTGGCCAGTAAAATCGACACCTGTATGTGTGAAAGGACGAGATACTGTCACTCTCGCCTCTGGTAGGTCAGCCATGATCTGGTTTGTTTGTTTTGCATTAAATCGGCGACATATAACGCATTTATGTAAAACCTTTTTGACGGCGCGATATCCTCCTACGATCCAAACTCTTTGTCGTAAGTGTGTCAGAGTTAATTTAGGACCTCCATGTAATGTTCTTCTGTGTACTTGCCAAATCAATAATTCTGTCAGTTTGTGGTCGTGTGGTAGTAGAATTGGATGCTTAGCGTCTTCATTCAAGTTTGAGTACTGTAACCTTCCCCCCACTCGCAGAACGTCTTCTTTGTCAAGAAATGGATTCAAACTCAGTAGGTTACTTTTGGTGTTCAAACTTTTATTTTCCTTCAGTCTCGTGATCTCGTCCTTGAAGGCATGCAGTTGGATCTGTTTCATTACAAGTTTTTCAGCGCTTTGTAATTCTGTCGATGTCAAATAGGTGGTATGATTAGTGTCCTTGTTCGAACAGCTGTTTATGAAACGTTTTATCCAGGCAATGACCCTTGTAATGCGAGTCATATCGCTGTGTCTATCTAATAACTCAATTACAATTGAAGACGGTTCACATTTCACAACACACGTTTGCATTTGTTTTTGTTTTGATTCGCATGTCGTCGGTGTAATTGCAATTTTATCAAATGTTTGCTCAGTGCTGTAGTTTTTCATCCAGTTGGGTCCTTGCCACCATAAAGGATGTTGCACTAGTTGGGAACAACTGATGCCGCGTGATGCACAGTCTGCAGCGTTTTCCTCGGATTTGACATAGCTCCAGTGCTGTTTTGGAATTACGTCATGTACTTGTTGTACTCTGTTGCTGACGAACGATTTCCATTTTGTGACGTCACCATGCAGCCAGCCTAGTACAATCATAGAATCCGTCCAGGCGTATGTGTGTTCGTGCAAAGTATCCCATTTAAAGGCCTTGAGAACCTTTTTCATCAACCGTGAGAGCAGTAACGCTCCGCATAGTTCGAGCCGTGGAAGTGACAATTTTTTGCTGACGGGTGATAACCTTGACTTTGCAACGATAAGTGTAGTCACGGGCTCGTTTTTATTATTTGTTGTCAGCAAGTATATAGCACATGCGTAGGCCTTTTCTGACGCGTCGCAAAACCCATGGATTTGGAAAGGTTTTGTTGTATCTCCTAGCCATCTCGGTATTTGGTATTGGGTTATGTAATGCAAGTCGTCAGTAAACTGCTTCCATTCTTCTTGCACGCTGTCAGGTAAAGTTTCATCCCAATCGCATCCTGATAACCAGACGCTTTGAAAGAGAAGTTTTGCCTTTACTGTCAAAGGTGTCAGCCAGCCAAGTGGGTCGAAGATTTTCGAGATCTCAGATAGTAGCTTCCTTTTTGTAAGTTGAGTTTTATTGTCAAATTGTATTTTATTTGTAAATGCAAATGTGTCAGTTGTAGGATTCCACTGCACCCCCAAGGCTTTTGTAATTCCATCGTTTGTAAAGTGCATTGTCGTTTGATTGCGATCTGATGATGATAATCTTTCAATCAAGGTCGGGTCATTGCTTGACCACTTCCGTAGTGTCAGGCCAGCTCCTCCTAGCATGTTGATCAGTTGATCTTGCATTTCTTGTGCTTGCTCGATGGAGTCGCTGCCACTTAAGACATCATCAACGTACATCTCGCTTGCGATGATATTAGCTGCTAACGGGTATTTATCTACGTCATCATTAGCTAGCTGTTTTAGCGTTCGAAGAGCTAAAAATGGTGCTGCCTTGGTGCCATACGTCACTGTGCATAACTGGTACTCTTTTAAAGGATCTTGATTGCCTTCCCTCCACACGATCTTCTGCAAGTGTTGATCTTCTTCCTGTACTAGGATCATGCGGTACATCTTCTCACAGTCTGCAGTAAAGACGTACTTGTATAGTCGCCATCCAAGTAGCAATGTCAGTAAGTCTTGATGAAGCTTAGGACCGCACTCCATCAAGTCGTTTAGGCTGTAACCTGTGTCAGTTTTCTGGGAGGCGTTAAAAACCACCCTAAGTTTGGTTGTCACTGAATCCTGTTTGAGTACTCCATGATGTGGTAAGTAGCATGCCGTGTTTAGGTCAGATTTGCTCTCCTTCATGTGTCCCATTTCCAGATATTCTTGCATGAATTTGGTGTAGCTATCCGATAATTTGTCATCCCTGCCTAACCGCTTTTCTAGTTGCATGAACTGTGCTACAGCGCGTGACTTGGATTTACCCAGCAGTTGATGAAAGTTAGGCTTCATTGGTAAACGAACTTCATATCTGCCGTTGCATAATCGTTTTGTCGTTGCCGAATAGAACTCCTCACAGTATCGCTCCTCTGACGTCATGGAGTTGCATGCATCCCCACTGATGTCTTCTACTTCCCAGTATTTTGTCAAGTCGGCAGTTTCATTTACTACGACGTTACAGTTGAATGTTTTTGTGACATTGCCTGACAGTATCCACCCTAACCGTGTTTGTTGTGCCATGGGTTCGTTAACCCCTCCTTTGACTAAGCCATTCATGAGTATTTCTGAAAATACATGTGCATCCAGAAGTATATCTATGGGTCTTGAGATATTATATTCTGGGTCGGCTAGTGTGATGTCTGTCACATGAGCCCAAGGTTTTTTTGCAAATGTAACATTAGGCAGATTGTTTACCACTCGTGTCATGATTACTGCTTCCGTTGTGAAACGGAAGTCATTGTGCAGGGACTTGCATGATAATTGGATCTTTCCTTTGCTCTTATTGGATACAGTGCCGATCCCGCTTATGTTTGCGCTCAGTTGTTGACGCTGTATGCCCAATCTTTGAGCTGCATTCTCCGTGATCAGTGTGATCTGTGAACCTTGATCAATTAAAGCCCTTAGTGTCATATAGTCGCCTCCAGCTGTCTCTACTTGTACCAATGCTGTTGGTAATAATATTTCATCATCATTGTTCGAAGAATGCGAAGTTATTTTGCAGGTTTTTGTTTGACCTAATTGAAGTCGATGACGACGGTTTAGGCACAGTCTGCGTTGCTGAGGGCGTTTGCGCTGACTTCGCAATATCGTTGTGCAAAAGTGTGTTATGTTGTTCGTTGCAATCTCTGCATCTTTTCTGTGACGCACAGTAACCCTTACTATGCACGTACAGACAATTTTTGCATATTTTATTGTTCTCTATAAATGAAATTTTTTCCGTACTTTGCATGTCAGTGAACTTAGAGCACTGAAATAATGCGTGATTGGTATTGCACAATGGGCAACTAATCTTGCTAAACTGCCCAGCGTTTGACGCATGGAAATTACGAGAACCGTTTGACGAAGTTTTATTGGTTTGTGAATTTGCTGATTTGTAATGTTTGTTGAACGAGTATGGCGTGTTGGGTTGAAGTTTTGATGCAGGTTTACTAACGTTTTCTGGCTTTTTCCTATGCAGCGGTTCTAGAGCCATAAACTTATTTTCGACGAAATCCATAAAATGATTGAACGTTGGTATCTCGCGCGGATCCGACCTGGACTGCATGTATTCCGAGTACGTTTCCGAGTCTAATTTTTCGCATAAAACGTAAACTAGAACCGGATCCCAAGAGCTAGTATCTACGCCCAAGTTATGTATCGCATTTATGGTTTCGTTGCTAGTGTCATATAACCGCTTGAGGTCGAATGCAGATTGTTTTTGTAGATTAGGTTGACGCATAAATACCTGGAAATTCCTGGTGAATAACAAGAATTTATTATTGTATCCATGGTTCAGAATTTCCCAACACGTGTCATAATTTTCGGGTGCAATGTGTAAATGTTGTACGAGCTTTTCCGCTTCCCCGCGAAGTCTACCCTTTAGATGCTGCATTTTCTGAGTTTTTGCAATAGCTGTGTTATTATGAATCGCTTCTACGTACAAATCCATAAATGTAGGCCATAATGCATAATTACCGTTAAACGTGGGAATGTCAATTTTAGGCAATGTTTGTTGTTGATGTACAGAGGCGTTTAATTTTGTGTTCAACGCCCGTTTTATTTTTATAAATGCATCTTCATAACGGCTAAAATCGTCATAATAATCATAAGGTTTGCCCTCTAATATGCCGTCAATTTGTAAGTGTAATTTGTCAATTGTAGTCCACCGAAATTCTACAGTCTTGAGCATATCCTCAATCTCCCATTTTTCCTTAACCTCATCTAAGCTTCGATTTACTAACCTAGTGAATGCACGAAAGTTAGCTTGTTGCAACTGCTGTAACTCGAGTAGCTTATCCTCTACTCTTGAAAATGTCTCGAACAGGGTCTTGTCAAACTCAACATTTGACTTACTATGGCCGGCGTTACTGGGTCCAGCAAGAGTCTTCATCTCGAACGCTGCAACTTCCTGACGCGCTCCGTAGTACCAGCTCTTCATGACCTCATAAATATTGCTGGTGAAATACTGATGATCTTTCTCTTCTACTGCGCTCAGCTCCCGGTTCTTCTCTTCACATTCCTTCCATAGTAAATCTAACCGTTCAAGCCTATTACGAATGTACTCGGCGGTCTTCCTGCTCGCTGAGTCCTTCTTGAAATTAGAATGGATTTTCTTCACCTCCTCAAGGATCTCAGCTTGACGCACGATTAACCCCTCCATTGTAAAGCCGTAAGATAAAAAATGAACGATCTTACTTGAAAGTCAGGAACTCTCCCTGTATGCTGCTGACGCTCTGGAACCTGGATCGCTGCTACCTCCCTGAATGCTCCTGCACGGCTACACACGTGGTACGGTATGACGCGACACGACACAGATCCCGCGCGACGAGCGACCGATGTATCGGACTGTATGATACTTGCAAAGGTTACGAAGGACCAAAAAAATTATGTAGGGTGCAATCCTAACATAAATATGATGTCAATGCAATGCAAATGCAAGTGTAATAAATGCAGAAATGTCACTGAGTGCCTAACGGGAAGAGTCTAAATAAAAATGCAAGTAGTCCGACTCAAACCACGTCTAATTGAACACTAAAGTAAAAATTTACATAAATGCATGCAATTGTTGCTAAGTCTATGTCAATGCATTTCCGAATGTAGGTCGCGTTCAAAGTGCACTTACATGAGCCTACATTCGGCTGATTTAACTAATTTAATAATCAAGTTATTTTTCCATGTACGTACACTGTACAGGGTACTGTTTGAAATGTTATAATAAAATACCTCCACAAATATTAGAACTCAATGAAACGAAATTTAAATCTTGTATTAAACGCACACTATGCAGGCAAGCATATTATAAGTTGGAGGATTATATTCAAGATAAAAATGCTTGGCTCAATGCTGGTCCAGCTCCACTACCACCGGGGGTACAAATTGATTAGTTTTGAAACTATTATTACTATTCTTTAATGTTTTTTTTTTTTTTTTTTTAATTTGTTAAAATTATTGTAGTTAATTATTATTGTATTTAGTATTGTATAATGTAGAAGCATTTTTTTCAAACTTTGTAAATGTGAGTACCATGGAGCTATTTTATGGTTTTTGGGTTACTATTGGATTTGTTTGACATAAATGAGCATGGCAGTTGAGAGTTTGTCATGCTCACTCAAATGTCTCACTGATGGTGGCGCGTGTGTTGGATCATTCGGTTCCCTTCAAAATGGTTGAGCTGAGTGGTGCTAATATTCGCGTCAGGTCCGTGAACGGGCGCTTTCAGTTGAGACTGGTCATCTCTTAGCTGCCAGTTGCTATTTTAATATCTATATTTAGTTTTTATTTTTACATTATTGACATTGTTCTCACATGATAGCGACAAGAAACATGTAACAGAAATATTTGTAATTGCAAAACATGATTGAAAAGAGTGTCCATGGAGTTTCTTGCACATTCTTCTCCATAGAGATCTACGCTTTGGAATGTGCAATTAGCATCATTTTTTTTTTCTGACTGACTGACTTCTTGACATTTCAAAAGTGCCTGTAAATGGTTTATTTGAAATAAATGCTTTTGAATCTTTAAAGATATTTATTTCTCAAAAAAGACACAAAGTCACTTACTTGAGAACAACTTTTCCTTATAATAAATCAATATTTATATAAATTATTATTACAAGGGTTCGTCACCGCGTACCTACGTAAGTTGTCAAACTAATCCAATGCATTCAGTCTTTAAGTAGATATTTTATCATTGTTTCTTACATATTGTGCTAGTTGGTTCTTGAATGCATCGAATGAGCGTAATTTTTTTTATAAATGGGGGTATTTTGTTATACAACTGAGCTCCTTCAAAAGTTAATTTTTATTTACCGAACTTAGTTCTCATCTTTGGTAAGACCAGAAAACTAGCCCGGCGACTGCTACGTTGTGTTAATTCTTTCACTTTAGTAAACAATAGGTTAGTCTGTATAGTCTTGTTGAGAGCCTTACGGATAAAAATACAAGTGTTGTAAATATATAACTGCCTAATGTTCATTATTTTTGTTTTTTCATATATTGTGCTTGTTGGTGATAAATAAGGGGAACGAAAAATCATTTTTATTAATTTATTTTGTGCAATTTGGAGACTAGCTAGCTTGGTTTTGGCCGCACTGCCCCAGACTTCAACTACATATAGCAGGTGAGGTTTTACTAGGGCGTTATAGATAGTGTAACGCAACTTAGGTGGAATACATCTTACTATATGTCGAAGAGATCCCAGTAGGGACGAAAGCTTTGTTTTTAAATAATCTAGGTGAGCATTCCACGATAGTGAGCTATCTAATCTTAAGCCAAGATATTTTTCACACGTTTTTTGCTGTAAGGGAACATTGTTAATATGTAATGGTTTATGTGGGGGTATTATTTTATTTTTTGGTTTGAATAACATATAGCATGTATTAGATATATTTATCATTAACAAGTTGAACTGAAACCATGAAAAAAGGGTGTTTAAGTCTTCTTGAGCTTGGGCATAATAATATATTAATTAACTTACGTGAGCTTTGCTGGATCACAAGTGTTTTTTTTTCAAAGGTCAGAAACCTTTTTATAGTAAACTGTCAACGGGTGGATGGACACCTTTTTTTAAACGTCAAATATAATATCCCGCCATTTTCCACCAATCCCAGTTTAGATACCATAATTTAACTTATAAATATGTAGGTATAGGTCTTTAATTACAATTGTTATATAGTTAAACAGTATAAGATAATTTAAGCAATTTTACAACACTTGATTTGTATTTCGTTCTTATTTCAAAGAATATAATACCGACTGACAGACAAACACAACAAAAACAAAAAAAAACATACAAACAAACAAACAAAACAAACAAATAATAAATGATTATTATTATTGATTATTGACAGTTCTGTACTAATCGACTCAAACAACTTATTAAATTAAAATATCAATTTAAAATGAGAATGATCATTAATAATTACGAAATAATTTACTCGACTATTCGATCTATTGGTGAAGATACCGACACTGAGTACCGATCCGGATCTGTAGTCAACAGAAGGTCCAAGCAATTGGCCATGTATGTGTCAACATCCGGCACCCTTGTAGCCCTCTAGACCAGCTGGGTAAGATTTAACGCTAGCGCTAGCTTCCGCGTCTCTCACCCAGCATGGGCTGGGCAAGAGCCACTCCTGATGGTGGGCATTGAAATCCCCCAGTATCACCAATTGGGTAGAAAGGTACCGCTGCTGAACCACATCCGCCACCTCACTAAGGGGCTATGTGAGCCTGGTTGTCTCCTGATCACCGCTGTGCGAACGGTAGACACAAACATAGACAATTTGATCTATGCCAGTGCCCACCAAAGCCCAAAGCGTGGAGTACCTGGAGTCCTCTAGATTGCGGAGGCGCCAATAGCAGATGTCGTCCCGGGCGTACATATTTATTTGTTTATTTTATTTATTTAATTTATATTGCATACATACACCCGCGCGTGGTTTAAAATGGTGCTCCAGGGTAAATCCTGGGTAAGATTAGTAAGACACGTCTGACGTCTGATCTGTGTCACCAAAAGAAAAAAAAGAGCAGGTTTCTCAGTCTCCAGGTGGCGGTGGACTACGACGACATTGGAGTGCAGTCCTCGGATATTACTGAGGTGCACTTTAAGAGAGAGGGAATGCTGCCGCTGTTTAACTGTGCTCTTTTTAATCCTTGTCATTTTGTGTGATAAAGATTGAATGAAGGAGAGGAGAAGGAAGTGAGATAGGGTTTCACGCTGCTATCCTTCAGGCAAGCACTGATAGGATGGCATCATTGGGGGTACTATTCTGGAGACTGCGGGGACGCCCGAGACGCCCCGGGAGTGTCCAACGGGCCCTCTCTTCTGGTCGCCAACCAGCACGATGGCGCATCCCGGGATTTTTCGACAGTTGGCGGGGCAGCAGTTCATGTGTGGCTGGCACATTACTTGGGCCCCCAACTACCTGCGGTCGGTCAGCGGCGTACCGTGCCTCGGATCCCGCTACCCTCCGCAACTAGTCTCCCTATTGCTCCAAATCAGTGTAGGCCTGGTCGGTCTGCCAGCAATGGAACCAACACTTTGACCCAACTTCTCTAAATTGGCTACACTGAGCATCGTCCCGGAACACGGCTAGGCCGCTTGGCGGTACGTCTTTGCCCAGTGGGTGATTGCAAGCCATCGGTCGAAACCTACCACCAGTAAGTGTCACCTGATTAGCACCACCCGGGGACCACGTGTAGGGACTTACAATGGGTATTCACCTACGGACATGGGTGACTCAGCCCCCAAAAATTTGCCAATTATTCTTTCAAAGAACTTGCCCACCACGTCGAGCAGCACGATGGGCCTTTACGGTGAGTCCGCAGGGCGCCCCGGCTTCGCAATGAGGACCAGTTTCCCCGTCTTCCAGCGAAGTGGGAACTGGCCCCTCTCCATACAGGCACTAAAGAGCCTTCATAGTAGAGGCTCGAATTCCTCCATGGCCAGGACCCAATCTTGTCCAGGTAGGCCATCGTCCTGGAGCGATATTCTTGGCACTAAGCCTACGTACCGCCCCGCCCCTCGCATCTCTACCTCGGTTACCTCTGGATTGCAAACACGAGGCCGCGTGGCATTTTAACAAAAAGAACTTACCGTTTCTCATTGACAAAATGGGCTCTAGGGCACCCCGCAGCGCCAAAAGGTCACAATGTGAACGAAAATCACAGTTTCTATAAAGAAATATGACACGTGAGAGACAAATTGGAACAGCTTACGCCGGTCGCTTCATGAAGAAACAAAAAAAAAGAACCTTACCGAATAAAATTATTGTCGGAATTTTAAAAACATTCTTGGTTATTTTAAGCTTTATAAAGCCATTTAACGGTACAAATTAGCGGCGATTGAAGCCGATTCTAAAAGATTATACTTATGGAAAAAAATATTTGCCTGCTCAAGGCACATTGGTTCAAAGCAAAGAGTCAGAAATCAGAAACGTTTATTTCAAATAGACCAATTACAGGCACTTTTGAATTGTCAAAATGTCGGTCAGTCAAAAAAACAAGTGAAGCTAAATTGCACGTTCCAAAGCGTAGCAAGATCTCTATGGAGAAGAACGTGCAAGAAACTCCATGTCAAAGTCAAAGTCAAAAAGTTTTTATTTCACATAGGCCTACATGGGCACTTATAAAACGTCAGAAGCTAGTGCACGGTTCCAAATTGGTCGTTTCCTATGGAGAAGAACCGGCAAGAAACTCCATGGTTACTCTTTAAAAAAAGTGGTTGTTTACTAGATTTTCATATTACAGTATTAAGGCACATTGAATATCAATATCAAGCTTGAAAGATCTCGACTGATGAAGTCTACGCTCCGTCCAGCACAGATCCAGATTCAAAACTCCGAGAGCTTTCAGCTCGAACTTCACAATCGTTTCGAGTGCCTAGATGGCTCAGTGGACGAATACAACGATGGGTTCGTGGAAACTGTCCATACCGTCGGGTCTAAGTTTTTTAAGACTCGTCGTACAAAGAAGAAAAGGCTCTCTAGTCAAACTCTCGAACTCTTGAAAGCGAGGCGTGAGATGATTCTGCAGTCTTCAGACAATGCGTGCATTTACCGGCAGCTCAATAGACGGATCTCCAAGTCCTTGAAACGCGATACCGAACGGATTAAAGACGCGATCGAGTTGAATAAGGGCTCCAAGGTTTTTGCAAGAGATCTGTCTATAGGGCAAAGCCAGCTCACGAAACTGAAGACCGACGGTGGCAGAGTCATATCCGCCAAATCGGAGCTTCTGGGAGAGATCGAGGCATTCTATGGACAGCTGTACACGTCTATCACAAAACCCACAACGAATCTAGCAAACGACCCAAGAGCTAGATTAACCCGGCACTATACCGAAGATATCCCGGACGTCAGCCTGTACGAGATTAGGATGGCTCTGAAGCAGCTGAAAAACAACAAGGCGTCGGGTGAGGACGGAATTACGGCCGAACTCCTGAAGGCGGGTGGAAAACCGGTCCTTAAGGCCCTTCAGAAGCTATTTGATTCCGTCATACTCGAGGGGAAAACGCCACAGGCGTGGAGCAGAGGCGTGGTGGTACTCTTCTTTAAGAAGGGCGATAATGCCCTGCTTAAGAATTATAGGCCCATCTCGCTTCTGAGCCATGTCTACAAGCTGTTTTCCAGAGTCATCACGAATCGTCTCGCGCGCAGGTTCGACGACTTCCAGCCTCCCGAACAAGCCGGATTTCGAAAAGGCTTCAGCACCGTGGACCACATACATACGCTGCGGCAGGTTATACAGAAGACTGAGGAGTATAACCAGCCTCTCTGCTTAGCGTTTGTGGACTACGAGAAAGCCTTTGATTCGATTGAAACTTGGGCTGTACTGCAGTCTCTCCAACGGTGCCAAATTGACTATCGGTATATCGAAGTGCTGAAGTGTTTGTACAAAAACGCCACTATGTCAGTCCGACTACAAGACCAGACCTCGAAACCTATCCTCTTGCAGCGGGGTGTGAGGCAGGGAGACGTTATTTCTCCGAAACTGTTCACGGCAGCAATGGAGGATGTCTTCAAGGTTTTGGAATGGAGAGGGCTAGGCATTAATGTCAATGGCGAGTACATCACTCACCTTCGGTTTGCCGACGACATAGTAGTCATGGCTGAGACTACGGAGGAGCTCAGTACAATGCTTGGTGACCTCAGTAGAGCTTCCGAAAGAGTGGGACTTAAAATGAACATGGACAAAACCAAAGTCATGGTAAACAGCCATGTAGCACCCACTCCCATCAAGGTCGGGGCTCTACACTCGAAGTTGTAGACGACTACGTTTACCTGGGACAGACGGTCCAGTTGGGAAGGTCTAACTTCGAGAAAAAGATCAATCGTCGAATCCGACTCGGCTGGGCAGCGTTCGGGAAGCTGCGCGGTGTCTTCTCGTCCAATATACCACAGTGTCTCAAGACGAAAGTCTATGACCAGTGCGTGTTGCCAGTGATGACATAATTATGGCTCCGAAACGTGGTCGCTTACAATATAATAGGCCTCATTAGAAGGCTTAAAGTCACCCAAAGGGCAATGGAGAGGGCTATGCTCGGAGTTTCCTTGCGTGATCGAATCAGGAATGAGGATATCCGCAGGAGAACCAAGGTTGCCGACATAGCACGAAGAATCGCCAAACTAAAGTGGCAATGGGCAGGGCACATTGCTCGCAGAACAGATGGCCGTTGGGGCCGAATGGTTCTGGAATGGCGACCACGTACCGGAAGACGTAGCGTTGGAAGGCCTCCTACAAGGTGGACCGATGACTTGGTAACGGTTGCGGGGGTCCGATGGATGCGAGACGCACAGGACCGTTCGCTGTGGCGACGCTTGGGGGAGGCTTATGTCCAGCAGTGGACGTCTTTCGGCTGAAATGATGAATGTGTATTATTCCGAATGTTCATTTATAATAAAATTTTTAGTCCTAAAACATTTGCTAAAAATTAGGTTTTAGTGACAGAAACAAATCGCTGCAAATCCAACTCCACGCAGTCTTGTTTGCTTTACCCCTAGAGCGTAATTTAAAATCGCGTAGGCGCGGAGGGGCGAGGCAGCCCGCGAGTTGAGGAGCAGGTGGTTGTAACACTCGCCGCTGTGGCTGAGGCTGGCCGGCAAAGCCGGCCAGCAAGATGAAGCTGCGGTGGTGAGCGTTAAACCCATCTGCGACGATAAACTCGTGTGGGACCGCGGAGCCCCACAGCGCCGGAGCCGTGACACAAACCATGCCTGCTGCATATTGCATGCTGTGTGCTTGCTTACTTGCTGCGTGCTTGCTTGCATGCTGCATGCTTGCTTGCATGCTGAGTGCTTGGTTGCATGGCATACTTGCTTGCATACTGCATGCTTGCTTGCTTACAAAAACCACATGTTCACAATCAACTGCTAATAAAGCAGTTGAGAAGAGAGAAGAGTACATGTATAAATAATATAAGTATAATAAAAAAATATAATGCAAAATCAAATATTTTGTAATTATAACAAAATGATACGTGTAGTGGACGCACTGACATAGGGGGTAAACACATTGGCTCGTTACGTCACCAGCAGTTAGGTTTAACACGTCCGTCTTCTGCAACGGCTAGTAAACGACTGCCCGTGAACTCGAGACAAGTACACGAACACTACATCCCTCTCTTAATATATTTATTGACTATTATTTTTCCTTTTAGGAAATATAAAATATCTAAAATATAGGTAATACAGGAACTTAAGAATAATTCTAATGAGAACCTTCCATATTAATCATTTTGCCAATAATCAACAACTATAGAATTTGCATTACACTTTCCTTATAGTTAAGGTTCTCATTTCAATATCATAAAAACTGACTTTAATAAAGGTAGGCATTATCATTACTTTTTCCATTATATAAGTAAATACTTAGTCTACTAGTTTTCTTCACTCTAATTCATTCACTTTCTTCCTTTTCTTCTTTAATTCCATTTTATATCAATAAAACCACAAAAATCAAAATACAACCGAATTTAAACTGTCATGGTATCTCCACAATACACACAACTAATTCAACTAAGCCAAAACACCAAACGTTAATAAACACTGATCACTTTCAGAGTTTAGTTTAGCTACTTCACACGACACGATTATCAATAAACCCATAGCATAACGGTATATCCCCTCTGACCAACAGAAATCATTAGGCCTCTCCAAGACCTTATCATAAGCGAGATTTAACTCATGGACATTCCTCACCACCGAGCATCTAATCGGTCGAAGGAGTATTGATAGACACTCAGCAAGATTTCTATACTAAATTTTCCACTAAAGGACTTACTTCCCTACGAATCTCATACATTTTTGCTACGTTGTCATCCAACTGCTCTTTATTCAAGTCAGAAACTTACATATTTCAGTCACGTTTTTTGTTTAGTAGGTGATTTCTATCAAGTTAACAACCTTCTTTAGCTCTATCTTCAAGGGTTTAGACTGCAAACTTAACTTTTCAATACACTTGCTCAGAGTCCGACTCCAATTGCACCGCACCCAGGCACACAATGGTGCATGAAACCTAACCGCGGCCCCTTGTCCACCATTACGCACCAGTGAGATAATGTAGCTAAATTGTTTTTCCTCACAAGTGCATTGAAAAACCTCGCACGATACATCATGTGAGGATCGATAACTACAGCTCTCGGCTCTCCCAAGCAAGACCCTTATCACTGCTCGAGTCCAAATACCGCCCCGGCGGCAACCACCAACACCACACACTTGTATCATGATGTAATATCAAGATATGGGGGAAGACTTCGCGACAAGCAGTTCGCGTATGGCACCATAGCACGATATCTTCCGCTTTTTCTTTTGGTATCTTTCACCTTCATACATCACCCGCCTTGGATATATCCTCGATATTTAGAATTGAACAGGATAAACTCCACTGTTCATCAAAATAATAACATTATTCGTACTCGTATTTGTATTCGTATACGTATTTGTATTCATATTCGTATTCGTGGGTCGATCTTTAGTGTTTTGTAATTGTTGAGACGGCTGCTCCCAACAGCACCATGCGCCGTCGGCATTGAACCAGGGATGCGGGACAGCGGGTTACGGGCCCCCGCTCGCCGCAGCAGTCAGCTGTTGCACACCTCCACGCACGGCTGCACTTGCGCGTACTTTTAACGTCATATACTTGTTTCCCTTGTTCAACCGACGCTTATATTTCATTCTTTCTTTTTTTATTTCATTATACTCTTGTTATACAGTCCACTCATCTCTTTCATTTTTGCTCCACCACGACCTATCGTCGCGACCAGTATTATATTTCAAATTGTCACGTTTTTTATTGTCATGTTTGACTAAGGACCATCAGCGAAGCACAGGTGGTAATAATTATGCATGATTTTCATTTATATGAAGGTCCATACTGCCTTAACACAACTGCATGATTTTCATTTATATGAATGCGTTTCGTTACGATACGTTACGTTTCGTTACGTTTCGTTACGTTTGGTTACGTTTCGTTACGTAACGTTATGTTTCGTTACATTTCATTACGTTTCGTTTCGTTACGTTTCGTTTCGTTACGTTTTGTAGCGTTTCGTTACATTTCGTTACGTTACGTTATGTTTCGTTACGCTCCATTACGTTTCGTTACGTTTCGTTACGTGTCGTTACGTTTTCTTACGTGTCGTTACGTTTCGTTACGATTCGTTACGTATCATTACGTCTCGTTACGTTTCGTTACGTTTCGTTACGTTTCGTTACGTTTCGTTACGTTTCGTTACGTTTCGTTACGTGTCGTTACGTTTCGTTACGTTTCGTTACGTTTCGTTACGTTTTGTTACCTTTCGTTACGCATAGTTACGCTTCGTTACGTTTCGTCACGCTTCGTCACGTTAACTTACGTTTCAGTACGTTTCGTCACGTTCGTCACGTTGCGTTAGGTTTCGTCACGTTTCGTCACGTTACGTTTTCCTTACGTTTCTTTACGATCCGTCGCGTTTCGTCATGTTTCGCTACGCTTCGTCACGTTTCGTCACGTTTTGTCACGTTTCATCACGTTTCGTTGTTCGTCACGGTTCGTTACATTCGTCAGGTTTTGTCACGTTCGTCACGTTTCGTTCGCCACGTTTCGTTACGTTCGTCACGTTTCATTTCAAACTCTATACAACCATTGTTACCAAAACGACATTGAACCGTTTATTCGTATTTCCTCAGTCCCACGCCCAAAACGGATAACAACTCTACTGCAAAAATCCATTGCTTCAAAATCCCAACAGCAATAGATATCCAATAACCTCCTCCTTTATGAAGTCGGTTAAAAAATACTTTCATTCTGACGCCACCATTTTAGAGACATTAAAACAAAAGCAACGTTTTGAAGCCACTCCTCCACATGAAATGTCTCCGAATAAGAGACCACTCAAGATCCTTTCCCCTTTCAACGCTTGATACTTAATTTAATATAGGTAATATGAGAATAATTCCCAATACGTTCTCTTTTCAAGTTGTAGCTATCTGGGCACAAAAGAAACCCATTTGCCATTCCGAAAAATCACGACATTTCAAGAAGTTCAGCATCACAACAACAAAATAACTACCCGCGTGTTTTTTTTATTTTATTTTTTCGCGCAGCGGGTTGTCATGTTATCGAAACTCGATTCATAAACAAAAAGTTTTTTTTATAAATTGATAGTAGACTAATGATTGTTTTCTCAACTGAATAGACCAAGGCATACTACAGGACTTATTTTGTATCTCTTAAAATTATTGCATGATAGTTATTCTTCTTTGAATGATTGCCTTTGTGTTTTATAAGCCAATACAAAATAAAACTAGTAATATTTCAGTATCTAAAGCGATAATCCTATTATACCTCAATTCAGTGTGCATCAAATGACATCATAATATTTACCAGTCTTTAAACAAAATTTTGATCGCTTTATTTCGATAGAAACCGCCATCCGCGCCGTTAATTTAAAACATATACATGCAGGCGGCAATTCAACGTAAACATCTCATTTTACAACTTCAAAATCTTAACTATATTTAACAGTATTGGTACTAAAACGTTCGTAAATAATCACGCTTTATAGGTAATTCTCAATGACTTAAGTACAAACTAGAATTTGATAGTTTATTTTATGTGTTTATAAGTTTATGGATCTTTCAGATACCACTACAACATATACTATTGATTTCATCATCCAATTTTTTGATCGACGCGGAACTCACATGTCTCATTCGAAAGGCCGTAAAATCAGGAACAAAATAGTACATAATATCACTTATTGTACCAACAAATGTCCCACTTTAACATTTGTCACAACCACAAAAAAACTTGTCTTGCACTCAATTCACTTCAACTACAGAAAAACTTTTAAGCCTACGGGAAATAACGCCATCTATCTAAAATATCAAAAATTTCAATGGTTTTCTGTCAATACAAGAACGAAGGATGTCGCCCCGTTAGAAAAATTCAAAAAAATAAAATCGAGTGCGCTGTCACCAAGTTTTCCAATTTTAGCAAGAGGCAGCTGAAAGGATATGGAAAACATCGTTCCAAAGTAAATGATTTTGTATCCCTCAAGCAATTGAATAGAATCTGACACTTGTCAGACCCAACCCAGTGTTGTCACGATCACGAAAAAATAAAATGAAATCAATAATCTCTTATATTACCGTAATGGTAATTACAATGCCAGCAAAGTCCCGAAGGCAAGCTATTGAAGTTATTTTATTCGTTTACAAATCGATTCGAATCTATTAATCTTAAATATAATTTAATGCTAACCATATCCGCCAGCATCAAAATGATAAAACCCCTTGATTTTATAAATAAAGCTACTTTTCACGAATTCTTGTTGATTGCGGTGGCGCTCATTTGGAAGCAAGAAAACACATATTTTTTTGGCAAAACTAATGAGGGATTGATCAAAAATTTGTCTATTGTCTACTGATGGCCTCATTTAGGCTATTCCTTTTGTACAACATTCTTTGTTTAGTAACAATTCGACCTTCAACAATTACCTAACCGTTATTTTCTTACCTTTTAAATTATTTTTTTATGTACCCTCTTATTCTTTAACGATATTTTGTTTTTTCGAAAAAAAAATATTATGCAACGAAATACATTTTTCTTTTTGCGCTAAACATTTTACCTCGTCGCCATTTGTAGTGGACGCACTGACATAGGGGGTAAACACATTGGCTCGTTACGTCACCAGCAGTTAGGTTTAATACGTCCGTCTTTAGCAACGGCTAGTAAACGACTGCCCGTGAACTCGAGACAAGTACACAAACACAATACGTATATGTCGGTGCAGGAGGGCCTTCATCAGAGTCCGCCATAGTTGGTCAGGCGTGGGTACTTGGGCAAGGGATCGTAACTTTAATTAACACTCGAGTTCCAATCAAAGTCACTATAATTTGCGATAACTCGATTCACAAAATAACTATTCTATACTCTAGCTAAAGTCAATTAGTAATCAAATCTACTTAGATAATTGAATTTTACACAAGGATGACGCAGAATATCAGCGATTCGTCTAGCGCGTGGTGCACGGTCGGCTCTCGTTCAAAAAGTGTTCTTCAACATAGCCGCCGTGCTCCCACCCGCCCGACGCTCCGCTAGAGTGACGGCTGCCACTCTTATTCTGACGTCTGTTATTGACATTTGACGTTAACTGTCACCAATCAGTAGAAGCTGTCATCGGTGAGAGCTGACAGCAGCCGTTTAAATACGACATATTAGCGATGCGCCGTCACGGCCAGACTGACTAGCGACCGTACTCGGGCGTACCTCGATGCAATCCTGAAACAACGTTACGCAACTTCACATATACGCTCGTCCAACCTGACAAGCAGAATAAGTTTTGACTTTGACATTGCTATCACCGTTCAATTGCATATAGACTTGGACCGGACGGGTGTGTCCTTACGACTAACCCTGATGTAATGGGTAGGCCGGACTACACTGTCCCTTCGACCAATCAATCAAATAAAAGTTTTGGACCGGACGGGTGTGTCCTTGCGACCACCGCGGATGGACCGGACGACACTGTCCTTTCGACCAATCACTCAAATGCAAGTTGTGGACCGGACGGGTGTGTCCTTGCGACCATCGCGGATGGACCGGACGACACTGTCCTTTCGACCACCCAATGAAAATGGACTAGACAGGAAGTGTGCGTCCCTTCGACCAGCCAATATGGCATGGACCGGACGGCACCATTCCGTCCATCGGCACACATGATACACAAAAAATTACACAAGTCTCGTACATACCTAATTGTTATGGATTTCGACTCCTATTTCCCGTAGTTGGAACGTTTCGTCATCTGAGAGTATACTTAGAGTATCAGAACCCGCAGTTAAAGTATCTGAGCCAGCTGTATCGGTGTTGGATTCGAGAGTCAAGGTGTCATCGTTATGTAATGAGTGTGTACTTTCTCTACTGGTACTCTCGTGTACCTCTTCTGGCGCCGTCTCGGCCTCCGTTTCATTCAATAGACTACTAGTTACTTCTAATAAACCCTCGTGCCCCTTAGGTACTGCGCGCAAATTCTCATGTGTATACTTGTAAGTACGTCTGGAACCGACACCACTAACTGTCTTAAGCTCATAGCGGTCATTGTCTAAAATCGCAGTGACAACGAACGGCCCCTTGAACTTCCTATCAAGCTTGGTCTGATTTCGCTCGCTACTTTTTATAAATACGAAGTCTCCTACTGAGAATGGTTTAATTATCGTTCGACCTTTATTAAATCGTTCAGCGTCGGCTGCAGCTGCTTTCCGAATATTTTGTGAGCATCGTCTCGTACAAACTCTAAATCTAGACGGTTTGAGTCTTCGGAATCTGAAATACCTATTTTAGATAGTCCTAATGATTGTGCACGAACTCCTATCATCAACTCGGTCGGTGAGTATTTAGTTACGGTTGATTTAGTGCTGTTTAACGCTAACTGGACATTGCCGAGTTCTTCCCGCCAAGTTTTGTTAGGGTCATTCTCAACAATTGTGAGAAGACTCTTGAGCGTTCGCATAACACGCTCGACTTGTCCGTTAGCCCTAGCAGAACCAGTTGCTATAAAGTGCAAGTCGATTTTGTACTCGGCGCAGAATTTTTTAAATTCTGCACTTACATAGTTACGGCCTTGATCAGCAATAATACGTCTCGGTGCACCAAAAAGACATACTGCCTTTTTTACGGCCTGCACAGCACAAGTTGCGTCTAATGAATAGGTGTGTTCTAGTAATACGTATTTCGTAAAAGCGTCGATAATTACCGAGCAGTACTCTTTTCGGTCGCTTTTGCCACTGAGCTTACCAGTAAAATCATTGTAGATGGTGTGCCAGGGCAAAGACACTTTTGGAATGGAGTGGAGCTGAACAGCTTGAGCTCCGGAAGAGCCTTTTGATGCCTTACATATAATACAGCTTTCTATAAATTTCTTAACACACTTGGACATCTGGGGAAACCAATACTGTTCATAAATTTTGTCTAGCGTTTTGTCGTATCCTAAGTGTTGTAGTTCGCTATGAATGTGACTAATTAAAGTCCAAATCAACGAGCGAGGGACAACGGGCAACCATGATACAATTTTGTTCCGAGCAATTTTCCTATACAAGATACCGTCTCTGACGTCATACGTTTCTGCTACGGATTCGGGGAAATCATTATTATGGTGTTTACATATCAGATCTTGTATTTCAGAATCTCTTTTTTGTTCTACCGAAAGCCAACCTTTATGCAGTTCTACGAATTTGACATCTTTTCGTCCTTTGACAGATGTTGAGGAAGCTGAATTTGTATCGGGTTTTTTTTTTTTTTTTTTAGGTGGGAAAATCATCTTATGACAAATCCCGCTCTTGGGCGGAGCGGAAAGTAGTGTCAGACTTTTACTGACTAAAAACCCACTCCTGTTCCTTCTTTGCCTTCGTCCCAGGGCCCCGGGTTTCGCTTTCACACTACCCGTGGCCCCAGTAGGCTTCGACCCTGTTGGGCCCCTACGATTTGCTGACATCTCCATGAGGCGCGCGTGGAACAATACGCGCCGTCGACGACTTGGGCTTGGTCCGGACGGTTACCGGACGATCGGACGGCGAGCCACCCATTGCTCGCCGTCCGCAAGCCCTCGCCTACGGTGGCCGGAAATCGGGATCGGAATCCCGGCGGCGGTTGGGGCGTGAGGACCGTTGCCTCACGCGATCGGCCGCCTCCTTTGCTAGCATTACTGCTTCGCAGAAGGAGGCGACCGCCTGCCACTCTTCCTCGCTCCGGACCATGGCCTGTACCAAGGCCCGGCGCGAGAGATCGCCGCCGCCGATCGCCCCCACGAGGACACGGCGTTGCTCTGCCCAAGCGGGGCACACCTCCACCGTGTGCTCCACCGTGTCCTCCGGGCGGTCCGCACAGTGGCGACACCCGGGCGTCTCTTCCGCACGAATTCGGTGCAGGAACTTCCCGAACTTACCGTGTTCGGTGAGAACCTGCGTTATGCGGAAGGTGAGGACGCCGTGAGGTCTTTCCAACCACGCCTCAAAGAGGGGACTTACCGCCATAATTGTGGCGTGCCCAGAATTTGTATCGGGTTGGGGATTTCTAGAGAGATAGTCTGCGTGCTCCATTCCACGGCCTTCACGATATACGATTTCAAAATCGTATGCCTGAAGGATAGCCCACCAGCGATGAACACGTGGTGTCAAGTCTACTTTTAACTTAGATGCTTTTAGCGAGTTGCAATCAGTGAAGACCGTGAAGTGTCGCCCGTAGATGTAATGACGAAAGTGTTCTACCGCTCGTACGACTGCCAGCGTCTCCAGTTCGTATGAGTGGTAGCGGGACTCTGTATCACTTGTGCGTTGGCTAAAATATTCTATAACGTGAGGAAAATTATCTCTTTTTTGGATAAGGATTGCGCCATAGCCTTCGGAGCTGGCATCGGTATGTAACTCGACTAGCAGCTCGGGATCAAAAATGGTTAAGACTGGATCAGATGTCAGTATGCCAATAATTGTCCTACGTATGTCCTCGCATTTGTCAGTCCATTTGATGGGACCCTTAAGTTTCGTCAGTGGATACAATGGGCCGACTGTGTGACTAAAACCAGGTATAAACTTGCGGAAATAAGAGGCCAAACCAAGAAATTGCCGGACTTGTGTGGCTGTTTTTGGGGGTGGAGCATCTACCAGGGCCTGTATTTTACGAAGGTTGGGCTTCACTTCACCGCTTTGAAGCGAATATCCCAGATAATCAATTTTTGATTTAAGAAATTTGCATTTTTTTAAGTTGAGTGAAAATCCTGCCTCAGATAACGCACCCAGAACTTCATGTAACTGCTCCAGGCCTTCGCGAACGCTTTTAGAATGACAGAGAATATCATCCATATATACCAGGGGTTTATTCTTAAGGTGGCATAGTGCCTTCGTTATACATCTCTGATATACAGATGGGGAATTACGCAAACCGAACGGCATGGCTAAGTACTCATATTGGCCCTCTGGCGTCACAAATGCTGTCTTCTCTACTGAATCAGGGTGAACAGGGATTTGGTGAAAACCAGAGGCCATATCGAGGGAAGTGAAGAATCGGGCACCAGTAAATTGGTTTATTTGATCATCTATACGCGGCAGTGGATAGTGTTCTGGTCGAGTATTAGAGTTAAGTTACCGAAAATCGACGCACATCCTATCTGTATTATCCTTTTTCTTAACTAGGAGTATCGGACTTGCGAAGGGTGAAGTACTCTCTCTTATAATCCCGGCATCTAAAAGTTCCTGAACCTTTTCTCTTACAATTTGCTTTTCTGGTGGCGCTAATCTATATGGACATCTTTGGACAATTTTGTGTGGGTCAACTAGATTCATTTCTAACATACCAGTATTAACCTTTCTAGTTGGAACCCCTTCTATAAAATATTGAGCATATTTGTTAAGCAGTTTCACTAAAGATTCCCTATCTTCACCTTCAAGATCAGTGTCAATTGAATCGGAAGTTATTTTGTTCGGTTGCAACTCACAAGAATTAGACTGTTTCTTAGAAAAGAATTTAAGCTGGTCTTGATCTATTTGGACGCCAATGTCATTTTCTAAGATATCCCTACCTATTATGACAGGTTCCGATAGGCAAGAATCCGGTACTACATGAAAAAGTAAGGTCCGAGTTATTTCACCTACTCTTACTTCATTTAAAATTTGAGTATCACACCTAACATCATCACCCCCGATCCCAGTTAGGTAGACAAGAGAATTGCACACAGTACCAGGAAATTTACAGCAAAAACTCTCTGAGAGGAGCGAACAAGACGACCCACTATCAAACAAAAACAAAACGGGCTCACCGGATGAAGTATTTAGGATGCCCCTCGAAGTGCGCTGTCCACACAGGTTGACCTCCTTGACTGCCGCTCCTCCACCAGTTTTTCTGTCCTTCAACAACACCATCTTTTTGGCAGAGCACAGATACCACAAATCCAGTAATCACTTCTTCAGGCATGTCAGTCTTGGGTATTCGCTCAATCATATTCCACAACCGCATTGCAGATTCAGATGCAGTTTCTTTTATTCCAATCTGGAACCGCAATATATCATCAAAGTGGTCTTGCGGCAATTTCGGCTTTGAAAACTTGGCCAGTAAAGACTGTTTTACTAACGGCCAAGTCAGCTCGGTTAGATTTAATCTAGTTATGCAAGAGGCTGCGCGACTCTTTAGTGCACTTGTGAGAGCCATAAGTAGCGCATTCAGTCGATCAACAGTGTTAGTCGATCTAGTGTTTTGTGGACCAAATGACCGTCAGGATAACGTTCAGTCGAGATAAACTCCGTCAACGTAGTGTCCTGTCGGTCGACTACAAGTCGGGATAGGTAATGATCTGTCGGGATACCGTTCGTCGGGATTTAATTGTTTAGATTAATGCTTGACTTCGATCCCACCTGATGGTAAGTAGTGATGCAATCGTTGATGGTCAGGCGCACTAGTTTATTAAGAATCGGTTGTCGAAATATTGTGTTTTTTTTTGTTATTTTTTAATCATTGATCGATTTGATTTTGACATAATGGTAATTTTAATTAAGAGCGGGTAACACCGAATGGAGTTGCGTCTGTCATGATGTGCGAACGTGATGTCTACAGCTTTTGAGTGCGGTCGCGTTAACTTGGCGCGTCGCTGGGAGCGTGCTTAATGTTGCCAGTCTAACAAATCTATTTTCCTTAATTTAATTGAAAACGCTTTTTCATAACAGTGTAATTTAAAGAATTTATTAGCTCTACTACATTTATAGTACTAAACTAAAAAGAAACTAAACAATTTTGATAAGAAATATGTATTTAAAAATGGGAAATACGTTTCATAACATAATATAATACGTTCAGTTTTTTTTTAAGTTATAGATTAGTAAACAATGTAGCTATAATTATTTTTTAGTAATTTATCTAAAAAAAAAAGTATTTTTAAGTATAGAAACTTGTTAAGATTTTCAGCTAGTACCTAAACCATAAACAAATCGACTCTATGTTATTTTCATTTGCATAGGTAATTATTAAAAAAAATAAACTTGAGAACTTTGTAAATCATTTAATGAATATCTCGTTGTACTTTTATATTTGTCCTGCAGTGGGTCAATCCCTTCCATTTGAACATCTTCATCAGAATCCATGCTCGAGACTGTATCAGAAGAGTCGGATAACGTGTCACCAGATAGATTGATTATATAATTTGTCCATTTGGAGATGTAATAATCTATTGGATTCAAAATATACACAGTTTGGATACAGTTTTGAATGTTGCTTCAGTAATTGAGGCTATTTCGCTAGGAGCTTGATCAATATTGTTTTCGACAATACGCCTCTTTAAAATTGCCCAAATCATTTCTATGGGATTTAAATCGCAATGGTACGGCGGTAAACGCAACACCTCGTGCTCATGTTTATTTAAGTTGTTTTATTTCATACTGTGGGTCCCCTTTATGCCTTTTATAAATTCGTATAATTACGCGTTTGTCCAACAATTATCGACTTCAATATTATTTTTCGTAAGCCACTCTTGGAGCTCTGCTTTTGTAGTGCCCATTGTAGGGGCCTTATTTATTTGTGTATGATGCATTATCCATTACTACAATATAATACGGTTGTAGATTTGGCACTACTTTTTCTTTCATGGATGAAGTTTGCAGAATTCATATCGTCATGATAATCACTTGATTAAGATTTAAGCACATAGTAGCAGTCTATTTTTACAAATCCTATTTTCCTGCCAGGCATCGCTGGGGGTACGAATATGTAGGGGAATTTTATTGTTATGGTCACCCGAAAAATTATTTGACAAATGGGTCTAACTTTGGAAATGGTACCGTAGGCCATTTTCTCATTCCTCTTAACAAGCACGTTTGATTTCCAAGATAATATCTCTGCCAGCAATTTTAATCACTTTCGGTATAATGATGACGATTATTTACTTTGGAAACGATTAAAAACACAGAACACAACACATTCTCGTGACACATGACATAAACGTCAAGATGACGGTAAACAATTAGTTCCGATTTCGGCCACGCACCAAGTTAACGCGACCGCACTCTACATACTCTTTGGTGATGTCATTTGTAGTTGACAACCGTTGCACGTTTTGAATACTCGCAAACTCATTGGCTCTAAATCGATAGTTACTATTACAATTTGTTTTGTTACGTTGCATTCGTCATCGCGACAAACTCCATAAAAAGACTCGTAACTTACCCAACACTGATATCTTACAGATTACATATAGACGCTACTGGAATCATTGTAATGACCTTCTTAGAAAGTTTAAAACAGCTAACCAAAAAATTGAATTGGAAAAAGCTAAACATAACCCAAAATCGCTGTGGAATAAAATAAAAGATACCACCAGTACCAGGAAAAACACTTCTCCCCCTGTAGAGCTTTTGAAAACTCTTCCTGACCCAAGTGCCGCAGCCAGTCATGTTTGCAAGTTCTATGCCACCATTGGTAAGAAACTGGCTGCTGACTTATCTCACACTGTACAACCGCATATTTCTCCACCCAAACAATCTTTGCCAAACTCTTTCGTCTTACTGGAGGTCGATAACGTCGAAGTCGAATCTACCATTATAAACCTAAGACACGACAGTGCTACAGGGTAGGACGGGATCTCCTCTAGTCTTCTAAAATTATGTAGAAAAACCCTTGTACCTTTAATAACGCATATAATCAACATCTCAATAACTAATGGGTTATTTCCAGAAGTCTTTAAAAAGGCCTTGATACACCCAATATACAAGAGTGGTGACAGGAACTGTGTAAACAATTATAGACCAATATCTGTCCTCTCGGCGATGTCTAAGGTTGTGGAAAAATTGATCAGTGGCCGCTTATTAAACTTTCTATATAAACACATCATAGTGCGGAACCAATATGGTTTTAAAAAAGGTGTTTCGACAGAAGACGCAATTACTCATTTAACCGAATTCGCCGCTAGGAAGATGGATCAACACATGAAATGCTTAACAATATTTTTAGACTTAACAAAGGCGTTCGACACGGTCTCTGTTCCCACTCTTCTTTCAAAAATGGAAGATATAAGAATTCACGACAAAGCGTTTTTTTTTTTTTTTTTAGGTGGGAAAATCATCTTATGACAAATCCCGCTCTTGGGCGGAGCGGAAAATAGTGTCAGACTTTTACTGACTAAAAACCCACTCCTGTTCCTTCCTTGGCTTCGTCCCAGGGCCCCGGGTTTCACTTTCACACTACCCGTGGCCCCAGTAGGCTTCGTTGGAATTTTTCAAAAGTTACCTTCAAAATATATATAATTTTTGACATTAATAAAGATAATAAATATTTGAAGTAATGACTAATTAATAATGTGGGTTATTAGTATTTTGGTATTATTATTATTTTGACATTCTACTTAATAATTTTTGACATTGTATTTCTTTTTTGACATTATTTAAACTGACAATTAATTATTTTTTTTAATGATAATTTTACCTACTGACTTTATTTTTCTTTTTTGTTTGTTTTTAAGTACTTGACATTAGTGATAAGTATAATTATTATTATTATTAAAAAAAAAATAGGAAGTTGAGTGTCAAGATCGGCGCATGCGTCAGTGAAGAGGACATTGTCACCTACGGAGTTCCACAAGGTAGCGTGCTTGGCCCAATTTTGTTCTTAATATATATAAATGAAATTTGCACGGTGTCTCTCCCTAACTCCAAAATCTTCACATACGCGGACGACACTGCTATTGTGGTTTATGGTGATACCTGGGCTAGTGTGAAACATTATGCTGAATTGGCTCTAAGAATAGTTATGAAATGTTTGCAATGTAACCTTCTCTCTCTTAATTTGGGCAAAACTAACTACATACCCTTCTGCATTAGCTCTAGAACTAAAGCTCCCACTGACTTTACAATAACTGCACACGTATGCTCAGAGTATCCTTCATGCACTACATGTACTTGTACAATGATATCTCGAGTCACCAGCACGAGGTACCTAGGTGTCGTAATTGATGATGGACTAAAATGGCACAATCACATTGATAGTCTAGCGTCAAAAGTCAGGAAACTCATATATATATTTAAGTTATTAAGACAATGCGCAGATTCAAAAAACTTTTTACAAAAAAAAAATAACCGACTTCACTAAAAAAAAACACTAAAAGGATCAAAATAACTTTAATTTCGGAAGTCGGTGTTTCTCGGTATTGTTTGTTTCTTATTTAACACCGACTTCCGAAATTAAAGTTATTTTGATCCTTTTAGTGTTTTTTTTAGTGAAGTCGGTTATTTTTTTTTGTAAAAAGTTTTTATTTCACACTTTTTAGTTGCGATACACTTATAAACAGAGTGCCTATTTCTCATGACAATGCCAATTATCCCAAATACTGCTAGGTTACATTGTTTTATTATAAAGTTCCTATGTCTACCTTCCTCCTTCCGGCTCCATCATCAGATCAGTTTGATAGTACCTTATAGCCAAAGAGCATCTCACGACAATTCTAATAAGCCCAAACACGGCTAGGATACATTGATTAATTACGGAGTTCCTGTGCCTACCTTCCGGCTCCATCATCAGATCAGTTCGATAGTACCTTATAGCCTAAGTGCATCTCATGACAATTCTAATAAGTCCAAACACGGCTAGGTTACATTGATTAATTACGGAGTTCCAGTGCCTACCTTCCGGCTCCATAATCATCATCAGATCACTTCGATGATACCATTTTCAACGTAACTATTCAGAATCATTCATTTATTTGTATTGTCATAGTCGCTTAACTATATCTTCATTGTGATATCTATTTGAGTATGAAGTTCCGTTGACCATTTCTGGTCTTCTTCATCAGTTCCACTTCATCAAATGTTACTTTTTGACTGTAAATTCTTAAGTTCTTGATGAAAATACTAAAATTACCATAGGATTGCCTATAATTTTTGAGGAATTCCCTCGATTCCTCATGGATTCCATCAGAACTGGATTTTGAAAAAAATGGGACCAATCTGGAAGCATATCCTATAAAGGCAAAAAAAAAATTTTGCAAATCGGTCCATAAACGACGCAGTTCTGAGGTAACAAACATAAAAAAAAATGATAAAAAAAAAAAAAATACAACCGAATTTATAACCTCCTCCTTTTTTTTGAAGTCGGTTAAAAACCCTTAAAATGGTGTACTTTGCTCTCTGTGAGTCCATTCTCAATTACTGCATTCCTGTCTGGGGTGGCAGCGGTAAAACGAAGAAGCTTGGGTTGGAACGAGCGCAGAGAGCTGTGCTGAAGGTGATGATGAGCAGACCGTACAGATTCCCTACTTCCGAATTATACTCTCACTGTGCGGCAGCTCTTTGTGCTCCAAGCCACCCTTCGTAGACATAAATGTATCCACCCACCAGACCCTACCAAACGCAAAGCAAAAATCACATGCTCAGCAATACCCCACAAAACAGCTTTTGCTGGCCGTCAGCTTTATGTTCTGGGTTCACTTATCTACAGAAAAATTTGCAAGAACATTAAAATAAATGAACTGAATAAGCATGAACTTAAGACTAAATTGAAGCTCTGGCTGTACGATCAGGACTATTCTCGGACTGAAGACTTGCTTACGTTCCAACGCTAGTCTTAAACATACAACACAATTACACACACACACACGGACTCACCGACACACACATACATGCACACTTATCCACACACACCATCACACTTTAGACAGTTTTTATTTTCATTAATTTTCTATTCATTTTCATTTTATTAAAACTTATATTATACACTAGACTATAACAAACTAGACTACACAACCGCAACTGCTAGACTTGTAACAAATGTACCAGAAATGTATCCGATGTAACTGCAGAACACTGACTCCTAAGTCACAGGTCTTACCTAGTTTGGGAGGCAGGGTCCTAATATTAGAAGATACCTTTCAAATTTAATGTACCTATGTATGTAAGTCTTAACTTTGTTCATAAGGTTTTTAATTGATTCAATAAAGTTATTATTGTATTATTATATAATTGTAAAAAAAAAACTGGCTAGCGCGCGTAGTGAGTGGTCGTGCCGACTCGTGCCTACTGATTTTTGGTCAATTAACTAATCACCGACCCATAAGCCCCTATGCGCGAAAGAGATAGTTCGCGGTACACGTAGCGGTAGTGTTATTAAAAAGGTGCGCGCAGTGCTTATGCGGAGCGATTAGCGGAGTTATTGTTTTTTTTACACTTCTTTTTTCAAAAGTCGTGGTTAACAAAAATATGAAGGCTTTCCGCTCGCCTACTAAAATTATCACTTGGAGAACAGAATACTTCACAGCCTGATTTGTCAAAAATGAATGAGCTACATTCAGAAGATGTGTCTTGCCGTAAGAGAAAATAGCCTGACTTTGAAAACCAGCTTACTGAATTTAAAGAAGAATTTATGAAAGAAATTGTTGGAATACTACAGGATTCTTGTACAAAGCAGAACCAAAATATAAAGACATTTAGTGATAATATTTCTTCCATTAACGAAACATTACAAAACATGAAGATTACAACCGATGCGCTGATAGCAGAAAATAAAAATCTTAAAACGCAAATTAGTAGATACACTATCGGTGGCAGTGAAGCAAAATGAAGAAAAAATTATATCCCTCGGAACTGACGTCCAGCAGTTAAAATCTGTTTCTTCAGCACCATCACATCCACAGGCTATTTATGAAGATATCTTTGAGGAATTTCAAGACCGAGCTGAACGTAGTAAGAATATTATTATTGTGGGCGTTCCTGAGAGACACATAAGTAACGGCAAAGAGCGACGTGAAAGAGAGAGGAATGAAGTAGCAAAAATTATAAACACTATATACCCGGACTGCCCTAGAGCAATAAAAATGTCACGAATTGGAATATATATACATACTACATACTCAGCCTTTTAATGTTCCCACTATAATAATAATAATAATAACTGTGGCTCGGCTGTCAAACTGACTGTCAGCAAATATTTTCTCGCCAAAATTTTTCATTTAATTTTATTCAATAATACACAATAATAATGTACAACCACCGGAAAACCCTCAAGAAAAAATAAAAAAAACCATCACATCACCATCCAACTATATATAATGCCTCCAACAAAAGCAATATACAATGAAATGGCGATGAACTGAATTGGAAGAATGCTGACAAGAAGCCGAGCACAAAAACTACACACACACCCAACATCTTCGGGTTCGTCGCTCAGCTCCGCCTCGCAGCCGCCGGGACCAGCGCCAACCGTGAGTCCAGAGATTCCGGTCGCTGCAGTTGCGTCGAGCTCGAGCGACGAATACTTCTCGCCGCCGACGACACCACCACCTGCGCGTCGACGGGGAAGAGGCCGACCCCCGGCCAGCTTGGGACCTCGAGGCCCGCCGGCCTCTGATAGGGTCCCCGCTGCCGGTGGAAGTGTGCAGCGCATGCGATGGACATCATCCATTAATGAAAACGTCATGCGCTCATACTTTGGGGCTACAGAGGGGGGAATTAACCTGACTGCGTATCGTAGTCGGATGCTCTCTCTGTTTCAGGTGCTTGAGCCAGCTGTCAATGTTTCGGTCCAACGACTATCGTATCAGGTGCGGGTCATTCAGCGTAATCGTATGTTGGATGATGCCGTACTTGATAGACTGCGCCTGGAATCACAGAGTAGCCGTGTTTCACCTGCTACAACACCGGCCGCGGTGCAACGTCTGCCCACTGCTTCACCGCGACCCGTCCAGGTTGGTGACGCCGATGATGACGCGGCTATATCTGTGAGTACCCAATGTAATGATCGATTGAGGGGCGCTTTGGAGGACGCATTTCGAGAGTACCGTTCCACACCGCCGGGGCTTAGACCTCGTCTACCTCGTTTGCCCATGCACAAGAGAAATAGGGCGCTGGTGTGTGCTCTAGATTCACAGCTATCAAATTGCTTTGATAGCAGCAAAGACCTCACTGATACCCACTCAATCTTGTATTGTGCGGCTGTAGCGGCATGCCGTGTAGCTCATGTTAAATTTCCTAATTGTGACAGAGCTACACGACCAGCTGTGCCAGCTTGGCAGTGCAGGATAGAGCACCGTATCGGTGAGGCTAGAGCACTCATCGGTAAGCTTATCTGCTTCAGGGAGGGCAACACTCGCCCTAGGGTGATGCGCTTTGTGAGGCGGGCATTCTCGGGGACTGATATTAGTCCTCGAGATTATCTGCCCTGCGTCACAGAGCGTATCGACTTCCTGAAGCAGAAAATCTATGCATGGGCAAACCGTATTCGTCGGTACAAGCGGCGAGTGGAGCGGTACACTCGGAATCGTACATTCCAAAGCAACGAAAGGTGGGTTTACAGGGATTGGGAGCGATCGGACCAAGGTGTGACTGATACGCGCCTGCCGGATGATGACGCCATGTGTTCATTTTGGCGCAGCATTTGGTCGGCGCCTGTCAGTCACACCGAGGGTGATTGGATTCGAGAGGTCGAGCGCGCATGCGATCTTTTACCAGAAATGGGGGCAATTACCATCAGCCCCCAAGATGTAGCCCGTGCAGTCCGTCCATTGCCTAACTGGAAATCTCCTGGGCCGGACGGGCTGCACAATTTCTGGGTTAAATGGTTCCAAAGGTCGCACGCTCGCTTGGCATCTCAGTTCCAGTCTGCCTTAGAGTCAGGGTCGCTGCCCCAGTTTCTAACGACAGGAATAACCCACCTGCTCCATAAATCAGGTAGTACTGCGGAACCCAAAAATTATAGACCGATCACGTGTTTGCCGACGGTCTATAAAGTTCTTACATCCATTCTGAGAGCTAAAATCAATAGTCATATTGAGACAAATTCTATCATGTCTGCCTCTCAGAATGGATGTAGGAACGGGTCCCGCGGTACTAAGGAGCTGCTCCTCATCGATATTGCCATTAGCCAACAGGTTCGACGTTCTCGGAAGAATCTGTCGGCATGTTGGATAGATTATAAGAAGGCATATGACTCTGTTCCTCATACATGGCTCATGAGGGTGCTAGAACTGTATAAAGTTGATGCAACTCTGCGCACCTTCCTGATGTCATGTATGGGGCAGTGGAGAACAGTCCTTCACTATCCGGGATGTCGACAGATTCAGGAGAACAACGAACCGATAAGGATTGAGCGTGGCATATTCCAGGGTGATAGTCTGAGTCCACTGTGGTTTTGCCTAGCCTTGAACCCGCTCAGCACACTGCTGGAGGGTTCTGGCTTAGGTTACCGGTTGAAAAGAGGCGGTCAGGTCATATCTCACCTTCTTTACATGGACGATCTGAAACTCTTTGCCCCCAACAACTTGCAGCTGGTGGAGCTACTGAAGGTAACTGAAACCTTTAGTAGTGCCATCAGGATGGAATTTGGTGTGGACAAATGTGCAGTCATACATGTAAAGAGAGGTGAGATTATGGAATCCGTGGGAATTCAACTCTCGGATTCCATACACCTTAGATCCCTCTGCTCAACCGAAACTTACAAGTATTTGGGTATGTCGGAATCGTTAGGCATCAATACTGATGACGTGAAACAATCGTTGAAAGAGCGCTTCTTTGGACGCCTGAATAAAGTACTCAATAGTCTTTTATCAGGCGGAAACAAGGTGCGCGCTTTCAACGGTTGGGTCATGCCGGTATTGATGTATTCTTTCGGCATACTCAAATGGACTCAGACAGAACTTGACGCCCTGGATAGGAGGGTCCGCACACTACTTACCGCAAATCGGATGCATCACCCACGGTCATCGGTGATGAGACTGTATATCCCGCGGAAGTGCGGGGGTCGTGGCTTCTTAAATGCTAAGACCCTGCACAACCGCGAGGTATGCAGTCTCAGGGAATACTTCCTAAAAACCGACGTGGGTATGCACCGAGATGTGGTAGCGGTGGACAAGGGCCTCACTCCGCTCTCCTTGGCTAACGAGAACTGGCGCAAACCTATAGTACTGGATACTAATGACCGCAGGGAAGTATGGCAGAGCAAGGAGCTTCACAGACGCTTTTACCGGGCCTTACATGGGCCCGATGTAGACCTGTTAGCGTCCGTATCTTGGCTGCGTTTCGGTGACCTCTTCGGGGAAACTGAAGGTTTTGTCTTTGCGATTATGGACGAAGTTATGATGACGAACAACTACCGGAAATATATTGTGAAGGACGGTACGGTTGACATCTGTCGGGCATGCCACCGACCCGGGGAATCAATCCGACACATTATTTCTGGGTGTTCTCATCTAGCTAACGGAGACTATTTGCATAGACACAACCTCGTAGCCAGGATTATCCACCAGCAACTTGCTCTTAAATACAATCTTGTGGAATCAGAGGTACCGTACTATAGGTATGTGCCCGACCCAGTTCTCGACAATGGCAATATCACGTTATATTGGGATCGATCTATCATCACTGACAGGACTATTGTTGCCAATAAACCTGATATAGTGGTGATAGATCGACTAGAGCGTCGCACAATGATTGTTGATATAGCGGTCCCTCATGACGAGAACCTCGTGAAAGCTGAGAAAGATAAGCAAACTAAGTATCTTGACTTGGCTCGCGAGGTTGTCGACATGTGGGAAGTGGATAAAGCAATCATTGTGCCGATAGTCGTAACGGCCAATGGCTTAATAGCCAAGAGCCTCGAACAACATCTGAGGAGGCTCTCGTTAGACAGCTGGATCAAGGGCCTGATCCAGAAAGCAGTACTCCTAGACACGGCGCGTATAGTTAGGAGATTCCTCTCTCAGGAGCCCTGACCGCCGGCAGCTTGGACTCTGTTCCCGATGCCGGTGGGCTACTATTTTTTATATTTTTAAATGTTTTTTTTAATGTGTTTTTTTTTTAAGGAAATATTTAAAAATATAATAAGTATGTAATATAATAAATAAATGGAATAATAATAACACCAGCAACTTGCTTTAAAATACAACCTAGTGGATTCTGAAGTACCGTACTACAGGTATGTGCCCGACCCAGTTCTCGAAAATGACCACGTCACGTTGTACTGGGATCGGTCTATCATTACTGACCGGACTATTGTAGCCAATAAGCCGGATATAGTGGTGATAGACCGATTAGCGCGCCGCGCAGTGATAGTCGACGTCACCATCCCGCATGCCGAGAATCTCGTGAAAGCTGAGAAAGAGAAACAACTCAAATATCTCGACTTAGCACACGAGGTTGTCGACATGTGGAATGTGGACTCGGCTATCATTGTGCCGATTGTCGTGACCGCCAATAGTCTTATAGCCAAAAGCTTCGACGACCATCTGTCGAAGCTGTCGTTGCGCGGTTGGATCAAGGGCCTGATACAGAAGGCAGTACTCCTCGATACGGCTCGCATTGTGAGGAGGTTTCTGTCTCTGGAGCCCTAACCACCGGTAGCTTGGACCCTGTTCCCGACACCGGCGGACAACTTTTTTTTTTTTTTTTTAATTGATATAAACCAGTGCTTGACTGCGATCCCACCTGATGGAAAGCAGTGATGCAATCATTGATGGTGAGGCGCACTAGTTTATTAAGAGCCTATTCACTCTAGCCTTGAAGGCACCTAAATTATAGTTGGACGGGAAGACCGCAGCAGGCAAATTGTTCCAGTCCTTCGATGTACGCGGTATAAACGACGAAGCGAAACGCTTAGTCCGGACCGTTGAAGTTTCAACAACGTAAGGGTGGATACTCGCCGTACGTCGGGTTGTCCGATGGTAGAAATGAGATGGCGGAATCAAGTCATGCAATTCCCGCGCACACTCTCCAAAATGCAACCTGTAGAATACCGATAGGCTGGCTACCCTGCGCCTGTGCTCGAGGCTTTGTAGATTGGACTTAACCAAATCTGGATCCCCAATTAGCCTCTTCGCACGCCTTTCCACTGAGTCCAAAGCTGCTAGATGGCATTTTGCAGCACCAGCCCATATGTGACTGCAGTACTCCACACACGATCGGACCTGTGCTTTGTATAACATTAGAAGCTGTCCCGGTGTGAAGTACCGTCGGACCTTTGCAAGAACGCCTAGTTTTCTAGCAGCTACCTTGGCTTTGGACTCAATGAACTGCCCGAAATTTAGGTCAGAAGTAATTTCAACTCCCAAGAGCTGAAGGCGGTCGGTGCACTCCAAGGATTCATTCTGAAAAGCAGGAGCCAAGGTGAACGGGCTCCTTTTGGCGGTGAACAGACATGCCTGTGTTTTGGTGGTTTTGAATTCTACCAGATTGGTTTCGCCCCACTTGGAGACTGCCTGAAGTGAGACATTCGTACGCTCTACCATAGCCTCTCGTTCGGACCGGATTAGTTCCTTACTAGCCCGAGCACCTGGAAGGTATCTCTCTACAACTGTGCTATCATCTGCATACCCATATATACCGGGCATCAGCAGATCGTTAATATGCAGCAGAAAAAGAGTTGCAGAGAGAACTGACCCCTGAGGAACTCCGGCATTAGTGGTCATGGGCTCTGATGAGCATCCATCGACAACAACTCGGAGAGACCGTTCACTCAGGAAGTCTTTTACCCAGTTAATCAGACCAGGGGAAATGCCGTACGCTGGAAACTTACTCAGAAGGCTGGCGTGCCATACCCTGTCGAAGGCCTTCGAGACGTCTAAGGAGACAGCAATCGCTTCTCCATTCTTCTCGAGGGCCTCGCCCCACATGTGAGTGGTATACACTAGTAGGTCCCCAGTAGACCGATTGTGGCGAAACCCGTACTGTCGGTCACTGAGGAGATCGTTACCTTCCAGGTATGCCATGAGGCGCGAGTTCAATACACGCTCCATAATCTTGCAGAGTATGGAGGTTATTGAAATTGGCCGATAGTTGGCAGGATCGGTACGACTGCCCTTTTTGGGCACGGGTTGCACGTTGGCAAGCTTCCAGGAGTTGGGCACTATACCAGTCCTAAATGAGAGGCGGTACAAGCGCGTCAATACAGGAGACAACTCGGGCGCACATGCCTTGAGAACTATTGCTGGTATACCATCTGGTCCACTAGCTTTATTCACGTCTAGACGATACAGTGCTCTCAAAACTTCTTTATTTCTTATGCGAACCTCAGGCATCGAGGTGTTGCAGTGAGGTAGAGTCGGTGGAGTAGCACTGCTAGTATCAAGACGAGAATTATGGGCGAAGAGAGATGCAAAGAGACCTGCTTTCTCTCTCGCCGAGTGAGCCAGTGTTCCATCAGGTTTAACCAGCGGAGGCAATGTGGGCCTACAGAAGTTCGCTTCGACCGACTTGGCAAGGGACCAGAATGCTCTGCTTCCAGATGGCTGTGCAGAGAGCTTTGTGCCAATATGGGTAATTCGGTCGAACCGAGCCTTCTTCAGTGCTTTTTTGTAGGACTTGGCAGCACGGTTGAAAGCTCTCTTCTTTGAGCTCAAATCCGGAGCTTTGCGGTCACGAGCGTCAACCCAGGCGAGAAACGCCGAATGCTTACGCCCTTCAGCTTGAACGCAATCGGCGTTGAACCATGGGAGAGCTGAGCCTCCGATGGGTACGTCACTATAAGGGATGAAAAACTCCATAGCTTGACGTATCACATCGGATATAGCATCCGCACAGCTTGACGGACTCTCAGAAGAGAAGTAGACCTGCTGCCAAGGATAAGATGCAAAGAAATGCCGCATCTCATCCCAATCTGCTGACCTGTAACGCCACATTCGCCGTTCACCGCGTGAGTCGCAGTCAGGTGGGGAGAAGGACGAAACAGACTTCACCAGACAGTGATCTGAAGTTCCAAGTGGTGAAGAAACTGTTACGATACATCTGTCCGGATCGGTGGTCAGCAGAAGGTCCAGACAATTGGCAGTATGACCGACTACATCAGGCACCCTAGTTGCTTGCTTGACCAGCTGGGAAAGGCCCATCGATATTGCAAAGTTTCGCGCTTCTCTCCCAGCGTGGTCGGTCCTCTGGTATGGGAACAGCCAGTCTTGGTGGCAGGCGTTAAAGTCCCCCAGAGTGACGAGCTGCGCATCAGGGTGCCGATGCAGAGCCTTATCGGCAGCCTCACTGAGGTGGTCGAACAACCGAGTCGTCTCCTGATCACCGCTGTGCGAACGGTAGACACAGGCATAAACAATTTGGTCCATACCAGTGTCCACCAACAGCCATAGTGTAGACAAATTAGAGTCTTCAAGGTGACGGAGACGCTGGCAGCAGATGTCATTACGGACGTACACACAGACCCCGGCACGCTGCAGGAAATGATGCTCCAGTGAGTATCCCGGGTAGTTGAGGTACGCCGTATCTGACGGACATCTAATTTGGGTCTCCGTCAAGAAAAGCAAGTGTGGCTTGTCAGTCTCAAGATGGTGGTGGACCGCAACGAGATTGGAGTGCAGCCCTCTAATATTTGAGAGCTGCACTTGAAATGAGAGGACGTACATCCGCTGTTGACACTTGCCTTTCTTTTTAACTTTCATTTTTTTTTTTGTGGAGTGAATAGGAGAGATGAAAGATGGCAGTTGAGCGAGGTGATGCGATGTTGAACCCAACAACACAACCAGAGTTGCTGTGCCAATGGAGGGTTGATCTGGAGACTGCGGGGACGCCCGAACCCCCCCAGGGATCGCCATCGGGTCCTCTCGCCCGGTCGCCAACCGGCACGATGGGGCCACCCTGGGATTTTTCGCAGTTGGCGGGGCAGCCTTTCGCGTGTGGCTGGCACACTACTTGGGCCCCCAACTACCTACGGTCGGCCAGCGGAGCACCGTGCTTCGGATCCCGCTACCCTCCACGATCAAACGTTCGACACAACAACAGCTGGCGCATCATACCCGGTATACGTCGCAACACAACTGCTCAGACCCATCTTCCACCATACGGCTTCACCAGACATCACGCCGGAATACGACGGATCGCTTGGCGGCATGGCTTTGTCTGATGGGTGGTAACCTTTAAGCCGGCAGCCGATGCTGTGGCCTACCACCGTCTTTACTGCTCGTTTAGCACTACCCAGGGGACACGTGTAGGGTGTTCAGAACTAAGTAAATCCTACGGACGCAAGCAGTTCATCCCCCCACAACTATTTTTATATTTTTAAATGTTTTTTTATCATGTTTTTTTTTTTAAAGAAATATTTAAAAATGTAAATGATATGTATATAAAAATGAATAAATGCAATAATAATAATAATAATAATCTTTATTTAATCTTTATACAATACTAGCGACCCGCCCCGGCTTCGCACGGGTGCAATGCTGATCACTTCATAGTATAAAACAAAGTCGCTTCCAGCTGTCTGTCCGCTTAGATCTTTAAATCTACGCAACGGATTTTGATGCGGTTTTGCCCAGCATTGCACCAGGGCGGGTCGCGAGTACTAAATATACTACAGAATGTCTATAAACACAACTTTCACAGTTTTTTTGTCATTAGTCAATACAAACATATTTTCTTTTGAGGTTACACTTGAAAGAGCGACATATTATTGGCCATGTAATAAAAATATTCAACGCTCAAATCTAAGCCTGTAACGTTGAAAGTTTGACCCTGCGATTTTTGATGGTCATTGCAAAAGATATTTTTAGCGGAAATTGTAGGCGTTTATATTGGAACGGTAAATTCGATGGTATTAGAATTCAATTTCAATTAACCCAAACACTGCTAGGTTACATTGTTTTATTATGAATTTCCTGTGTCTACGTTCCACCTTCCTCCATCATCAGATCAGTTCGATAGTACCTTATAGCCAAATTGCATCTCATGACAATTCTAATAAGCCCAAACACGGCTAGGATACATTGATCAATTACATAGTTCCGGTACCTATCTTCCGGCTCCATCATCATCATCAGGACACTTCGATGATACCATTTTCAACATAATTATTCAGAACCATTTATTTATTTGTATTGTCATAGTCGTTTAAGTGTCTTCATTGTGATATCTATGTGAGTATGAAGTTCCGTTGGCCATTCCTGGTCTTCTTCATCAGTTCCACTTCATCAAATGTTACTTTTTGACTGTAAATGCTTATTTTTTTATTTATTTTTTTATTAATGATAGGCTCGCGTTTGACCACCATCTCACCTGATGGTAAGCGATGATGTGGTCGACGATGGATCACGCTTGCCTAGAAGTAGCCTATTCACTCTTGACTTAAAGACCCCTAAGTTGTAGCTATCAAGAAACACAGACTCCGGCAAGGAATTCCACTCCTTGGCTGTACGCATAATAAATGTGTTCTCAAAACGTTTTGTGCGTATGGGTGGTATGTCTACCATGTACCGGTGGCGCAACGCCGTACGTCTAGTGGTCCGATGATGGAACAGACTTGGCGGAATTAGATTGTGCAATTCCAGTGCAAATTCCCCGAAATGTAAACGATAGAAAACCGACAGGTTAGCAACTCGGCGGCGATGTCTAAGGCTTATGTTCTTTTGGCGAATAGCGGATGGTAAAGAAAACACAGTAATTGCTGAATATGAGGAATATCTTTATTGTCAATTTGTGGCTATTTACATTCACATTTTGGGTGTCGCAAGTAGTGATGGTATTATTCTTACTTTTGCCAAGTGGATTTGGAATTAATAAAATATATCTAAATATCGCACTACCCGAGGGTTTCGAGGCAGTTAGTTCCGCATCTATAAATGGGTGGCGGCCGCGGTGACGCGTTCAGTGTGTAGCCCGTGCGCCTGGTGAGCGCACCGCTACAGTGCTCCGCCTCAAGCGAAGCGTACCGGTTGTCTGATGACGCGCCCGGAGCGCGATGTTTTGATTGCAGATGTGCTGATCGGAGGTTTTGAAGATGTGTCATCTGCTTCACGCTGTGGTTGTGTGTCTGATATGGTGAATGCTGGCTTCAAACGCTCAATGGATATGACTGCTTCTCTGCTTGGCAATTGTAGTGTGAAAGTTTTGCTGTCTCTGCGTAATACTGTGTACGGCCCGTCATAAGGCGGTTGTAATGGTTTTTTCACTGCGTCGACTCGCACGAACACTTGCTTGCATGTGCGTAGGTCGTTGTGAATAAACACTGGGCGATTAGTGTTATGCGAGTGTGCGTGAACTGGGCGTAAGTTGCTGATTGTTGACCTCAGTTTTTCGACGTAGTTCGTGTCCATGTTCTGGGCTGGTGACGTCACGAAGAAGTCACCTGGTAATCGTAGGTTTTGACCATAGGTGAGTTCCGATGCATTGACGTTTGTGTCGGTTCTGGTCGCAGTACGTAGGCCAAGCAATACTGTGGGTAATTCTTCAATCCAGCTATTATTACTGAGGCGAGCAGTGAGTGCGGTCTTCATACAGCGATGCCAGCGCTCCAACAAACCGTTGCTCTGAGGGTGATACGGCGTAGTTCGTATTCTGTTGATGCCCAATAGTTTGGTCAGCGCGTTGAATAGGTGACTCTCAAACTGTCGGCCTTGGTCTGTTGTCATCCGAGCTGGACAGCCGAATCGTGTGATCCATCCTTCATATACTGTCTTGGCAATGGTTTCAGCTGTGATATCACGCACGGCATATTCTTCTGGCCAGCGCGTAGCTCGATCGATCATTGTTACGAGGTAACGATGGCCGTCAGGTGATGTACGGAGGGGGCCGACCAAATCAATATGAATGTGTTCAAAGCGGCTTGATTGTTCGAATGTAGCTGGTGCGCTAGTTGTATGTCGTTGTATCTTGGACCGTTGACAGGCGATGCATGCTTGAACCCATGTTTTGACATCAGTAGTCATGGATGGCCAGAAGTATCTACTCTGTATAAGCTTCCTCGTTGTTCGTATACCAGGGTGGCTGAGTCCGTGGGTGGCTTTGAATGCTTCAATACGGTACTCTTGTGGTAGGTATGGGCGAACGTTGTTTGTAGTGGTTTCGCAGTAGATACGCTGTGATGAGCCGGGTAACATCACTGCCTTTAGATGGATGTTGGGCTGTTGCATGAGTTGCTTTAAGTCGTCATCCCTCGCTTGTGCTTCTGCCAACGCTTCGTAGTTGATCGGACTCGGACAGCTGATTGCGTCGACGCGTGATAATGCGTCGGCGACTACATTGTCGCGTCCGCTGATGTGACGTATATCGTTCGAGAACTCACTAATAAACAGAAGTTGTCTTCGTCGGCGTTGTGTCTCGGAATCTGATGTGATTTTCTGCATTGCATAGGTTATTGGTTTGTGATCGGTGAAGATAATTAGTTCTCGCCCCTCAAAAATTTTTCTAAAATGCTGGACTGCCATGTAGATTGCTTGCAACTCTCTGTCAAACGTTGAGTATCCTTGCTGGGCTGGTGTGAATTTTTTAGAAAAATAGCCTAGTGGTTGCCATTTCCCATCAATAAGCTGCTGAAGTACGGCGCCAGCGCATCGATCAGATGCGTCACACATTAGTCCTAGTGGGACAGAATGATGCGGATGTGATAAGTAGGTAGTTTCCGAAATACATTTCTTGCAATTTTCGAACGCTTGAGATGTACCTTCATTCCACTGTATTAATGTTTTGTCTCGCTTTTTCGTGTTGGTTAAGTAGGTATGTAGTGGCGCTTGAATAGCGGCGGCGTTTGGTATGTTGTCTCGGTAGAAGTTTAGCATACCGAGGAATCTACGTAGCTCTTCTATGGTTTTTGGTTTGGGATATTCGGTAATGACCTTGATTTTGTCTTCTGGGGGTTTTATTCCATCTGGTGTGACTTTGTAGCCGAGAAACGTGACCTTGTTTCGACCGAAAACGCACTTTGATGGATTAATAGTAATGCCGTATTCGTCCAGCCTTTGCAATACTGTTCGTAGGTGCTGTCTGTGCGTGTCTTCGTCTTCTGAGGCAACAAGCAAGTCATCAATAAATGGGTAGACGAAGTCAAGTCCTCGCAGCACTTCATGGATGAAACGCTGGAAAGTTTGTCCAGCATTCTTCAGGCCTGGACACATTCTCGGGAATTCAAAGAGTCCGAAAGGAGTGATGATTGCGGTCTTTTCCACATCTTCTGAGCGAACAGGCAACTGTTGGTACGCACGGTTCAGATCAATGGTTGAGAAGATTTGCTTGCCGGTGAGCTGGTATGTGAAGTCTTTGATCCTTGGAACAGGATAGCGGTCTGGTTTTGTGACTGAGTTGAGACGCCTGTAGTCTCCGCACGCTCGTAGGTCCCCGTTTTTCTTTGGAACAATGTGGAGAGGACTAGACCATGGGCTTTTACTTGGTCTGCACAATCCTTGGCTGATCATATTCTCAAATTCCTTTTTAACTCGTTCGTACAGATGTGGTTGAATTGGTCGGGCTCTTGAGTAAATTGGTTGTCCAGTTGTTTCTATGAAATGTTCCACTTTATGCTTAGGGTTCAATTTCATGGATGTAAGTCTAGTCGTTCCGGGAAATTCAGCGAGGATGTCGTGGTATGACTGCTGGAGATTAATACTGCATACAGTTGGTGTGCTTGTGTAACGGCCTGGTGCATTGGTTGTGAGCTTTGTGACGTTGTCGATTAGTCGTTGATTTCGTAGGTCAACCAATAAGTTGTGGTGGTTGAGGAAATCTGCTCCAATTATCGGTTTCGTTACCGCTGCGACCACGAATTTCCATTTATAGGGTCGACGTAGATTTAAGTCGAGCGCCAGTGTTTTTTCGCCATATGTGGGTATTACTGTGTTGTTTGCGGCGTACAGCTGATAAGGCAGCGGTGTGCATCGCGCGCCCTTTCTTTTCGGTAGAACAGATATGTTTGCGCCTGTGTCTACCAAAAATCTTGTAGATGTAGTCTTATCTGTAATGAATAGGCGGTAGGATTTCCTCTCGACGTTTGGTTCCGCCACTGCCAACGCCTCATCTAGTTTTCCGTCTTCATGTCAGTGTTGTAATTGCATGGTGTTGTACAGCGTCTTGCATTTTTACCGAAACGGCGATGATAAAAACAATGCGTGGACGGCGGTGCCGGAGTCGACGATCGTGAGCGCGACCTTGAGTGCGCTCGGTACGAGCTGCGACCGTAGTGTCGCCGCGGCGGTGTCCGCGAACGGTCGTGGCGGCAGGATGTTTTTAGCTCGGCGATCTCCAAGTGCAGTTTTTTTATTTCTTCGACGAGATTTTGTATGCCTACTGATTCGCGTGTTTGCTGGCTTGCTGGTGCGACGGATACTGCTGATATCTCGCTTGTTTGCTCCATCATCTTGTCGGCGAGCTTGGCTAATTCTTCCAGTGCTGTCTCTTTGCTTATGATATCGCTCACTGCAAGCACAGAGCGAACGTGCGTGGGTAGTAGATTCATCCACATTAGCCGTAGTGTGTTATCAGGAACCTTTTGGTGAGCGAGGCTACGCATGCGACGAAGTAATTGGCTGGGCTTTTGATCACCAAGTTCCATATCAGAGAGCAACTTCTGTAATTGTTTGCCGTCTGATTCTTCGTAAACCGATATTAGGCGTTCTTTTATGACGGTATACTGATGATCGGCAGGTGGGTTATAAAGTAGGTCACATATTTGCTCGATATCCTCCTTTTCTAGCTGGGCGATGACCATCTGCGCTTTTTGAGCTTCACTCTTTTTGAGATCACGCGTTGCGGCTTCAAAAGTGATGAACCATAATCTTGGTTTGTCGCGCCAGAAGGGTGGTACTCTCAGGGCAAGTGAGATGCCGGCGATTTGCTGACTGGACAGCGAAACATCTTGCGAATGTGCAGAGCTTGATCCTGACTCCATGTCGGCTTGCTCGGTGTTCGGCATAGTCGATATTTATGCGGTTGCTTCGTTCAGGGTCACCACTTTGGCGAATAGCGGATGGTAAAGAAAACACAGTAATTGCTGAATATGAGGAATATCTTTATTGTCAATTTGTGGCTATTTACATTCACATTTTGGGTGTCGCAAGTAGTGATGGTATTATTCTTACTTTTGCCAAGTGGATTTGGAATTAATAAAATATATCTAAATATCGCACTACCCGAGGGTTTCGAGGCAGTTAGTTCCGCATCTATAAATGGGTGGCGGCCGCGGTGACGCGTTCAGTGTGTAGCCCGTGCGCCTGGTGAGCGCACCGCTACATTCTCATTGAAAATACCAAAATCACTATATGGTTGCCTATAATATTTGAGGAGTTCCCTCAATTCCCCATGGAACCCATCATCACAACTAAATTTTGATAAAAATGGGAGCAATCTAAAAGCATATCCTTTAAGAAGAAAAAAAAAATAGCAAATCGGTCCATAAATCACGGAGTTCTGAGGTAGGTAACACACAAAAAAAATAAAAAACATACAACCGAATTTATAACCTCCTCCTTTTTTTAAGTCGGTTAAAACACTATAACGATCAAAATAACATTAATTTCGGAAGTCGGTATTTCTGGTATTGTTTGCTTGTTATTTAACACCGACGTCCGAAATTAAAGTCATTTTGATCGTTTTATTGTTTTTGTAGTGAAGTCGGTAATTTTTAATTTTTTGTAAATATAATTATAACACACTTTTTAGTTGTGATGCACTTATAGCCAGAGTACCTATTTCTCATGACAATTCGAATTAACCCAAACACTGCTAGGATACATTATTTTATTATGAAGTTCCCATCCACCTTCCGGCTTCATCATCAGGTTAGTTCGATAATAGGTACCTTATAGCCAAAGTGCATATAATGACAATTCTAATAAGCCCAAACACGGCTAGGTTACATTGATTAATTACGGAGTTCCAGTGCCTACCGTCCGGCTCCATCATCATCATTAGATCACTTCGATGATACCATTTTCAACATAACTATTCAGAACCATTTATTTATTTATATTGTCATAGTTACTTAACTATCTTCATTGTGATATCTATGTGAGGGTGAAGTTCCGTTGGCCATTTCTGGTCTTCTTCATCAGTTCCACTTCATCAAATGTTACTTTTTGACTGTAAATGTTTTTTTTTGGTATTCTCGATGAAAATACCAAAATCACTATATAGTGCCTAGAATATTTGAGGAGTTCCCTCGATTCCTCATGGATTCCGTTATCAGAACTGGATTTGAAAAAAATGGGACCAATCTGGAAGTAACCCAGTAGTATTCTTGCGTCGGCACATCAATCTTTGAAAGAATCAAGTTATTTACCGCAACCGCTATGCCACTGCATTTTAAATCTGTAATATCTTCGAAAATATTGACTTAAATTAGACGCTGTAAAGGGCCATATTGATCTATATTAAATGCACAATTTATTTAAGGTACTTAATTGGATAAGGATCAATGCTGTATTGCTTAAAATCGTTTTGTAAATAATCCATTATTTCTCGTAAAAAGTAAAGGATAAAAAATGGTTATTGTGGGTTATACCTAAAAGATAGACATATACCATCGCGGATTTTTTTGTAGATCTTTTTAAGGTGTACAATACTGTAGTACATTATTTTAATCTATGTCTTAGGGTTCAGCCAGCGTTTGCAATGTAAGCGCAAAAAAATGTGTTTATTTACGACATCACATTAGAAACCTCTAAAATCATCAGTGTTCCTCTACTATTTTGTGCGTGTATTATAAACATAAACCTTCCTCTTGAATCACTTTATCTATTAAAAGAAACCGCATCAAAATCCGTTGCGTGGTTTTAAAGATCTAAGCATACATAGGGACAGACAGACACGAAAAGTGACTTTGTTTTATAATAAGTAGTGATGATTGTTACACGTAATAGCCACAAGTAAATCTTAAACAAAATATAGATATATTAATTCCCAACGAATAAATACGAGTATAACTAAATTATCAATTTTTAAGGACTTAAGGAAAATTAACTTTACACCTAGAATTATGTATAAGTAGCGACTTGCCCGAACTAGGTTTATAAAACCTGTGTTTCGGGTTATCACTTAACAAGACTAATGAACAAGGGCATCTAAACAGAAATAACAACTTACGAACTAAACCTTACAATCATACTAAAACTTCCAATAGTTTCTCTGTGTCTGTGTAATTGAGATTCAATAGATACTCCGATAACAATGACTACATTTAATATAATTTATGCTATATATATCTAATAATTTATTGAGCTTGTTGTACAAAAAAGGTCCCAAAAAGACATAAAATCTATGAGCAAATGCATGTCTCGTCTGTGGTTTTCTGCAAACCAAATCTTTCCTCCTCCTGGTTGACGGTACTGGGTCAAAAGGAAGCTCAGAGTGCTGATAAAGTACGATGTGCAATATAAATAGTTGGCGTACTGTTAGTAACTTACATGCTGTGTATAGCTGGTGAGTAGGAAATCTAAAAGGGCGAAAGGTTGCAACCTTTAGAACTGCTCTTTGAGCACGTTCTAGAGGAAGCAAGATAGTCCTGGCAGTTCCACCCCATGAAGTAATACAGTAGGTAAGAACCGATTGACACAGAGCCAAATAAACCTGTTTAATTAACTTATAATCGGCTATGTGACGTAGGTTCTTAAAAATATATATTAATTTACGCACTCTTGTGCACAATAGCTCGATATGTTTACGGAAATTTAGATTTGTGTCAATCGTAACACCTTACCTAGGTGTTACGATTGACACAAATCTTAACACCTAGGTAATTAGGTAGGTTTATTTTATGTGGTCAGCTTTAACTAAAGTAGGGCAAGTACAAGCAATGTCAGCATGCTTGCAATTGTGTGCGAATATATTAAGGTTAGTAAGCGGTAAGTTAATGTTTCTCATTCACTGCTGGGACTCAGGCCTCCTCTCTTTAGGAGAGGGAATGGGCCGTAATCCACCACGCGGGCTCAGTGCGGGTTGGTGGAGGTCACATGTCTTCGAATTTTTGTTCTAGGACATGCCGGTTTTTTCACGATGTTTTCCTTCACCGTTTTGAAGCAGTGGTGATGAAATAAATTACACAAAGTTATACGCCTGGCTGGGTTTGAATCCGCGACCCGTTGGTAAGTCGGGGCCGTTACCACTCAGCCACCACTGCTCATTGGAAAATATGATGGCAAGAAAATACGACCAATTAAATTATCTTTTTCATCCCAGGAAGTTGCGAAGTTTATATTGCGAAATAAAGCGAACCTGAAAGTAGACGGTGTGCGAATTTATTTTGATCAGACTCCACAACAGCAAAAGTTTATTAAAGATCTTAGAGCCGAGTTACAACAGAGGAAAGACAACGGAGAAGAAGATTTAGTAATAAAATTTTCAAAGGGAACACCAAAGATAGTTAAAGAACAGTCAAAAAACTAAGTGATTTAAGTGAACCTGTAACAAAGCTAAACTCAATTACATACGAACTAACAAATAACTATGCAAATATCACAATTAAATCTAAATCTTTAAGTTTCCTTTACGCAAATGTTCGCAGTATTGTTGCGCCAGGAATACTTAATGAAATACAGTGCATCATACAAACGTTTAAGTTGATACATGTAATATTACTTGTCGAAACCTGGATAAAAGATGAAAATGAAGCTTTAAGGCAAAAAATACCAAACTACACACACTATTACAACTATAGAACATCTTCAAGAGGCGGTGGAGTGTCAATATAATTATGTGCATAATAAACTGAAGCACGAATTAATGGAAGAGCATTGCGAAGACAACAATCACTTTTTATGGATACACCTGGACAAACTTTCTTTAGATATTGGAGTAGTCTATAAACAGCCTGCAGCAAATTTCCAAAAGTTTCTTGAAACATATGCGAGGTACTTAATCAAAAGGAAAAGAATGATCATTTTTGGAGATTTCAACCTGAATCTATTAAGCAAAGAAAAATCTATTAAATAATATAAATGGGCTTAGAATACTAAATAAAACTGATAAAACGTACTGCACTTGTTAGATTCATCATTATTTATGACGTCATTAAATCATGAATATTAATTTTTCACGAATATCGCCCTTGACGGTCTCTGGAGGGGGGTGATGTAGGGTATGTATCTACATACCACAATAATATAGTTTATTTATGTATATTATTAAATCACACAACACGACAACAGCAACACAATTATTGAATCACATTTATTAATATTCATTATGATACACAAAACAATATCATATTTCGGAACTCATCGGTGGTGTCGAAGGATGATGTAGCATGTGTGCGTGCGATGGTCGCGCACACAGTTTAACCTACGTCGACCTTCAGTCCGCTACCAACTGCCGTGCGCGCTTTCGCAGTTCGGATACCTCGCGTATTGTGTTATTGTGTGTTCTGGATTTTCTGACCATTTTTTTTTATTTTAGGTGGGAAAATCATCTAATGACAAATCCCGCTCTTGGGCGGACGAGAGATAGTGTCAGACTTTTACTGACTAAAAACCCACTCCTGTTCCTTCGTTGCCTTCGTCCCAGGGCCCCGGGTTTCATTTTCACACTACTCATGGCCCCAGTAGGCTTCGACCCTGCTGGGCCCCTACGATTTGCTGACGTCTCCCTGAGGCGCGCGTTGAACAATACGCGCCTTCGACGACTTGGGCTCGGTCCGGACGGTTACCGGACGGTCGGACGGCGAGCCACCCATTGCTCGCCGTCAGCAAACCCGCGCCAACGGTGGCCGGAAATCGGGATCGGAATCCCGGCGGCGGTAAGGGCGTGAGGACCGTTGCCTCACGCGATCGGCCGCCTCCTTTGCTAGCATTACTGCTTCGCAGAAGGAGACGACCGCCTGCCACTCTTCCTCGCTCCGGACCATGGCCTGTACCAAGGCCCGGCGCGAGAGATCGCCGCCGCCGATCGCCCCCACAAGGACAAGGCGTTGCTCTGCCCAAGCGGGGCACACCTCCACCGTGTGCTCCACCGTGTCCTCCGGGCGGTCCACACAGTGGCGACACCCGGGCGTCGCTTCCGCACGAATCCGGTGCAGGAACTTCCCGAACTTACCGTGTTCGGTGAGAACCTGCGTCATACGGAAGGTGAGGACGCCGTGAGGTCTTTCCAACCACGCCTCAAAGAGGGGACTTACCGCCATAATTGTGGCGTCGTATATGTTTTGTGATCGTGGATTCTTATAATCGGAGTAAACCGTGAGTACTAGAAACTTAGTGACTTTTATTACAACTACCCGCACTCACTCAGTATCACATTCCGACGAACTAAATGTTTGTTGTATTTTATACATTGGTAACATTTGTGTAATTTGAATCTAATGTTGAAGTCCTACCAACGGTAATATTGTTGTGTGTACTAATATAAAACGCTAAACTTATTTATAGCAGCAATGATAATTCTCTAAATTATTATGTAATTGTTAATGATCTTTGATATTTATCTTAGATTTTATATTGCTACTTTAATTTAATAAGTTGTTTTAATCAATAAGTACTTTTATGACAATCTGAGATTTGTAGAAGGTGGCAGGGTATTGTATTTGACGTTTAAGTGTCAACCCACAGGTTGACACTTAACTTTAAAGGATAATACTTTTCATATGGCTTTAGTGGAAAGTGCCATATCAGATCACAAACAAATTTACTTCCGAGGTAGGCAGAATCACACCAGAAAAACCTAAAAAAGTAACATACGAAGCTATTAAGCTGTTGATCCCCGCAATAACGCCGGCGTTAACGCGCCATTGTCTTTCTATTGTGTCTCTAATTACGCTACTCAAAAAGTTAATTATGATACTTTTTTTTGAAACTATAAAAGGCCATACTTTATCTGACATAAACAATGATTTTACTACGTTTGAAAAATATCTATTGAAAACTATTTCTAAAAATAAAACGTTAAAAACCAAAATACTAAACAGACCAAGACAAGACTGGATCAACAATCACCTAATAACATCACTACTTATTATAAAACAAAGTCACTTTTCGTGTCTGTCTGTCCCTATGTATGCTTAGATCTTTAAAACCACGCAACGGATTTTGATGCGGTTTCTTTTAATAGATAAAGTGATTCAAGAGGAAGGTTTATGTGTATAATACACGCACAAAATAGTAGAGGAACACTGATGATTTTAGAGGTTTCTAATGTGATGTCGTAAATAAACACATTTTTTTGCGCTTACATTGCAAACGCTGGCTGAACCCTAAGACATAGATTAAAATAATGTACTACAGTATTGTACACCTTAAAAAGATCTACAAAAAAATCCGCGATGGTATATGTCTATCTTTTAGGTATAACCCACAATAACCATTTTTTATCCTTTACTTTTTACGAGAAATAATGGATTATTTACAAAACGATTTTAAGCAATACAGCATTGATCCTTATCCAATTAAGTACCTTAAATAAATTGTGCATTTAATATAGATCAATATGGCCCTTTACAGCGTCTAATTTAAGTCAATATTTTCGAAGATATTACAGATTTAAAATGCAGTGGCATAGCGGTTGCGGTAAATAACTTGATTCTTTCAAAGATTGATGTGCCGACGCAAGAATACTACTGGGTTACTTCCAGATTGGTCCCATTTTTTTCAAATCCAGTTCTGATAACGGAATCCATGAGGAATCGAGGGAACTCCTCAAATATTCTAGGCACTATATAGTGATTTTGGTATTTTCATCGAGAATACCAAAAAAAAACATTTACAGTCAAAAAGTAACATTTGATGAAGTGGAACTGATGAAGAAGACCAGAAATGGCCAACGGAACTTCACCCTCACATATATATCACAATGAAGATAGTTAAGTAACTATGACAATATAAATAAATAAATGGTTCTGAATAGTTATGTTGAAAATGGTATCATCGAAGTGATCTAATGATGATGATGGAGCCGGACGGTAGGCACTGGAACTCCGTAATTAATCAATGTAACCTAGCCGTGTTTGGGCTTATTAGAATTGTCATTATATGCACTTTGGCTATAAGGTACCTATTATCGAACTAACCTGATGATGAAGCCGGAAGGTGGATGGGAACTTCATAATAAAATAATGTATCCTAGCAGTGTTTGGGTTAATTCGAATTGTCATGAGAAATAGGTACTCTGGCTATAAGTGCATCACAACTAAAAAGTGTGTTATAATTATATTTACAAAAAATTAAAAATTACCGACTTCACTACAAAAACAATAAAACGATCAAAATGACTTTAATTTCGGACGTCGGTGTTAAATAACAAGCAAACAATACCAGAAATACCGACTTCCGAAATTAATGTTATTTTGATCGTTATAGTGTTTTAACCGACTTAAAAAAAGGAGGAGGTTATAAATTCGGTTGTATGTTTTTTATTTTTTTTGTGTGTTACCTACCTCAGAACTCCGTGATTTATGGACCGATTTGCTATTTTTTTTTTCTTCTTAAAGGATATGCTTTTAGATTGCTCCCATTTTTATCAAAATTTAGTTGTGATGATGGGTTCCATGGGGAATTGAGGGAACTCCTCAAATATTATAGGCAACCATATAGTGATTTTGGTATTTTCAATGAGAACATAAGCCTTAGACATCGCCGCCGAGTTGCTAACCTGTCGGTTTTCTATCGTTTACATTTCGGGGAATTTGCACTGGAATTGCACAATCTAATTCCGCCAAGTCTGTTCCATCATCGGACCACTAGACGTACGGCGTTGCGCCACCGGTACATGGTAGACATACCACCCATACGCACAAAACGTTTTGAGAACACATTTATTATGCGTACAGCCAAGGAGTGGAATTCCTTGCCGGAGTCTGTGTTTCTTGATAGCTACAACTTAGGGGTCTTTAAGTCAAGAGTGAATAGGCTACTTCTAGGCAAGCGTGATCCATCGTCGACCACATCATCGCTTACCATCAGGTGAGATGGTGGTCAAACGCGAGCCTATCATTAATAAAAAAATAAATAAAAAAATAAGCATTTACAGTCAAAAAGTAACATTTGATGAAGTGGAACTGATGAAGAAGACCAGGAATGGCCAACGGAACTTCATACTCACATAGATATCACAATGAAGACACTTAAACGACTATGACAATACAAATAAATAAATGGTTCTGAATAATTATGTTGAAAATGGTATCATCGAAGTGTCCTGATGATGATGATGGAGCCGGAAGATAGGTACCGGAACTATGTAATTGATCAATGTATCCTAGCCGTGTTTGGGCTTATTAGAATTGTCATGAGATGCAATTTGGCTATAAGGTACTATCGAACTGATCTGATGATGGAGGAAGGTGGAACGTAGACACAGGAAATTCATAATAAAACAATGTAACCTAGCAGTGTTTGGGTTAATTGAAATTGAATTCTAATACCATCGAATTTACCGTTCCAATATAAACGCCTACAATTTCCGCTAAAAATATCTTTTGCAATGACCATCAAAAATCGCAGGGTCAAACTTTCAACGTTACAGGCTTAGATTTGAGCGTTGAATATTTTTATTACATGGCCAATAATATGTCGCTCTTTCAAGTGTAACCTCAAAAGAAAATATGTTTGTATTGACTAATCACAAAAAAACTGTGAAAGTTGTGTTTATAGACATTCTGTAGTATATTTAGTACTCGCGACCCGCCCTGGTGCAATGCTGGGCAAAACCGCATCAAAATCCGTTGCGTAGATTTAAAGATCTAAGCGGACAGACAGCTGGAAGCGACTTTGTTTTATACTATGAAGTGATCAGCATTGCACCCGTGCGAAGCCGGGGCGGGTCGCTAGTCCATAAATAAAAGAAATATTCTGTGGCATAAATTGAAACATTCCCCACCTGGAGACAAGGAGACAGAAAACGAGTTCCTACAGCAAAAGAATAATGTGTACAAAGAAATTCTATCAACAAAGAACCAATACTATTATAAAGCCTCTAAAGGTTGTGAAAAGAATCCTCTAAAAATGTGGCAACTTATTAATAGTCTGGCTAGTAACAAAACAAAACATAACTCTACTATTGTAAAATTAGACACGCCATAAGGCCAAATTACTGACGTGAAGGAAATCTGTGAGTGTTTTAACTTATTTTTCTCAAATATAGGTGCAGAGCTTGCTAATAAAATCCCAAAATCGTATCATAGTAATCAAGCGTTACAGATACCCACTAGCGGATTAGGCAGTACGGCAAATTTATCACAGTTGAACCTGCTACTATTACAGAGGTACTTAAAATAATTGAAAGTTTAGATGCAAACACAAGCGCCGGTAATTGATTTAATAAGTGTCTAGCAGGGGGAATTTTTCCAGAATCCTTGAAAGTTGCAAAAGTCAGCCCCATATACAAGTCGGGAAACAAATCAGATCCAGGCAATTACCGACCAATATCTGTATTACCAATATTATCAAAGGTGTTTGAAAAAATATTGGATAACAGACTTAGTGCATTTTTTAAATCAATAAAGTTCTTATATGAAAAACAATATGGGTCTCGACCAAAGTCAAACACGGTTACAGCTGCAACTGATCTAGTGACAAAAATCAAATCCAATATTGATGGTAAGAAAATTACACTGGGAGTATTTGTAGATTTGAAAAAGGCCTTTGATACAGTTAGTCACGATATACTTTTGTTAAAGCTAAATCATCTAGGTATCTCAGGATCCGCTCTTGAAATGTTAAAATCATATCTTAGTAACAGATATCCAAAGGTCCAAAGTGGACCTCAAAAAATCACCTACGGGGTCCCCCAGGCTCAATTCTTGGACCATTATTATTTCTAATCTACATAAATAGCATCCATGAAATCGGTCTAAGGGGGGATGTAGCACTATACGCTGACAACACGAGTTTATTTTACTCAGGGACCTCAATATATATGCTCAATATAGAACAAGCTCAACATGATCTAAATCTCTTACAGACGTGGCTTAAATCAAACTTGCTGACGATTAACATAACTAAAACCAATTATATTATATTCGCAGCAAAAAAACAAAAAGATTGGCCAGCACAGTGACTTATATATTGATGGTCAAACGCTAAATAAGGTTCATCAAGAAAAATATCTTGGTCTTATACTTGATGATCAATTAACGTGGAAACCACATTTATAGAGAGTATCAAAAACAAGCTTACATCACTAACAGGTGCGCTTCGTGGTATCGTGCGATGTCTTCCTAGAAATGTAAGTTACAATATATACAATATATAACTCTATGGTTAAATCTGTCTTGGATTACTTGATTGAGGTTTGGGGAACTGCTGCAAAGTCTAACCCGAAAATACTACAAATTGGCCAAAATAAAATAATCAAAACACTATTTAGGTATAGCTATTTAACTCCTACTGATGAAAAATCTACAAAGAAACACAACTTATGAATCTCAATCAAATATATAAGTACAATACATGCATACTCGTAAGAAAAGATATACACTCTCAGATAATATTTACAAAAAGGGCACAAACTTATAAAATCTTAACAAGACAAGCAAATGATATCTGTTTAACCCAGCCAAGGACTTCATACATAAATATTATGTATGAAGGAGCAAACTTTTACAACAAACCACCAAAGGACATAAAAGAAATCAAATCGTCATACATTTATAAGAAGACTTTAAAAAAATATATATTAAAAGATCTTTCCCAGCTTTTCGATTAATCGTAAATAAATAATAATCGTAAATAATTGATCGTAATTGATTAATAATTTATTAATAAAATTAATTAATTAAATAAATAAATAATTAATCTCAAATAAATAATAATATAAAATCATAAATTAAGATAAATAATAATAATTATAGTTTACATAATTTATTGTACAAAATTATATGTGCCAATATTAAACGGAAACAATTCAATCGCTTATGTTCTGCACTATGTCGTAGGCCTTAGTAAACACACATCAACTATAAAATTGCACCCTACCCTCATCACTCGTGTTTGTGTGTAACTTACCTTCTGGTTTATTTATTTTGTACTAGTTATAAAACGATATATTTTAATTTTGAAGTGCTATTGAAATGTTAATGTCAGTTAAAATAGGCACATATTTGTTTTTATTCTTTTTTTTATCTACGCATGCTGGTATATAGAATTGTTTAAAACTACTATGTTTTTCTCTTTATGTGAATATATATATAATATGTCGGCGCAAGGATGCCGATCATCATTGAAGCTCTGTCTAGGGACTCTGTTTTATGGGCGATGGCTGGGTATCGAGCAATAAACAAACTATTCCAGATCACACAACTGATTTATTATGATTTACAAAGTACTCTGTGATTATGATGCAAGCTACTCTTTAGGTATTCACTTCACACAACGAGCCGTGAAACAGTCTACGAGACTCGACGTTGTTTGCATGGCTGCCGACAGAGGAAAGAGCACCGAACCTTTTTTTTTGTGTATGGCCTCTCGCAGGTCAACCTAGGAGATTGTCGGCTGCTTAACCGGACTTGCCTGTGGCGGCCTCGATTCGAGAATCAAAGCCTCCAGCCAGGGCTTACTTAACTAACCTTACAAACTAAGCGACTACACGCTAAGGGCACCCCCTGTGGGGTACGGACCTCGGCTTAGGGCGTCGCTGGGGGAGGGCAGCAAGGGACGGGCTGGATCGAACAAAGATATTATTATTATTATCGGGGAATTTTAAAACTACGGCTCAGCGGCGCGGGCTGGCTCGAGCAAGGGACGGGGAGGACGTTGCCGGGATTGTCGCGGCGGGCCTCGGCGGCGAGGACGGAATGACGGCGGTCTGTGTTGTCTGCGAACTGTACTGGTTTCCTTACGGCTCTCTTGGAGCAGGGTAATGGGGTCGTCGGGGGTGACGAGAGTATGCCTAGGACGGCGAATCTTGGAAATGCGGGAGGGTTCGTATCGAGCTGCCGGTGCGATGAGGGGGTTGCGGTGTTTCACAGCAGTATCGAAGAAACGCTTGCAAAGGCGTTTCATGAACTGCTGGATGGTGGGGATTTTGAGATCTAAATGTAGATTCTCATTTCGGACGTAAAATGGGGCACCGAGAATTTTACGGAGGGTCCTATTTTGGAGGGTCTGCAACCTATGGAGGTAACGGGGCTTAGCGTGAGCGAAGATAGCACAGGTATACGTCATGATCGGGCGGATTACTGCAGTAAAGAGGCGCAGCTTGCACTTAAGTGACAGTTTGCTGCGGGCAGTCATGAGATAATGGAGCCTACCTTGAGCGAAAGCGGCTCGCGAGCGAGCCTGTTTTATGTGCTCGGCGAAGGTCAGGTGCTGGTCGAAGATCACTCCGAGGTACTTGGCTTGCTTCTCCCAGGGGATCGGCTTGCCGTACATGGTGATCGGAGGGGGAGGGGGGACGGACTTCCGCTGTCTCGAGTAGAGAACAGCTTGACTCTTATCAGGGTTAACCTCGATCCTCCATTTCCGGAACCATTTGCCCAAAATGTTTGCGGAGGTTTGGAGATTGCGAGCGATAACTCTGGGGTCACGACCGGTGTAGTAAATTACCGTGTCGTCGGCGAATAGAGCCAACTGGGCCTTTTTACTTTTGGGAATGTCGCTGGTGAACAGCGTGAAAGCTAAGGGCGATACTACGGAGCCTTGTGGGACTCCTGCTCGAATGAGGTGGGGGGAGGAGAGGGCACCCTCAATTCGATAGCGGAAGGTGCGATTCGATAGAAAGTCTCGCATGATGAGCACGAGACGGTCTGGCACACCGAGTTGATATAGCTTATATAATAAGCCATTGTGCCAGACCTTGTCGAATGCCTTCGCTATATCGAAAAACAAGACACCCGTCATCGCATTACGCTGGAAGCCAGCGCTTAGGTGCTCTACGATGCGGTGAACTTGGTGGACGCATGAGTGCTCGGTACGGAACCCGAACTGCTCATTAAGAATGAGACCCTTGGATTCGGCAAAATCTTTGAGTCGCTTATAAATAAGCCTCTCATAGATCTTACCGAGAACATTGAGGAGACTGATAGGGCGGTAACTGGTGGGGTCAGACTTGGGCTTGCCTGGTTTGGGGATACCGATAACGATGGCCTGTTTCCATGCTTGGGGGAAGATATTATTGCTTAATGCGCCATTGAAGATGGCGGTCATTAGCATTATAAGTTGGGGGGGAAGAGTTTGAACACTCTGTTCGTGATACCGTCGGCGCCGGGGGCTTTCCGTGGTTGAAGTTTTTTGATGATATCCTCCACCTCGTCGGGATTGACGGGGGCCAGAGGGTTATCAGGGTCTTCAACGGGAGGGAGGGAGGCTCTACGTTCGACTTCAGCGTCCACCATGTCGATGTGAGCTTGGTCTACTAGTTGAGAGCTAGCCGAGCATTGGGCTTCGAGGCTGTCGGCTAGGCATTCCGCTTTTTCAGAGTTGTCAAAAGCGACACTCTTATCAGGGTGGGTGAGCGGAGGCATAGAGGACTCTTCAGTGGAACGTAATTTCCTCTGAAGTTGCCAGAAGGCGAGGTGAGTAGGCTCGAGTTCACTAAGCGTCTTGTCCCAGCGGGCGGAACGCAGCTCGGTCATGCGTTTCTTTACAGCACGCTGTAATCTACGCATGTGAGCCTTGTTGGAAAAAGCGCTGTAGGCACGGATGGCTGCGTTCTTCTCGGTCATCAGAGCCCGTACATCGGCCGGAATTTTCCAGCGAAGGTCCTCCTTCGCTGGAATCTCCCTCGAACATTCGTTCAGGACGGATTGTACGTGATCTGTGAGCGAGTCGATTGCCGCCGTCGTGTCAGCGACTGAGTCTATGTGGTCAGGGATAGAATCCAATTGAGGTGACGTGACGTGGTAGATTTCAGTCTTTCGCTTACTTTCTTCCAGTCAGTGATCAATTGGGAAGGGGGGGGCTGGCCCGGGTCGAGGTTGCCCGAGCGGGAGCCTAGGTGCATGATCACGGGGCGGTGATCGGAGTTAAGCTCGTGTATTGCTTCTATAGATTGCAACCGGAGGTTTACATTCTTCAGGAGCGCTACATCGAGGACGTTGGGGCTATGGTTGGGATCATGGGGGAAGTGAGTGTGACACATCGGAGCGATGATGTCAAAATTAAGGGATGCACCAAGGTTGAACACGACCTTTCCTCTAGGGTTTGTCGTACTACTGTTCCAGGCGGGATGTTTAGCATTGAGATCGCCCGCTAGTATAATGGAGTCACTCAAGGCAGTGAGGTCGCTAGTGAGAGCGATGGACTCGTCTGGCATACGAGACGAGGAAGTCGGAGGGGGAGCACCGAACCTCTGCTGTCGGCACTTTTATCTGCTCGGTTCGTGCAAACGTCAGCGCGGATTCTGTCAAAGTGACAGGTGTGACTTTTCACTTAGCTCGTTGATTCGTTCTCAAGCTTCCGTACTATTGGCTTCTCCGACATATATGTATATGTCGTGTGTATGTAGGCACCTTTATATTATTAGTTCATATACGTATCTTACAGTATGAAAAATGTAACATTATTTTAATAAAGCCAGTATTTACTCATCATTCGCCTTGGTATCATTTCGCTCCAATTCCCAACATCACATGGCGACCGTGACGAAATAGTGCCCTGGACTTTGTTTAGAATTCCTATCACTGTATACGGATACCGTTCCACGATGAACCGCAAATGTACTCGCAAAAAAAGTCTTGTGAGAAACAGTGTTATTTGTGGCATCAATAATAATCAATATTATCATGGGGAAAAATCAGAGTAAGGAAGAAGTTATTTTAGCACAAACTGCTTCCGGCGGTAATAACAACGCAGATTTGGAGCAGTTAAAGTACCATTATATCAGTACAACGAATGTGGTTTTGTTGGTGATTTTGTTGCTGCTGTTGCTGGGATTCCTGCACTTTATGTTCAGGATTTACAAAGACTGTCACACCAAGTGGATGACCAATGAAATAAATCGACACGCATTGCGAAGATCAATTTCATACTTTCGGCGAGACCCAAAAATAAATGTGTATAGCAGAAAATTTCAAACGTATCAAATGATTTGAAAAGTCATGGACAACGACACGAAACATATACATAAATAAATTAGTATTCATGAGTATGAGCATGAATAAGAAGACAACTGCATGCTGATACCATCCCTCAAGCACCGAAGTGAAGGAAAATAAAAAAAAGTGAAGTGGTAACGTTAAAATAAAGTGAGTGACTACCTATTTTACAACCGTGAAAGTGCCAGCAATTTATAGTAATTAATCCGGTTCGACAGGATCCAAAGGTAGAACTTTAGACATTACTAATTAACCCTAAGTAGAGAAATCTCGTGAACACTATATACATTTATGTATTAAACATTTAATAATACGCCTAGATAAGTGTATCAATTATTACTTAATATCGCTAATTCAAATGTACCCGTATTGTGTATGTACGTAAACAGCAGTATCTAATAAGTAAGAAGATAATATAGTTAAAAATAAACGCCTCAGGTTTGTAAAGGCTTCTTTATATATTTGATAAAGGCAGCATTAAGGAACAAGAATATTTGTTAGTAAAAAAGAATTGTGAACAATTTAATATAATTTTTAAGGAAATATTAAGCTTGTGTTCTGTGAAAACTGAGTAAAGCCAAAAAATGGTTTGATTTAAAGATAGCAATGAATTTATTGCCTCTTTCAGCCGACGATGAATCCAGTATTAATCGTCTTATAGATGGTATTGAATATTACAGCTCAGAACTCGACGGCGACTCCCAGAAAAGGTTAGTAAACTTTGTTTTGAAAAATAGATTAACTCGGGCCGCGAAATTGAAATTATCCTCTGATTATTCCAGTACTGATGCACTTATTAATGATATGAAAATTCAGCTGTTACCGAAAAAATCAGCGACTGCCATTCAAACGCAAACTGCAAGGTTTCAGATAGGATAATCTGTCAATTGATGAGTTTGGTAATAGAGAGATTACTCTCTGTTCCACATACCCCTAAAATGGTGACCCTCGACAAAGAACGTCAGCGCAGCCTTCGTGTAGCTACTACTTCGTGACGTCATCATCACTTCCTCAATCTTTCGAGCAGCGAGCCATACAGCCAGCACCCACGGCTTTAAAGGGTATCCTGACCACCAGCATGCCTACCTGGTCATACCTGGTCATCACCCTCAGCCTCATCAGCGACCTTGGCGAAGCAGACTGCACCTTCGGCCAGTCACACGAAGAGCTACGAAGAACCTCTCCTGGTCGACGCCAGCAGTCAAGCCACTACGTCGCACAGCACCGCTCCGACTCACTGGAGCCAGTAGCACTACTCCGACTCACTGGAGCCTGCAGCATCATCCCGACTCACTGGAACATCATCACCCCGACTCACTGGGGCATCATCCCGACTCACTGGGACAGCACCACCCCGACTCACTGGGGCATCACCGCAGACAGTTCCGACTCACCGAGAACTATGCGGCATTCGGTTCCGACCCACTGGAACCAACCTACCACTGGCCTGGCACACATCATGAAGCATCAAGAACCATCGATCTCCGATCTCCGGAGGGGAGTGATGTAGCGACATCTATGGCGTCACATAAGAACTAATCCTGCATCACGCAATCAAAGTTCTTCGCGCGATTTGAATATATATACGACAGCCCGAAATCATCTATCGGGCAGTAGCCCACCAGACATAATACCCGTCTGGTTGGAGGATCCTCCCTTTTCAACGGAGGTATGTGGGGCTTTACTCTCTGTTCCACATACCCCTAAACACACACACGTGACATTCTATCTTTGTCCACTTTTTGTGTAGACTACCCCACAGGTATTACGGTTTGAATTCATTTATTTCTAAAGATTACAAATCACTTGTACAGAAATAAATACTTAATATTACTTGATTACATTTTTTTGTTGTCCAGGAGTAGCAGGATCTTAGTGTTTACATTTAATATGAAGTAAGAAGGTAATTGATAAAAAAAAATTGTATTATCTACCGCCGTGCGGCGCGTTGACGCGCTCGATGTGCGGTGACTCGTTAGCTTTGTTTTTATGTTTGAAATCTAAGGACACGTTTACACTAGGAACAAAAAATTTTATTACTTAGTTTAATTAATTCTTTTATGACCTTTTAAGATGTGGCATTTTAGTAGTTTTTTAAATAGTAATAACGATTGTGTATTTTTAATATCTTTAGGTAATGAGTTATAAAGTTTTACTCCCTCATGTATTATTGTTTTTTTTTCCATAGTTAGTTCTAGTACTAGGTATGTGTAAGTCTTGTGCTCGCCTCAGAAAACGTTTTCGCACTTGTAAATTTTTAGTGAGTGTGATTTGTGTGTGTAAGTCTTTGGAAAGAATTTTGCGAACTAAAATACATGTGTTATAAAAATATATGTCAGAAATGTTAAAGAGCTTAGTTTCTTTGTAAATGTTGTGTGTAGGGGTCAAATAGTGGTAGTGAAATAGGACTTTTATAATTCTGTTTTGCGCTCTTTGTAGCTTTTCTAGGTTGGTTTTAGCTGCTGAACCCCACAGTTCTATAAGATATTCGATATGCGGTTTCACCAACGAATTATAAATAGTGTGGCGGACTTTTAGAGGAAAGCATCTCACAATTTGACGTAACGCCCCCGTTAGGCTCAGTATTTTAGAACGGGTTTTTTCTATATGTGGTTTCCATGTAAGTTGATTAGAGAGAGTAGAGTTTCTTGTCGGTTCTTTTCCATAGGAGGCGACCATTTGGAGCCGTACGCTGGCTTTTAACGTTTTATGGGTGCCCATGTGGGCCTATGTGAATTAAATAATTTTGAGTTTGAATTTTGGAAATAAAAGACATCATCAAACGATAATTTATTAATCATTTTCAGTAACATCATGTGGCGTTTTTTTCGTAATGCCGAGATCTTACCGTTTATAAGCGAATGCGAATGCGGTTTTAGTCACTATACTTGCACAACTATTTCTAATTACAATATTATATGAAGTTTTAGAACCCTTGATTACCTCATTGGTCTCGTGACCGCAAGCGCGTCTGCTGAGCATGGGGTCCTGGGTTCTATTCCCGGGTCGAGCAAAAAGGTGTTATTGGGTTTTTCCATTAGGAATTACTCTGTAGCAGCCCGAAGTTAGAAAGTTGGTGGTGTAACGCCCCCTTGTCTCGGAAGACGTGGGGCCGTTGGTGAATCATTAAATTTATATGAAAAAAATAACAACAGCAGATGATATCTATTTGAATCATTAAATTGATATGCCAGTAGATGATATTCATCTGAATAATTAAATTGATATGACAGCAGATATTCATCTGAATCATTAAATTGATATGCCAGCAGATGATATTCATCTGAATAATTAAATTGATATGACAGCAGATATTCATCTGAATCATTAAATTGATATGCCAGCAGATAATATTTATCTGAATCATTAAATTGATATGCCAGCAGATGATATTCATATGAATCATTAAATTGATATGAAAAAAAAACTGTTTTGAAAAAAAAAACCACTGCAGATGATATTCATCTGAATCAAAAAACTGATACGGAAAAAAAATTGTTTTGAAAAAAGAAACAACGCCAGATGATATTCATCTGAATCATTAAATTGATATGAAAAAAAAAATGTTTTCAAAAAAAATAACAACAGCAGTTGACAATCATCTGAATCATTATATTGATACCACACGGAAAGTGTTTTGAATAAATGGCCAAAGGGCTAAATGGCTAAATAACTAAATGGCTAAGTGGCCAAGTGGCTAAATGGTTACTTGGACAAAGGGCCAAATGGGCAAAAAGAGCCAAATGGGCTAAACGGGCCTGTAGTGTTTGTGTACTTGTCTCGAGTTCACGGGCAGTCGTTTACTAGCCGTTGTCGAAGGCGGACGTGATAAACCTAACTGCTGGTGACGTAACGAGCCAATGTGTTTACCCCCTGTGTCAGTGCGTCCACTACAAATGGCGACGAGGTCAAATATACTAAAAAAGCTTTAGCGCAAAAAACGAAAATGTATTTCGTTGCATAATATTTTTTTTCGATAAAACAAAATATTGTTAAAGAATAAGAGGGTGCATAAAAAAATCATTTAAAAAGAAGGAAAAAACGGTTAGGTAATTTGTAGAAGGTCGAATTGTTACTAAACAAAGAATGTTGTACAAAGGGAATTGCCTAATCTTCCCTTTGTACAACAAACTTCCGTGCAATTTTGTTGTTGCAGTACTATTACAATGGTATTTATATTTGTAGGAACAATGCCAGTAGCCGTCCCCGCCCCTAAGGCTACCCACTGACCGAACTTGTTATTAATATTTTTGTTTATTGCCATTACATAGCCATCCAAAACTAAGACCGACTTGCGTTTTTGGGACAATTCTGGCTTATAATAAGACCCTACAGACATTTTTCACAAAATTCACTTGTAATGCACTACTTAGTCACAATGCTTTCTGCAGATGAACATAGTTTTATTTATGAGGTGAAAACAATATTACAATGTATGAGGGTAGCCTGAAATAAATATGACTTACTTAGTTGTTCGTTCAGAAATATACTTGTTTTTAACGAAAGTTTATGTATTGTAATAAAATTATACATTTAATTTATCTATGATTAATTTTCAATATAATCATAATACTCTTCAAAAAAAGAGGTAATCATTTTATAAAGGTGTTTAAAATCGAATAAAAACAACATCTCCGTGCAATCGCAATTCACACAAAATATTAAAATGTACCTGTAAAAGATAATAATTAAAGATTAAAATGTGATTTATTAGTAAATTTTGTGTTTTTCTTGTATTCTATATAAAAAGTATTCAGTGTATTGATATTTCGATAGAATGAATATGCGATGCCTTGAACGCTCGATCAAACAATCATTCGATATTTTGAACACTCGATGTATTGAGTGTACGATATTTTGAATGTTCGATTTATTAACCATTCGATATTAAGAACGTTCGAATATTTAGATGTTCGACATATAGTGGTCGATCAATTGATATTCGATTATTTGGTATTCGATTTGGCATAGTACACCCGTCTCAAATTACGGTACTAAGAATGGTAAATACATATTATGATGTCATTTGATGCATACTGAATTGAGGTATAATAGGATTATCGCTTTAGATACTACTAGTTTTATTTTGTATTGACTTATAAAAAACAAAGACAATCATTCAAAGAAGAATAACAATCATGCAATCATTTTAAGAGATACAAAGTTAGTCCTGTAGTATGCCTTGGTCTATTCAGTTGAGCAAATAATCATTAGTCTACTATCAATTTATAAAAAAAAACTTTTTGTTTATGAATCTAGTTTCGGTTACAAGACAAGGCGCCGCACACTGGGGCAAGATTATTAAAATGTGTCGTTAATTCAGAATGATGATTTGGAGACGATATTTCGATGGTGACATGATAAGGTTGGTGAAATAAAAAAGAAAATTGTTTGTATAAGCTTATATGTGTAAAGATATATATTATATGTACAATCAAAATAATATTTATAATGTGTTGCATATTAAATATTATTACTACCCTAGGCAACGACAAAGTTAAAGGTCACTAGGCAAAGCAAAAGGTCATAACAAAACTAATCACTATCAGAGCTATAGTCACTGTCATCGTTACAGTCAGAATCACCTTCTGTATCATCATCCGTAGATTTTTCTCTTGGCGGCTGTAATGATGGTGGTATCAGAAGATCTAGAGCTTATTTAGGCAGTGTAGTCAGCTTTTTCTTTGGCAGTTTCCTTTTGCTGGTTATGACAGGATCTGATGATATGAGTTACAGATTGAAAATATCAGTGTTCGATTTCTCGCGACTACATTTACGAGAGTGGTGTTCTCTGAATTTTTTAAAGTCTTTATTCCGGGCTTCTTGGGCCTCTTCCGTTAGTTGGCCTATTGGCAAAAGTGCATTTTTTATTATTTCTGGCCCGTGAATAAAAAAACTTGTGTACAGTTGGAGGCATGTCATACCAAGGGTACATTTGCACAAAATATTTGGCGGTGTCAATCTCACTACTAATATTATTTATTTAAAATCGGGCAATTATGTGCAGAAAATTAAGAAATAATCTTAAATTATAATAGTTACTAGTACTAAAAACATCTAAACGTAACCCCGTTCAGCTCCGGAACATAATTAATTATCTAATTGAATTATTACTTTTTAATTCTGACTTCTTCTATTTTTATGCAATCTTTGACTCACAATTTTACCCATCACAAAAATGATTAAAACATAAATATATTGTGAAATAATAAGATACATACCTGAACTTGACCCTTCCATAATAGCTTTTGGTGATTTTATCACAAGTATTTAAAAAATCGAATGTACACTTCGTTATTGCGCAAACGCACGAATTCACTTATTTGCTCCACGAGTGTTCGCCTTGGACTTGAGGGCGTGATAAGGAGCGGGGGTTAGGTGGATTGCTTCCGTTTACCTTCGCTGTTATTCCACAAGTACTTGACTATGCCACAGCATACACAGTAATATGGTAAAGCAAAATAAAATATTTTCATTTAATGTATCAATTTGAGTAATCTTGCCCCAGTGTGCGCCGCGCGAAAAAAAAAACACGTGGGTAGTTCTTTTGTTGTTGTGAAGCTGAACTTCTTAAAATGTCGTGATTTTTCGGAATGGCAAATGGATTTCATACATGCCCAGATAGCTACAACACAAAAAAAAATAAAAAAAAAATAAACAAATAGTAACTAAATATAGTAAACAAATAGTAAATATATACACCACGAACTACCTGCATATCTTTTTTCTCCTTCTCTGTCAAATCCATCCAAAGGTTGTCTGTAAAAAATCGCTTTTAGCGATAAGACCGCCCATTGTGACACCCTATTAATTTTAAGTTCCTAATGTAATTTGTATTTTTGGTGTACAATAAAGAATATATCTATCTATCTATCTATCTACAACTTGAAAAGAGAACGTATTGGGAATGATTCTCATAGTACCTATAGTAAATTAAGTATCAAGCGTTGAAAGGGGAAAGGATCTTGAGTGGTCTCTTATTCGGAGAAATTATCATGTGGAGGAGTGGCTTCAGAACGTTGCTTTTGTTTTAATGTCTGTAAAATGGTGGCGTCAGAATGAAAGTATTTTTTGGATATCTATTGCTGTTGGGATTTTGAAGCATTGGATTTTTGCAGTAGAGTTGTTATCCAGTTTGGGCGTGGGACTGAGAAAATACGAGTAAACGTATAAATGTCGTTTCGGTAACAAAGTTTGTACAGAGTTTGAAACGAAACGTGACGAACATAACGAAACGTGACGAACGTAACGAAATGTGGCGAACGAAACGTGGCGAACGAAACGTGGCGAACGTAACGAAACGTGACGAACGTAACGAAACGTGACGAACGTAACGAACCGTAACGAACGTAACAAAACGTGATGAACGTAACGAAACGTGACGAAACGTGAAGAAGCGTAGCGAAACGTGGCGGAACGTAAAGAAACGTAAGGAAACATAACGATACGTGACAAAACGTAACGCAACGTGACGAACGTGACAAAACGTAATGAAACGTTAGTTATCTTGACGAATCGTGACGAAGCATGGTGAAGCGTGACGTAACGTATCGAAGCGTGACGAAACGTGACAAAACGTAGCGCAACGTGACTAAACGTAACGAAACGTAATGAAAAGTAACGAAACGTAACGAAACGTATAGAAACGTAACGAAACGTAACGAAACGTAACGAAACGTAACGAAACGTAACGAAGCATAACAAAACATAACGAAACGTAACGTTACGGAACGTAATGAAACGAAACGTAACGAAACGTAACAAGCAAAGCGAAGCGAAAAGTAAAGAAGCGAAACGAAACAAAGCAAAACGAAACTAAATGAATGTTAAACAGTATAGGCCTTCATATAAATGAAAACCATGTTTAGTTGTGGTCAGGCAGTATAGGCCTTCATATAAATGAAAATCATGCATAATTTTGTTATGGCAGTATAGGCCTTCATATAAATGGAAATCATACGTTGTTGTGGTAAGGCAGCATGGGCCTTCATATAAATGAAAACTATACGTGTTTGAGATAAAAGCTGAAAGTAAATTTTCCTTCAAGCGTAAAATTCGGAACTACTACCTGAAGTCCTCTCAACTTTAGTTTGGTCTTCGTCAGAATTATTATTAAGTTCTCTTAACGATTTGATATTTTTCATAGTATTTATTAGTTTATAATTTTAGCATATATATTATTATGTATTTTATTATTATTATTATTTTTTTCTGTTTGAAATATCTGTTATTTATTTATTGTGCAAACCTACCACAGTCATCATCTTCCTGCCCTTGTCCCATCTTATTTGGGGTCGGCACAACATGTTTTTTTCTTCCATTCTATCCTGTCAACCGTCATGCTATCACTAACTTCCTTTTCTTTCATATCACTGTTCACACAATCCATCCATCTTTTCTTTGGCCTCCCTCTCCCTCTCCACCCATCCACATGTATACTCATAACTCTTTTAGTAACATGCGTTTCATCTCTCCTCTTTACATGACCATACCAAGACAAACGATTCCCTTTCAACTTTTCAGTCACTGGCGCCACTTTCAAACTTCCTCTAATATACTCATTTCTCACTTTATCCATTCTCGTCACACCACACATCTGTGGCACCGTCGTATAGCAACGATACTAACTCCCCACGGGAATTTAACCCGTGTGGTGAAGCTTTTCAGCGTTATGCGCAAGCACAGGTTTGTGACGTTAAGCGGGTAGAATGAAGGCAAAAGCGTAGAAATGAATTATGTTATTCACAGCGAGAAGCAATGAGTATATTGATTAAAACTAAACTATTAACAAAATTAAGAATGAAACGAAAGTCTATACAATAAAAGAAGGCGAAGCGCGGCGCGAGTAGATAGGCTGGTAGCCGACGGTGGACTGGCGCTCGCTGTTCTGCTCCCTCACACGTAGCCTGCGCGCACGTCGTCGCCCGGCTGCTCAAGGTCGTTACCGCCTCCACTGGTACAAATATCATGCGCGCAGTGGCTGTGCGTGGCGCATGTAAGTGGCGGTGCGTTTGCACTCGGACACAAACAAGAATCGTATGATTTGTAGGTGTGGTACAAAGTTCATGAGCGGAGCGGTTTTGCTCCGGGATCAAAAGCGGTGGTCCATGTAATATTGTTCGCGCCACAATTCCCCCCTGCCAGACCGTTGCTACGGTCGATAGTAGTCTGGGAACCTCACGCGCCGCCCGCTTCTGGTTCTCTTTTCTTCGCTTGCTGTTTCAGTGGTGGTAGTGGCGATGGGTACTGGTGTTTCCTCTGGCTTCGTCTCTTCTTCCTTCATCATAAAGGCTGGTTTGAGTCTGTCAACAGAAACATTATTTTTCTTCCCCTTTACCTCTATCGTGAAGTACTTTGACTTCCTTTCTAGGACCTTGTATGGTCCAGAATAAGGTGGCTCCAGAGTCCCTCGGACGTGGTCACGGCGTAGGAAGACGTGTGAAGTAGTATGGAGGTCTCGAGGAATGTAGAATGGCGAGGTCGTGTGCCACGATGTTGGCCTCGGAGTGAGTTGGGCCATGTGAGCTCGGAGACGCGTGGCGTACTGCGTGACATCACCTGTGGTGAACTGCTCTGTGGGAGATAGGAATTGACCTGGTAGTCGTATAGATTCTCCATATACCAGATCCGCAGGCGTAGCTTGTATGTCTTGCTTCCATGAACTCCGCATGCCGAGTAGTACTAGTGGTAGTGCTTCTGTCCACTGTGACGGGGAATGACACATAATGGCTGCTTTAAGCTGTCGATGTAGTCGCTCAACGATGCCATTTGCTGCAGGATGGTAGGCAGTGGTGCGGAGATGGCGCGCACCAACCAGGGTAGTGAGGGCCTTGAAAAGGTGGCTCTCGAACTGGCGACCCTGGTCCGTAGTCACGCGTGCGGGACAGCCAAATCTAGCTATCCAGCCAGACACCAAGGCAGCTGCGCAGGCCTCAGCGGTGATATCTTTTAATGGGTATGCCTCAGGCCACCGAGTAAATCGGTCGATGACAGTGAGGCAGTACCTGAAATCATAAGAAGGGTTTAAGGGGCCTACGATATCTAGGTGTATATGGGTGAATCTGGAGGATGTAGTTGGGAATGTGGAAAGAGGTGAAGTGGTATGGCGGGTAATTTTGCTAGTTTGGCATTGCAAACATTGTCTAGCCCACTCTCTACAGTTTTTGCGTATCCCAGGCCATACAAAGTTTTGAGTTACCAGTCGCACTGTAGCGGAACATCCTGGGTGGTGTAAGTTGTGTAGTGAGTTGAAGGCTTGTTTCCTTAGCTGTGGTGTCACGTATGGACGAGGGTTTTCCGTGGAAGTGTCACAAAATATGTGCTTGTTGCAGTTCAGTGGGGTAACTTTCTCCAGCTTGAGAGATGAGCCGTTTTTGATGAGGCCTTGCAGTTCTGAATCATTGTTCTGAAATCTTGCAAGGTCTTCGTAGTTAATTGCTGGTGACACTTCTTCCACTCGTGACAAGGCGTCGGCCACTACATTCTCTCTTCCTGGCAAATACCTGATGTCGGTTGTAAATTGCCCGATGAAATCGAGGTACCGGAATTGTCTTGGCGGTAAGTTGTCTCTGTTTGCCTTAAATGCGTACACCAGTGGTTTGTGGTCTGTAAATATGGCAAAGACTCTGGCTTCTATCATATGGCGAAAGTACTTCACAGCCTCATACGCCGCTAGTAACTCGCGTTCGTACGGACTGTACTTCTTCTGTGCGGGGCTGAGCTTGTGAGAATAAAATGCTAAGGGTTGGTAATCGTTACCTTTCCGTTGTTGTAACACGGCGCCTATGGCGGTGTCTGATGCGTCAGTGATGATTGCCAACTCAGCTGATGGATCTGGATGAGCCAGTAGAGCTGTGTTGCAAAGTGAAGTTTTGGTTTCCTCAAAAGCCTTTAGTAGCTCTGGGGTCATGACTACTGGATGGCTTCCTTTTATTTTGGGGCCAGTGAGGACGGCATTTAATGGTGCTTGAGTTTTTGCTGCCTGAGGAATGAATCGGTGATAAAAGTTTACCATTCCTAAAAATCGTCGTAGTTCCTTGACTGTCTTGGGTGCTGGGTAATCTTGGATGGCCTGTATTTTTGATTGGAGAGGCTTCGTACCTGCTGCTGACACACAGTATCCCAGAAAAGTTACCTCTCTGCGTCCAATATTGCACTTTGTTGTGTTCACGACGATACCGTAGTCTCTGAGGCGCTCGAACAGTATTCGTAAATGTTGTTTGTGCTGTTCGGGAGTTTCTGAGTATACCAATATGTCATCGATGTACCCATAACAAAACTCAAGCCCGAGCAGCACTTCGTCGATAAACCGCTGGAATGTCTGTGCTGCGTTTCGCAATCCAAAGGTCATGTACCTGAATTCGTATAGTCCGAACGGTGTTGTTATGGCAGTCTTTGGAATGTCATCAGGGTTGATAGCTATTTGGTTATATGCCTTAACTAGATCTATCGTAGAGAAGACTGCACACCCTGCCAGCTGGTGAGAAAAATCGTGTATATGACGGATGGGGTACCTGTCTGGTATTATTCTGGCGTTTAGTGCCCTGTAGTCACCGCATGGTCTCCATCCGTCGTCCTTTTTCCTTACCAAGTGAAGAGGGGCTGACCACGCACTCTCTGACCGTCTGGCTACTCCGCTCACCAGCATATCTTCAAACTCTTTCTTGGCCGCCAAGGTACGAATAGGATCCAGACGTCGGGGTTTGGATGATACAGGTGGTCCTGGCGTCGTCCTTATGTAATGCATAGTGCTATGCTTACCGGGTAGGTGAGTTCCAGGCGGCCGTGTTATCTCGGGGTACTCACGTAGGATTTCGTGGTACACTGTGTCCCCCACTACAGCCTTTACTGATGCTATGTCGTCAGATGATTTGCACTGTACTCCAGACACTGATAGTGACGTTACATTGTCTATTAAGCGCTGGTTTCGACAGTCTACTAGTAGGTTGTAAAAACTAAGGAAATCTACCCCTATTATCGCTCGCGACACGTCAGCTATCGTAAATTTCCAGGTATAGTTCCTCCGTAGACCTAAGTTTAGCTGTAGTTGTATGGGTCCAAAAGTGTGAATGACAGTGTTATTGGCTGCCACTAAGTCAAACCTAGATTGGATTACTGGCGTCTTAACTGCTGACCGTGGAAAAACACACAAGTCCGAGCCTGTGTCGACTAGGAACTGGACTTTTGTTGTACGGTCGGTTATAAATAGACGGCCTGTTGACGAGGGGCAGTCGTTAGCCGCTACTTGCGACCGCCCTTGGCGTTTTCCGTCGTAAACGTGCAGGGCTGCTTGCATTTATTCGCTTTATCACCGTACTTGTAATGGTAGAAGCAGTGTGGGTGATTTGGCGGTGGCTGTTGTGATCTAGAGCTATTAGAGCGGTCATACCTTCTGTATCGAGCCTGTGAGCGTGAGCGTGAACGTGAGTGTTGTCTCCCTCGGTTCAGCTTCGAGGTAAGCATGGCTACTTGCTTCGTGAGCTCGCTTACTTGCTTAGCCAAGTTGGTTGTATCGGCGCTGGCAGACGCTACTTGTGGAGTTGACGGGGCTATCTCGTGCACCCTGTCTGCGATCTCAGCTAGCTTTTCCACCTGCAATTCGGCAATCTGCGAAGCAATGACGGTTTGAATGTTACGTGGTAAACGATTGGTCCATACGCTCTTTACAAAATCAGATGCTCCGGATGGTCCGGCTAAGTTTTGTAAATGTCGAAGAAACTGTGATGGTCTCCTATCCCCGAGCTCCTCATGGACTAACAGCTGCTGTATCCGCTTTTCCTGTGATGCAGACAAGCGACTAATTAGCTCTGTTTTAAGTTTAATATATTTATTTGTTTCAGGTGGGTTCGTTATGATGTCTTTAACCTGCAGTGCATATTTAGTCTCCAGCTGAGTGGTGACATAATAATATTTTGTTGTATCGCTGGTTACTTTTGAGAGGACGAATTGTCCTTCCAACTGCGCGAACCATAATGCCGGTTCTTCTGGGCAAAATGGTGGGCAGCGTACCCCCACTCGCGCTACCTCTGCAGGTGGCACTGCTAGTGCGTCTTTAGTGTCAGCGTCAGAAAATTCTTCGGCATCAGACATTTTCACTTATTAAAAAAAATTAAATCGCTCACCGCTTATGCTCGGACCACAACAAACCTCTGACGTAATAAACTGCTTGTATGTGTGTGATTCCTGTTGAATCACTGTTCTTCTTTCCTTTCACCGGCAATGCTTGCGATGAACAGCTGCTCCTGTGTCCTCCGTATGCGCGCTTCAGATGACGTCACGGTGTAGTGGTTGCACGAAGGCTGCGCTGACGTTCTTTGTAGGGGTCACCAATGTGGCACCGTCGTATAGCAACGATACTAACTCCCCACGGGAATTTAACCCGTGTGGTGAAGCTTTTCAGCGTTATGCGCAAGCACAGGTTTGTGACGTTAAGCGGGTAGAATGAAGGCAAAAGCGTAGAAATGAATTATGTTATTCACAGCGAGAAGCAATGAGTATATTGATTAAAACTAAACTATTAACAAAATTAAGAATGAAACGAAAGTCTATACAATAAAAGAAGGCGAAGCGCGGCGCGAGTAGATAGGCTGGTAGCCGACGGTGGACTGGCGCTCGCTGTTCTGCTCCCTCACACGTAGCCTGCGCGCACGTCGTCGCCCGGCTGCTCAAGGTCGTTACCGCCTCCACTGGTACAAATATCATGCGCGCAGTGGCTGTGCGTGGCGCATGTAAGTGGCGGTGCGTTTGCACTCGGACACAAACAAGAATCGTATGATTTGTAGGTGTGGTACAAAGTTCATGAGCGGAGCGGTTTTGCTCCGGGATCAAAAGCGGTGGTCCATGTAATATTGTTCGCGCCACACATCCATCTCAACATTCTCATCTCCGCTACATGCAATCTTTTTTCATCCGTCTTTTTCACAGCCCAACATTCTGATCCATACAGTATGACAGGTCTTATCACGGACTTGTAGATTTTACCCTTCAACTTGGGGGGCATCCGTGGGTCACAAATTGTTCCAGTGACCTGTCGCCATTTCATCCATCCTGAATTGATCCGATTTGATACGTCTCGGTCTACCTCGCCATCTCCTTGGATAAGCGACCCGAGGTACCGAAAGTCGGGGCAGATTGGTATGGGCGTTCCAGCGAGAGCTAAGGGCATAGGACCGGAGAGACCACCGAAATCACAGAACAAGTACTCGGTTTTCGTTCTGCTCAATTTTAAGCCAACACTCTCCAGTCTGTGCCACCACACCTCCAATTTGCTCTGGACCTCTAGGCCACTCTCGGCAACCAGCACAATGTCATCGGCAAACAGCATACACCAGGGAGCCTCTTCCTGGATGCCCGACGTCAGAGCGTCCATTATCATCAGGAAGAGGTAAGGGCTGAGGGCCGACCCTTGATGTAAGCCGACAGCCACACTGAAGCTGCCAGTGTTGCCCACTGCAGACCGGACTTGGGTACTGCATTGGCTGTACATCGCTCGGATCAACTGCACATACTTCCCAGGCACACCTTTCTCCTTAAGGGCCCACCACAGAACCTCACGAGGTACCCGGTCATATGCCTTTTCGAGGTCAACGAATACCATGTGCAAGTTTTTATGCGCACCTCTGTATTTCTCGCACAGCTGGCGTATAGCAAAAATGGCATCCGTTGTACCCCGACCAGGCATAAAACCGAATTGGTTCTGTGAAATTTCACTCTCTTCTCTTAGCCTCCTTTCAATAACTTTCTCCCAGGCTTTCATAGTATGTGACATTAGCTTTATTCCTCTATAATTGTTGCATTCAAGCACATCACCCTTGTTTTTAAAGATGGGCACCAGGGAACTGTTGCACCACTCATCAGGTATGGCTTCTTCCTGCAACAACTTATTGAAGAACAAAGCTAACCACATCCATCCATCCACTCGCAGCAACTTCCACACTTCAACTGGAAGCAAACCTAAAGCAAACCTACCACAGTATTGTCTTTTTAACCCAAAGGTTGACTGGTAGAGAATGCCTTGTTGCATTAAGTCCGCCTATGTACCACTACTGTACATGAAGTTTAAATAAATAAATAAATAAATGAAAACCATGTTTATGTAGTCTGTTGTGGTCGGGCAGTATAGGCCTTCATATAAATGAAAATCATGCAGTTGTGTTACGGCAGTATGGTCCTTCATATAAATGGAAATCATACGTTGTTGTGGTAAGGCAGCATGGGCCTTCATATAAATGAAAACTATACGTGTTTGAGATAAGGCAGTATGGGCCTCCATATAAATGAAAACCATGTATTGTTGTGGTTGGGCAGTATAAGCCTTCATATAAATGAAAATCATGCAGTTGTGTTAAGGCAGTAGGTATGGGCCTTCATATAAATGAAAATTATACGTGATTGTGGTAAGGCAACATGGGCCTTCATATAAATGGAAATCATACGTGATTGTGGTAAGGCAACATGGGCCTTCATATAAATGAAAACATACGTGATTGTGGTAAGGCGGCATGGGCCTTCATATAAATGAAAATTATACGTAATTGTGGTTAGGCAGCATGGGCCTTCATATAAATGAAAACTATACATGATGGTATTATAAGCATACCTAATGGTGTACTACTTTCCGACCTGTGCTTCGGTGATGGTCCTTAGTCAAACATGACAATCAAAAACGTGACAATTTGAAATATAATACTGGTCGCGGCGATAGGTCGTGGTGGAGCAAAATGAAAGAGATGAGTGGACTGTATAACAAGAGAATAATGGAAAAAAAAGAAGGAATGAAATATAAGCGTCGGTTGAACAAGGGAAACAAGTATATGACGTTAAAAGAACGCGCAAATGCAGCGTGCGTGGAGGTGTGCAACAGCTGCTGACTGCTGCGACGAGCGGGGGCCCGTGACCCGCTGTCCCGTATCCCTGGTTCACTGCCGCCGGCGCACGGTGCTGTTGGGAGCAGCCGTCTCAACAATTACAAAACACTAAAGATCGACCCACGAATATGAATATGAATACAAATACGTATACGAATTTGTATACGAGTACGAATAATGTTATTATTTTGATGAACAGTGGAATTGATCCTGTTCAATTCTAAATATCGAGGATATATCCAAGGCGGGTGATGTATGAAGGTCAGGCCAAAAGAAAAAGCGGAAGATATCGTGCCATGGTGCCATACGCGAACTGCTTGTCGTGAAGTCGTCCCCATATTTTGATATTACATCATTATACAAGTGTGTGGTGTTGGTGGTTGCCGCCGGGGCGGTAATTGGACCCGAGCAGTGACAAGGGTCTTGCTTGGGAGAGCCGAGAGCTGTAGTTATTGATACTCACATGAGGTATCGTGCGCCGTTTTTCAGTGCACTTGTGAGGAAAACCAATTTAGCTACATTATCTCACTGGTGCGTAATGGTGGACAAGGGATCACGGTCAGGTTTCATGCGTCATTGTGTGGTGCAATTGGAGTCGGACTCTGAGCAAGTGTATTATTAAAAAGTTAAGTTTGCAGTCTAAATCCTTGAAGATAGAGCTAAAGAAGGTTGATAACTTGATATAAATCACCTGCTAAATAAAAAGCTCTGAAATATGCAAGTTTATGACTTGAATAAAGTGTAGTTGGATGGCAACGTAGCAAAAAATGTATGAGATTCGTAGGGAAGTTCTTTAGCGGAAAATTTAGTATAGAAATCTTGCTGAGTGTCTATCAATACTCCTTCGACCGATCAGATGCTCGGTGGTGAGCAATGTCCATGAGTTAAATCTCGCTTATGATAAAGTCTTGAAGAGGCCTAATGATTTCTGTTGGTCAGAGGGGATATACCGTTATGCTATGGGTTTATTGATAATCGTGTCGTGTGAAGTAGCTAAACTAAACTCTGAATGTGATCAGTGTTTAACGTTTGGTGTTTTGGCTTAGTTGAATTAGTTGTGTATATTGTGGAGATACCATGACAGTTTAAATTCGGTTGTATTTTGATTTTTCTGGTTTTATTGATATCGAACGATATAAAATGGAATTAAAGAAGAAAAGGAAGAAAGTAAAAGAATCAGAGTGAAGAAAACTAGACTAAATCATCATCTTCCTGCCCTTGTCCCATCTTATTTGGGGTCGGCGCAAAATGTTTTTTTCTTCCATTCTATCCTATCAACCGTCATGCTATCACTAACTTCCTTTTCTTTCATATCACTGTTCACACAATCCATCCATCTTTCCTTTGGCCTCCCTCTCCCTCTCCACCCATCCACATGTATACTCATAACTCTTTTAGTAACATGCGTTTCATCTCTCCTCTTTACATGACCATACCAAGACAAACGATTCCCCTTCAACGCACACACTAAACCAAACTAAACTAAATATTTACTTATATAATGGAAAAGGTGATTATATATAATGGTTATACTTATATAGTGGTTATATGATGATAATGCCTACCTATATTATTAAAAGTCAATTTCTATAGTTGTTGATTCTGGGCAAAATAATTAATATGGAAGGTTCTCATTACAATTATTCTTAAGTTCCTGTATTACCTATATTTTAGATTTTTTTATATTTCCTAAAAGGAAAAATAATATTCAATAAATATATTAAGGGAGGGATGTAGTGTTTGTGTACTTGTCTCGAGTTCACGGGCAGTCGTTTACTAGCCGTTGTCGAAGGCGGACGTGTTAAACCTAACTGCTGGTGACGTAACGAGCCAATGTGTTTACCCCCTGTGTCAGTGCGTCCACTACAGGGCCTAATGGGTCAAAAGGGCTAAATGGGCCAAATGGCCAAAAGTGCCAATAAAACATGATAAAATGAAAAATTATGTTTACCAAATATTTATTCGGCTTCATTCAACATAAAATGAATTGTATTTCTTTACAATATTATTATTTCCATTTCTGCGGTACCACCGGGTGTTTAACACGGATATCGGATATCTATGGTGTTTATGATCTCGTTTTAAACTGTCATTCAGAAATCAGAAACGTTTATTTCAAATAGAATTGTCAAAATGTCGGTCAGTCAAAAAAAAGTGCTCAAGCTTGTCTACATAGTGTGCGTTTAATGCATATTTTAAATTTGAATTCATTTAGTTGTAGAATCTCAAGTGATATTTTATTATAAAATTTTACACAGTACCCCATAAAAGAACATAAAGTCACATGCAAAAGTGCCTGGATAGGACAAAAATAAAATCGTGTGAAGCGAGAAATGGCGCCATCTAGCGTAAAACCAGATTAAAATGTTGCTATCGACAACATTACATTATACTGTTAATAGATGGCGTCGCTGTGCCTCAAATGATTAATGCTTAATTAATGCTTATTTTTGTAGTTTCTTTTTGTTTCTTCAAACATTGAAATAATTTATAGTTTCTTTTAAAGAGATGAAAATATTAAAATTGAATATCAATTTATAAATATTTGATTATATTTTATATTATTATGTGTTAGTTTTCAAACTTGAGAGGGTAGGTTGAATATGGATTTATAAATAATAACTAGTAGGTAGTATAAATAATACTTAGACCAAAGAGTTACATATGACTAAGCTCAATTAATTGTTCGCTAAGTTAATTTCGATTATCTCGTTCCAGCGCCTTTTGATAATAATAAATAAAATTGAAATTTTATTTTTAACCAGGTGTATTGTCTACTTATTTTACCAAAATGAGTAGATATGTATTGTAATATAGATTTAGTATAAATAGCTCAAATAATTGCTGTGCATAATCAATCAAATATTCATTATTAGGTATTATATATTTCTGTTTTATTGTTGCAGAGAAAAATTTGAAGAAGAGGGTTCTTTAAAACACCATCAAAGAACTGGCACACTAAAACTAATCAACATGTTGCAGCGTCAAACCATGATAAGGGAGTACGAAGAAAATGGACTTATGTCGACGACCCGCTATGCTAGTTTATTTGACACAAGCGTTGACACTGTCCGTCGTGCTCTTCATACTTAGTCAAAAGCTGATTTATCGGAGGCATGCTTCGAAATCCTTGCTTACAGAAAACCATAAAAGGGCAAGATTGTAGTTTGCTATGGATTATAAACTTTGATTGAAGTAATGTCATCTTTACTGATGAAAAAACTTTTAAGTCCAGCGAACACGGACGGTTATGTTTGTGGCGTCAAGATAATAAATAATTATAATACTGTATTAATATTATTTACTCAGTACTCTATTCTCTGTATTAACTGGAGATCTTGTTATGTGTGTTTAACTTAATACCCGTATTTAAAACAACTTAAAAAAGTTATGAACACTTGTTACGTTGTTGTGCAATTTTATAGTTTTTAGCCTTTTGACCTTTAGCACGGGCATGCGAGCCGTGACGGTTAGCTGCCCCGTGTCGACGGCCAAGACCATCACCGGGGAGGGCCGACGGCTCCTGGTAGGCTGGGTCTCCGCGCAGGTGAAACTGCTGGAGCCCAGACCTCTGCGGTGCTATCGCTGCCACGTGGGACACCACGTGGGTGCCTATTGCGCCGCGGAGGTGGACCGCAGTGACCGCTGCTTCCAGTGCGGTCAGCCCGGTCACAAGGCGGTTGAATGCCGTGCAACGCCGCACTGCTACGCATGTGCGGCGGCAGGCAAGCCGGCTGAACACCGGGCTGGGAGCAGGTCCTGCGATCCTCCTGCCAAGGTCAAGGGAAAGGTCCGGAGGCCTATCCACCCTGATGTCCTCAACGCCGCAGCCTCGTCTTTGGCTGCCGCCGCTGTCACCGCTGCAACCCCTGCGGCAGTGCCCTCACGCGGGGCTCGGGAGGAGACTGTAATGGACTGTTAAATACGGCTCCATTACGTCTCCTCCAGGCGAACATCAACCACTGCGCCCCCGCTCAGGATCTGTTGCTCCAGAGCATGGCGCAGTGGTCGATCAACATCGCCGTGGTCTCCGAGCCGTACTATGTCCTGCCCAGGGGAGACTGGGTTCAGGATCTGAACGGCTCGGTGACCTTAATTTCGTCGGCCGCCGCCGGTACTCCGTCCCTCGAGGCCGTCACGAGGGGGCGGGGTTGCGTGGCAGCACGGTTCGGGGACATTGCAGTGGTAGGCGTCTACCTGTCCCCGAACAGAACTCTCGCCGATCTCCACATCTCCCTTATGGAGCTGAATGCCGTCGTCGCTGGATTTGGTTCCCTGCCCGTGGTCGTTTGCGGGGACTTCAATGCCAAGAACTTGGCTTGGGGTTCCCGGTTCACGAACCAGCGGGGTCGGATGGTGGAGGACTGGGCTCTGGAGACAGGCCTGGTCGTCCTAAACCGGGGTTCTGTCCCCACGTGTGTGCGGATGCAGGGCGAGTCAGTGGTGGACATATCGTTCGCCAGCCCTGCTCTGTCACCACGTGTCGTCGACTGGCGCGTCATGGAGGGGGTGGAGACGTACTCAGACCACCAGTACATTCGGTTTGACGTCTCCACCCAGACCTCGATCGCGCCGGTCCAACAGACCCCGTGTGGTCCGCGTTGGGCGCTGAAGCAGCTGGACCGGGAGCTCCTCCTGGAAGCCGCGATGGTACAGGCCTGGGTGCAAGCACCGGACAGGCCTGTTGACATCGACGTCGAGGCAGAGTGGTTCCGGGAGGCCATGTCGCAAATCTGCGACGCGGCAATGCCCCGAGTCCGGCCAGGACGTGCCCGGCGCCAGGTGAACTGGTGGTCGCCAGAGATTGCGGCACTGCGCAATGCGTGCAATGCTGCGCGGCGCCGGTACGCCAGACACTGCAGTCGCCGCATCCGCCCACCGGATGCGGAGGCCAGAAAGGCGGAGCTGTATGAGGGATACAGAGAAGCAAAGCGCACCCTCCGAGCGGAAATAAAGCGGGCCAAGTTGGAGGCCCGCAACGTGTGGCTGGGGACTCTGAACGGAGACCCGTGGGGACGCCCCTACAAGGTGGTGCGGGAAAAACTCCGCCCCTGGGCTCCCCCACTCACGCAGAGTCTCCGGCCCCAGATTGTGGAGGGTGTGGTGAGCAATCTGTTCCCTGCGCGAGGGGAACACTCCCCCCCGCTCATGGCTCCGCCACCAGCGGTGTCTAACGCAGATCACGATGGCGACGACGACGGCAATGCTCCAGAGGTGACCGAGGTAGAGATGAGTGTGGCGGTACGAAGGCTGATTGCCAATAATACCGCCCCAGGACCCGACCGCTTGCCTGGTAAAGCCTGGGTCCTGGCCATGGAGGCTCTCGGGTCTCGATTAAGAGGGCTCTTCAGCGCATGCATGGAGAGGGGCCAGTTCCCACTTCGCTGGAAGACGGGGAAACTGGTCCTTATCGCGAAGCCAGGGCGCCCTGCGGACTCTCCGTCCGCGTACCGGCCCATTGTGCTGCTCGACGAGGTGGGCAAGCTCTTTGAAAGAGTAATTGCAGACCGCCTCGTCGCGCACCTAACACGGGTGGGGCCAGATCTGGCGGACGGCCAGTTCGGCTTTCGCAGGAGGCGCTCTACGGTGGACGCCATCATGCGCGTGCGAGCTCTCACGACGGGGGATGCGGTGTCCCAGGGCAGGTGTGTCGTGGCGGTGTCATTGGACATCGCCAACGCCTTCAATTCCCTGCCCTGGAGTAGCATTAGGAGGGCACTCCGGTATCACCGGGTGCCCGACTACCTCTGTCGTATGATCGAGGCCTACCTGTCGGACAGATACATCATCTACCCTGGTCACCAGGGAGAGTGGAAACGGCGAGAGATGTCGTGCGGTGTTCCGCAGGGATTGGTACTAGGACCGCCCTTGTGGAACATCGGCTACGACTACGTGCTGCGCGGCGACCTCCCTGACGGGGTCAGCGTGGTCTGTTACGCAGACGACACGCTGGTCCTGGCGCAGGGAGAGTAGTACCAGGCGGCGGTCGAATTAGCGACACGCGGGGTTGCGATAGTCGTTGATAGGATCCAGCAGTTGGGACTCGAGGTGGCACTGCAAAAGTCCGAGGCCATGTGTTTTCACGGCCCTCGGAGCGCGCCGCCTCGGTGCTCCCAATTAACGGTAGGAGGAGTTCACATCGGCGTCGGGTCGACGATGAAGTACCTGGGACTCGTCCTCGACAGCCGGTGGAATTTCGAGGAGCACTTCCGACGTCTGGCTCCCAAACTGAATCGGACTGGGGCTGCCCTCAAGCGGCTCCTGCCCAACCTTGGGGGTCCAAACGCCTCCTGCCGGAGGCTCTACGCTGGCATAGTACAGTCCATGGCCCTTTATGGGGCGCCGGTGTGGGCGCCGTCACTGCGAAAGCGACCGGCGGCCCAGCTGAACGCATGCCAGAGGGTCATGGCCATACGGATGGTGCGGGGATACCGCACGGTTTCCCGCGAAGCGGCGAGCCTCCTTGCTGGCCAGCCACCATGGGACCTGGTGGCAACAGGCCTTGCACGCATGCACGATCTGCGCGTGGAGATGCAACGTCGGGGCGAAACTCCGCTGCCACGACAAGTCGCGGCATGGCGGACAGAGCTCCGGCGGGGTCTCATGGTGGAATGGCGACAGCGACTATCGCAACCCAGTGCTGGGAACGCCATAATTATGGCGGTAAGTCCCCTCTTTGAGGAGTGGCTGGAAAGGCAACACGGCGTCCTTACCTTCCGCATGACGCAGGTCCTCACCGGACATGGTAAGTTCGGGAGGTTCCTGCACCGGATTCGTGCGGAAGAAACGCCCGGGTGTCACCATTGTGTGGACCACCCGGAGGACACGGTGGAGCACACGGTGGAGGTGTGTCCCGCTTGGGCAGAGCAACGCCGTGTCCTCGTGGGGGCTATCGGTGGCGGCGATCTCTCGCGCCGGGCCTTGGTACAGGCCATGGTCCGGAGCGAGGAGGAGTAGCAGGCGGTCGCCTCCTTCTGCGAAGCAGTAATGCTAGCAAAGGAGGCGGCCGATCGCGTGAGGCAACGGTCCTCATGCCCCAATCGCCGCCGGGATTCCGATCCCGATTTCCGGCCATCGTAGGCGCGGGCTTGCGGACGGCGAGCAATGGGTGGCTCGCCTTCCGACCGTCGGTAACCGTCCGGACCGAGCCCAGGTCGTCGACGGCGCGTGCTGTTCCACGCGCGCCTCAAGGAGATGTCAGCAACTGTAGGGGCCTAGCAGGGTCGAAGCCTACTGGGGCCAAGGGTCTGATTCTGAAAGGAAGACTCGGCCCTGGTACGAAAGGCAATGAAGGAACAGGAGTGGGGTTTTTAGTCAGTAAAAGTCTGACACTATCTCCCGCCCCGCCCAAGGGCGGGGGATGTCATAAGATGATTTTCCCACCGAAAAAAAAAAAAAAAAAAAGCCTTTTGACCTTTGTGATAAAATTATCTGGTCTTTTGTTTGTTTTTGTTAAGGTTACATAAGCTTCAATCCTCTTTCCAATTTTGGAAACGAATACTTAAGCTATGGCCTCAATAAGAAATTATATATGTATAATATTATAATCTTATTCGGTGATTAACAAACGGTGCTTGTTAAATTTGAATAAGAAATTGTAAGAAATTTACATATTATTTTTTGATAATGCTTTTTTGTTTGATGAGCCTGTTTACCTGCATTTTTTTCGTTTTGCTGAGTAACTACCCAATTGAATATTAATATTACAAATAAATATCCACTTGTTAGCTTTGATATAATATTCCTTCCGATTTCTTTTGTTTGTTATTCAAAACTTACAAAAAAGTTTAAGTACTACGTGAGATTTGAACTCACGGCTCACTGATTTACGCATCTATCTGCACATTCTAAACCGCTAGGCCAACGTGACTCTAATTTTAATGATGAAATATAATTATTCAATTACGCTAACGAACATCAAAACTAACAAATATTAATAAATAAATAGGAATTTATACTAACTAAAAATAATAATATTTACAAACGGGTAGAAAAAGAAATTATTGGGCATCAAAAAATTCATCCACATCGATATCAATGGGAAAAGTGCCCAGAAAGCTGGCAGCATTGCCACGTTGGATAGCAATGCTGATTCTTTGTCCGAAGAAAAGCCCAGCCTTCTGGTCATGCGAAGAGTCGACCAGTTGTTTGCTGATATCACGGACAACTCGATGAGCGCTCGGACCCCATGGCCCTAGTGTTTCAACCCCAAACGGCTCAAACATATAACTTTTGATGAGGTTATTATATTTACGCCGTTTGAAGTTTTCTGCACTTACAGCAGCCGCCCCAGCACAGCCTGGCGTACTCAGAAGATGGGATGGCGCAAGGGTGTCGACACATGTTTCATCCCACACCAAAGGCCTACCTAACTTCCAGGGCATTATGGTCATCCCGTCTGGCCTCTTTCCATCGTCGCGTGCCAAGCCATTGGGTTCTAAAACAGCTGGCACCCCGGCGGTGACAAGAGCTCGACGGATGATGTCATTAATGCTTGCGTGCCTAGCTATCCGACCAGCGCTTTTACTGCAGGATAGGCCATGGTGCCCGAGGCGGTCGACTGCTTCACCGCATTGACACCGATGTGGAGCTCCGCTAGGAGCACCCAATCGCAGGCATGTAGCGATCCGGAAGCTGGTGTCACTCAGCATAGTACCTATGTTGGGCGACGGTAGTGTCTGTAGCCAGAGGCCCGACTCCCATTCACCCACAGCCAGTAGGCGGCACGCTCAGCAGCATTGGTAGACGTGTTAATTAGGTTATTCCGTACCAAACTGCAGAGCGGCTCATCTCACTGTCTCTGGGAAGATGGGTTCTCGGGCAACGCCTTGTCCGGGCAAGCCATTTTCCAGGCGCTTACGGCATCGGCCAAGCACGGCACCTCACAGCTAACCAATGATGGAGTCAAAATTCTATTGGTCAACTGTTGAGTGCTGTGGACCGAAGACAGAAACGCCGGTAGGCTTACATTAGAAATTTTGCGGATGCCGAGCCCACCAAAACGAATGGGTAGCGTAGCTTGTAGCCACGCTCGGTCAACCAGGGCCACATTTAAGAGGGAAGTCAGGGTATATCGAATGGTCTGATCAATTTTGTCCAAGAGATGTGGCTGCTTCCATAAAGGGGAAGAGCGGAGAAAATACATGAAATTTGGTGCAAAACAACAATACCGTATGAGGGTGAAAGCCGAATGAAGGTTAATTTTGGATAGTCTTTCCGAAATGTTGTTAAAACGTTCAATTTTGTCGTCAATGAATAAAGAAAAACTGTCTTCCAAAATTGGAGAACCTAGGAGGTGCAGTGAACTTTTATCTAAAATTTTGATTTCTGGAGCTATTGCATAAAATTTCTGTAGAATCGATTGTCTGTCGGTATTGTCTGAAATAAAAATTTCACATTTTGAATGGTTGAGGTCAAATGAAATAGATGAAATTATAAACTACAATCAGTTGTTGACGACAATGATGACGCATGTGTCTATTTTCTATCAAACTAAAAGTCAAGTTTATACTTTGTGAGATTGCCTTTAGTCGCCACTTAGCTGTGAAGAAACCAACGCCATTTAGTTTAATTTTCGAAAACTTGAACTTTAACGTGGAAGGGAAAATAGGCGTTAAGTTATCCAAGCACTTTTGCTGGCCTGTGTACTTTAGCTAATCTGAATCGAGGTTGATCTAATTTGTTCCTATTCCTAGTATTAAAATTGTGCCTGTCACTTATCTTAGTAAAAAGATGAATATTTTTCCGAACATACATAATGTTTTCATAAATGTTGTTGACCAGGGACCGTCAGGATGTTTATTTCCTTAAATAGTTCCCTAAGAGAATCGCGTCTGCAAAGATTATATATGGCTATGATAGCTCTTTTCTGCAGAATAAAAATAGACTCTATGTCTGCAGCCCGTCCCCATAGCAAAATACCGTAAAACATGATAGGTACTATGAAAGTAAGTAAAATAAACTAGTCGCGCAGTATCTACATCAGTAAATTGACGGTTTTTTCTGACAGTATATGCTGCCGAACCCGAACTAACTAACGAAGCCTACCTGCCAGAGATGTTAAATGAGGACCCCATTGTAGCCTCGAGTCAAGCGTGACCCCAGGAAAACCGTATTCTCGACGAATTCGAGTTTCTCCTTGTTCAATACTATGTCGGAGTAATTACTTTTAACATTCGGTAACGCAAATCTTATGCACTTAGTTTTTTTTTTCATTTAATACTAAATTATTAACAGTAAACCAGTTTTGAACTTGCTGTAGAGCATTGTTTATGTCATCAAGGTTTGTGGAACGTATATTGATCTTAAAAATTAACGACGTATCGTCAGCAAACAATACAATATTTTGTTGTTTTTTTATTAGATGCGGTAGATCATTTATGTATACTAAAAAGTTTATCTGAACTTGCTGTTGCCTGTCAATTAAATAAGATTTCACCAAGCTAAGTGCAAGTTTACCTAGCACATAATGTTCTATCTTTAAAAGCAAGGTTTCGTGATTAACACAATCAATAAGCCTTTGAGAGGTCACAAAAAATTCCTTTAGCAATTATGATGGTAAGGTGGTGATGGTAACTAAACGCTTTTTTGGCTTAGTGCGGTACGAGGTCAAAGTGACCCCGTATTAAAGTAGATACACAATACATACACAAAAAATATACTGAAGACATAGCCTATGTACTTATTTAGAATACACAAGGATAGTGAAATAGGAGGGACTAAAGTATATAGGTATATTGATCACCTCTGGTTGCAAATCATCATCATCATCATTTCAGCCGAAAGACGTCCACTGCTGGGCATAGACCTCCCCCAAGTGTCGCCACAATGAACGGCGGTCCTGTGCGTCTCGCATCCATCGGACTCCCGCAACTGTTACCAAGTCATCAGTCCACCTTGTAGAAGGCCTTCCAACGCTACGCCTTCCGGTACGTGGTCGCCATTCCAGAACCTTTCGGCCCCAACGGCCATCCGTTCTGCGAACAATGTGCCCTGCCCATTGCCACTTAAGTTTGGTGACTCTTCGTGCTATTTCGGTAACCTTGGTTCTCCTGCGGATATCCTCATTCCTGATTCGATCACACAAGGAAACTCCGAGCATAGCCCTTTCCATTGCCCTTTGGGTGACGTAAGTCTTCTGATGAGGCCCATTGTAAGCGACCACGTTTCGGAGCCATATGTCATCACTGGCAACACGCACTGGTCATAGACTTTCGTCTTGAGACACTGTAGTATATTGGACTAGAAGATACCGCGCAGCTTCCCGAACGCTGTCCAGCTGAGTCGGATGAGACGATTGATCTCTTTCTCAAAGTGAGACCTTCCCAACTGGACCGTCTGTTCCAGGTAAACGTAGTCGTCTACAACTTCGAGTGTAGAGTCCCCGATCTTGATAGGAGTGGGTGCTACATGACTGTTTACCATGACTTTGGTTTTGTCCATGTTCATTTTGTTATGATTGATGATTCGAGACTCATCGCATTCAGTCGTGCTCATCAATGCAATAAATATCTAATAAATCAATATTCGCGTAATTAGTGACCTAGTTTTTAGTGTACTGGCGTTTCATACAGACACGTTTTTTTTTTAAAGTGCTGACAAATTAAGAAACATGGACTGATTGGATTATAATAATATCATCTAAAATATGGAAGGCAGCCCCTTCAATCGGAGCGGTATAACGCGACGCAGCCCTCCCCCAACACCTACACCGATGCAGCCCCAGCAACCTAGACGTGAACGAGCCCAAGAAGAAGAGAAAATGGAGGTAGTTTCGACTCCTGAGATCCAAAACTGGTTGGGGTCTATTGAGCAGCACTTGAATGAGGTATGTGTTATCTCTTCTGAGGGGAAACTAAACTCGGATCAGAAGTTAAAAATAAGTATCTAATCTTTGCCGAAAAGTTAGTTATGGAGTTTCGCAACTGGCTGTTCAATATCAGTCATTAAAACATAATGCCGTGAAGACCCATAACTCACTGAAAATGTTAACTTCGGTTACCGACCGAGACCTAAAGGATTGTGTGTTGGAAATGAACCGGACGATTAAAGAAAAGTGTGGAACCCGGGAAGCACCCGCCGCATCTTTTGCAGATATGGTTAAGAAAGGGTCCAACAGCTTTGTTCGTTCAAATACTTTTAGCTCCGTGGCGATTTACCCCCGCGACAACACGAAGACCAGTGACGAAACGAAGAACATCGTCCAGAAGATTATCTGCCCTGGTGACATGAAGCTTAAAGTCAGAGGAGTACGTAAGATAGGGAAAGGAGGACTGATAATTAGCACAGAGACTAAAGAGGATTTAGACAAGCTCAAACAAACAATCCAACTCGCTTCATCAGGGCTTACCATCGATGACCCTAAAAAGCGCAAACCTCGCATTATAGTTATGGGGGTTCCGGCATTCATGTCTGAAATTGAGGTTTATAAATGCATTTATGAACAAAACCTGGCCGACAAACTGCCAACAATAACCAAAGATGCATTCTTGGCCTCAATAAAACTTAGCCACAAATCTGGTAGGAAAGAAGCTGAGAACTGTAACTATATAATAGAAGTTCCAGCCGCTATTCGAAAGACGCTCATCACACAGGATAGATTATTTATTAATTGGACGTCCTGTCCTGTACGAGACTTCACTCTAGTAACGAGATGTTACAAGTGTCAGCAGTACGGTCATGCGGCCAAATCGTGCAAAGTCGCTTCTCCTACATGTGGACACTGCGGTGAAGAAGGACACACACTCCAGGACTGCACAAAAAAAGCTGACTCGCCAAAATGCGCAACATGTTTGCGTTTTAAAAAACCTGCCAACCACGGGACGGGAGATCCAGAGTGTCCTGCTAAAAAATCAGCCGAGAACAGGTACATTAAATCGATTGATTATGAAGGCGCCTAAGAGCGTCACATATTTGTTTATATTTTAGACTTAGTTACTGTTTTTATATTTTGAAATTATGGATAATTACTTATTGACCGATATAGATACCACATTTGTAACGGTTTCAAAACAATGTAAGGTTGAGGAGTGCAGACAATATCTTTCCGATACTCAAAAGTCACTTACCATACTAACACAAATCATTCGCAGTATTTATAAGAACATAGATAGCTTTAACATTTTTCTTCATAGACTTAACTTTGACTGTGATATAGTGGTACTAACTGAGTGCTGGCTGTGTAATCGTCAGGACCACCTCCCAGTAATACCGGGGTATAATTTATCATATACCAGAATTAACAATAATCAAAATGACGGTGTGGTTGTTTATTGTAAAGCATCATTAAAGGTTGCAGTTGAAGAATCTACCCTAAAAGACTGTAAGTGTAATTGCTTGGTCATCAAAATTGGTACAACTACAGCAATAATAGCTATGTATAGATCGCCTTCCGCTAGAAATTTAGACACTTTTCACGCTTCCTTAAACCAAATTTTTCAAGAACTGTGCACGTTTAAGAATGTTATACTAACAGGTGATATTAATATAAATATTAACTCTGAATGCTTCGATGCAGCGACCCAAGACTATCTTAATATCTGCTCATTCCATGGTTTTCTCCCCGCACATACTTTACCTACTCATCAAAGTGGTTCCGGTCTCGATCATATGATGATCAAATCTAGCTTATCGTACTTAACGCTTGTTACTAACTCGACAATTACTGACCATCACGCTGTCCTACTGCACCTAAATCAAACGCTGCCTAAGCAAAATCGACCTCGGACCAAAACGAAATTAAACACAAATGGACTTGAATATGATTTACGCAATCTTGACTTTAACCCAGTTTACAATACTGCTGACGCTAATTTTGCTTTATCGTACTTAATAAAACATGTTCAATTTGCAATATTACGTAACACGACTATTTCTTCCGTAAACAAGAAACTGTATAACATTAAACCTTGGATCACTCCGGGTTTGATTCGGTGTCTAAGACAGAGATAAACTTCATCAGAGAGCTAAGAAAAACCCTGACAATCCTATCATTCAAATCTCCTATAAAAGATACAGGAATTTTTGGAATAACCTCCTAAAGAACTTAAAAAATGACTACGATAAAACTGAATTAAATAAAGCAGGAAACAACAGTAAGCAACTTTGGAAACATATTAAAAATGTCACTTATATGGCAAAAAAGCATGAATCTAATTCGAATTTATTGCATATTAATCCCTCACCTCTTTCATCAGCTAACCATGTTAATAACTTTTTTGTAAATGTTGGGAAAACTCTTGCCGAACAGATTCCAACACAAGACCTCCACTTGATTTAAGAAACAGGTGTGCCCTAAATTCTTTTGGCCTACTAGATACTGACGAAGACGAAGTTACTCGCATCATTTGTGGACTAAAAGATGACTCTGCAGTAGGATGGGATAATATTAGTAATAAGATCCTTAAACTCTGTATGCATATCCTTGTTTCACCTTGGACGCATATATTTCGTATCTGTATTTCCGAAGGAATTTTCCCTAGACTTCTGAAAAAAGCAGTAGTAATCCCTGTTTTTAAATCCGGAAACAAAGACTTAGTAAATAATTATAGGCCAATATCGATACTTTCTTCAATTTCAAAAATACTAGAAAAAATATTAAACAGTAGACTAGTCAAATATTTAGAGAAAAATAAACTTTTATCATCGGCACAATTTGGTTTTAGAGCCAAATTATCTACAGCTGATGCAGTGCACAGCCTGACAGATTACGTCTCTGAAGAACTAGGCAAAGGACAACAGACCCTGGGGGTGTTCCTTGATCTAGCGAAGGCCTTTGACACAGTGTCGGTTCCTTTGCTAATAAACAAATTAGAGGCCATAGGAATAAGAGGAACACCGCTTAAACTTTTTGCTGACTACTTAGTTGATCGACATCAATGTGTCAAAATAGACAATATTACAAGTGATGAGCAAATTAGTTCTGGATATGGTGTTCCCCAGGGAAGTATCCTGGCCCCTACCCTATTTTTGATCTATATTAACGATTTGTGTAATCTAAATATTAAACAAGGCAAAATTGTTTCATATGCCGCCGACACGGCCTTAATATTTACCGCTAAAACCAACAGCGAACTGTATGAATACGCTCAATTGGGTTTCAACACTGTGACTAATTGGCTTCAAAGCAATTTACTAACATTGAATGCTGAAAAGACAAAATATATTCACTTTTGCATGCGCAAGCCTCAATTTAACATTGGTAACTCTCATCTGTATGCCCATAAATGTGGTTTCTCATCCAGCACGTGTGATTGTCCCTGTATCTTTTAAACACGCGACATCAAATATCTCTTAATATTAAAAGAGTACGCAAACTAATCTATGTTTTTAAGAAATTGCGAGTGATTGTAGATTCAAAATTGGTGATACAAATTTACTTAGCCCTAGGTCAATCTGTAATCCAATACTGTATCACTTCCTGGGGTGGAGCACTTAAAACTCACCTACTGCCCCTTGAAAGAGCTCAGAGAGCAATTTTAAAAGTAGCCAATTTCCTTCCCTTTCTCTATCCTACAGATCAGTTATACAAATCCTTTAACGTGCTTTCTGTTCGCCAGCTTTTCATAATGCACTTAGTATTAAAACAGCACACCATGCTTTCCTTCAACGCCGAAATTACTAATAAGAGACGGAATGATATTGTTTGTCATTCTAATGCATCCTCAAAATATGTATTTGTAAAAAGATTTTTTACTTTTTTAGGCCCATTTCTGTACAACAAATTAAATAGAATATTAAGTATCTACAAATTAAATAAGTATAACTGTAAAAAGATGATTTTCCAATATTTCCTAAGCATATCTTATGTGAGACAGAAGACCTACTTACTGTTTGTAAATAAAACTCGCCGTATATCTAAATTTAGTTAAGTTTTTTTAATAGTCATATTTAGAGTTAATTTATTATTTTGTATTTAAGCACTCTCTCGCCTGAAGCACAGGTTCACCCTAGTTCAGGCATATAAGCAACTGTGTTCTTTTTAATATTTAATATACTTTATTGTAAATGTAAATGCCCTATGTTATAAATAAACGATTTTTTATTATTATTTTATTATTATTATTATTAAATTTTAAGTCCCACTCTTTCGGAAGCTCTACTGAGGTCACCAAGCATTGTACTGAGCTCCTCCGTAGTCTCAGCCAAGACTACTATGTCGTCGGCAAACCGAAGGTGAGTGATATACTCGCCATTGACATTAATGCCTAGCCCTCTCCATTCCAGAACCTTGAAGACATCCTCCATTGCTGCCGTGAACAGTTTCGGAGAAATAACGTCTCCCTGCCTCACGCCCCGCAGCAAAAGGATTGTTTTCGAGGTCTGGTCTTGTAGTCGGACTGACATGGTGGCGTTTTTGTGCAAACACTTCAGCACTTCGATGTACCGATAGTCAATTTGTCACCGTTGGAGAGACTGCAGTACAGCCCAAGTTTCAATCGAATCAAAGGCTTTCTCGTAGTCCACAAACACCAAGCAGAGAGGCTGATTATACACCTCAGTCTTCTGTATAACCTGCCGTAGCGTATGTACCTATGTGGTCCACGGTGCTGAAGCCTTTTCGAAATCCAGCTTGTTCGGGAGGCTAGAAGTCGTCGAACCTGCGCGCGAGACGATTCGTAATGACTCTGGAAAACAGCTTGTAGACATGGCTCAGAAGCGAGATGGGCCTGTAATTCTTAAGCAGGGCATTATCGCCCTTCTTAAAGAAGAGTACCACCACGCCTCTGCTCCACGCCTATGGCGTTTTTCCCTCGAGTATGACGGAAACAAATAGCTTCTGAAGGGCCCTAAGGACCGGTTTTCCACCCGCCTTCAGGAGTTCGGCCGTAATTCCGTCCTCACCCGACGCCTTGTTGTTTTTCAGCTGCTTCAGAGCCATCCTAATCTCGTACAGGCTGACGTCCGCATGGGCAGTTCCGTATGGTGTCCGGACGTAAAGAATAACACCATCCCATCTCTTCCCGAGGGTGTCGTAAGAGGCGACTAAGGGACATACCAGAGAATGGGCAGCAGCATAGACTGAGCATTACGACAACCAAATTGCGATCGCCAACCCGTCTGCCAAGCGTGGCGATTATGGCAACCAAAATGAAAATCAGAATGAAAAAATGGCCCTAGTGCCCGGCAGCCCGTCTACTTCGGTAGCGGTCAAGGCCACGACGAGGCAAGGGGTGCGAAGAATCTTCGGATGGGATCTGGCTACCCATTCATAAAACGACTGGACCTGGCAACTTTTAACGCGCGCACACTGAGGACTGACGAGAAGATCACGGAACTTGAGGAAAAATTGAGCAGGTTACGATGGAGTATTGTGGGATGGTCTGAAGTCCGAAGACAGAGGGAGAATACGATAATTCTCAAATCCGGTAACCTGCTGAGGACCGGCAGTCCCAGGGTGGTGTCGGGTTTTTCGTCCACAGGTCCCTTGTGAACAATGTGGTGAAGATCGAAGGTGTGTCGACCAGGGTGGCGTACCTTATACTCAGAATATCATCAAGATATTCGCTGAAGGTCATACAGGTTTATGCTCCGACCTCGACACACCCCGATGACGAAGTAGAGACCATGTATGAGGATATATCCAGAGCCATGCATGGTTATAAGACTCACTTCACCTTGGTCTTAGGGGACTTAAACGCGAAACTGGGCAAACGAGACGGTGACGAGCTGCGAGTGGGGCAATTTGGATTTGGACGTCGGAATCACCTACACCAACTGGCTAGCTTTATGGAGAAGGAGGGCCTCTACATGATGAATTCCTTCTTCAAAAAGCGTGAGCATAGAAGGTGGACCTGGCAAAGTCCTGACAGTGCAACTAGAAATGAGATTGACTTCATCCTGTCGACGAAAAAGCAAATATTCAATGATGTCTCTGTGATCAACGCGGTGAAAACTGGAAGTGATCACCGCGTGGTAAGAGGCACATTGAATATTAATATTAAGCTTGAAAGGTCTCGACTGATGAAGTCTACACTCCGTCCAGCACAGATCCAGATCCAAAACCCCGAGAGCTTTCAGCTCGAACTCCACAATCGTTTCGAGTGCGTAGGAAGCAGGAGTGGTTGCAAATGTTATCCGATAATTAAGAGAGAAATAGACAAAACATGGTAAATAAGTACGTTACAATAATGCAGTAACATATTTAACTATGTAAAAAGGAACATAATTGCGTGGTAATACTATTATGAATTACATTGTCATACTGGGAGACTCCTTGTGTGTGTTGTGGTTGAAGAATATTGTCGTGTATGAAGGCATTTTACAATTTATAATGTTTGGGGTACTTGGGTCGACAATATTTTGGGTTTTACGTCATTTTTAACTGCTAGCTGGTGAGTTTGAACATAATTAGTGTTGATTTGCATAAAGTTATACCTAAATTGCACTCATTATTAGCCATCATACTCTTGGCTGATAGCCCTAAAGCTGCTAAAGTAAGAAAGATTTCATGTCTCTTGACGCCACCCGTTTGTTGGAAGCATCGTGCGTCGCATTGGAGGCATATTTATCAATATTTATCGCATGCGTGAATGTCGCGATCATACACCCACTCACGTGCTTGGAGGTTTTTTGAAGCCTGGTTTACGTGCCAAGTATTTGGCGATACCCATGAGGGCCGGGTATTGAGATTAGCAGAAAATAATACAAGATAAGATGATATATGCAATGGAGTGGATATCATAAGATATTTTAGATTAAGGATAGAGATCAAGAAAGAAAAGAAAAAGGAGAGGAAAATAGAGATATGAGAAGCAATGATTGCATTTGAAAAAGATACTAAGAAATTGGAGTTCGTGCCAAGATTAAAAGAATTCAACAACGATAAATGAATGTTGAAACCTAATCCTGCTTCACTTAAATAATGTTAAGTTTTGATTTACCTATTGATGCATCACCTTTTTTTAACTCATTTATGTAATAAATAAATATTTATTACATCGATTGACTGGAGAAGTTGTGTTGTGCGAATATTTGTGTAACTCTGTTGGTGAGCCGTAAAATACCCCAAAACGCAGTACAATACAGTGCTCCATCCCGAAATACCCTACCTACGCGAAATCCTATCACTCTACTACACCCAGCCTCGCGCAGAACGATTCTAAGTGCTAACTCTCCAATTCCTGATACTGTATTTATACAATTGGGAATAGTACATTTTGATACCAGTGGAGAAATTTTGTCATTGCATTTTGTTTTTGTTTTGCAGTAGGTTGTGACGCAGGTTCTCACCGGACATTATCAGTTCAGGAAGTTCCTGAACCGGATTCGTGCGGAAGAATCGCCCGAGTGTCAGCACTGTGTGGGCCGCCCGGAGGACACGGGTGGAGCTTACGGTAGAGGTGTGTCAGAGCACCGCCGTGCCCTCGTGGGGGCGATGGGCGGCAACGATCTCTCGCGCCGAGCCTTGGTACAGGCCATGGTCCGAAGCGAAGAGAGGCAGGCGGTCGCCTCCTGCGAAGCAGTAATGCTAGCAAAGGAGGGCGGCAGCACGCGCACGCGAGAGAGAACGGCCCTCACGCCCCAGCCACCGGGATCCCGATCCCGAATTCCGGCCACCGTAGGTGCGGTCTTGCGGACGGCGACCAATGGGTAGCTCGCCGTCCGACCGTCCAGACCGAGCCCAAGTCGTCAACGGCGCGATGTGTTCCACGCGCGCCTCAAGGAGATGTCAGCAAACTGTAGGGGCCCAGCAACGCCGAAGCTTGCTGGGGCCATGGGTTCGCTTCTGAAAGAAAAACCCGGCCTTGGAATGCAAGGCAACGAAGGAACTAGGAGTGGGTTTTATTAGTCAGCATAAGTCTGACACGCCCTCCCACCGCGCCCAAGAGTCCCGCTCTTGCGATGTCATTAGATGATTTCCCTAAAACCTAATCTAAAAAGATAGTATCCAAACCAAAAACTTCTACTTCTTCCTTGCCTTATCCCTTCATTCGGGGTCGGCTCTCCTCGTTTTTAGGCGCCAGGATAGTCTGTCCTGGGTTATCTGTGCGTCCAGCTAAGCTCGTTCTAGATCTTTGGATATGGTTGTCCACCACGTAGCTAGAGGGCGCCCTCTGCCTTTTCTCCTTTCCGGGATAGCTAAGGCCTTCTTTACTGGGTACTCTTCGTCCCTTCTAATGACATGTCCGAACCAGCACATACGTCTCTCTGACATTTTATCTGCTATGGGTACAACTTTGAAGGAGCCTCTGATGTATTCGTTGCGTACCTTATCAAGTCTCGTAACGCCAGCTGACCATCGCAACATTTTCATTTCATTGACGTGCAGCTTGTTTTCGTGAGTCTTTTTCATCGCCCAGCATTCAGTGCCATATAGCATGGCGGGTCTGATAGCCGTTTTGTAGACTTTGCCCTTCAGTTTTATTGGCATACTGTTGTCACAGAGTACTCCTGTTAGGGTTCTCCATCTTAACCATGCGGCATTGACTCTATGAGCTACATCTAAGTCTATTTTGAAGTTTTCAGACAGTATCGATCCAAGATACTTGAAATGGGTAACTTTGGGCAATAGTTGACCATCGATGGAGATATCGGTGTCGGGCATGGTGTCATCACCAAAACTGCATCTCATGTATTCGGTCTTACTGCGACTAATACGAAGATCGTGGTTTTCTAGCGCTTGTTGCCATTGTTGGAGATTGATCTGCAGCTGACTCGCAGACTTATCCACCAGAACGACATCGTCGGCGTACAGCAGGCACCAAGGTAGTGGGGATTGGATGTCTTTTTTTAGGTATTCCATAACTAAGTTGAACAGGAACGGACTAAGTGCCGATCCTTGATGCACCCCCACTCTAACTTCAAACGGTTTGCTTAGCCCCAACGGTCCCGTCACCTGAGTGCTAATGTCTTCATACATATACTGTACTAAACCGATATAATGTTCTGGGACCCCTTGCGCTCTCATGGCCTGCCAGACTAGTTCCCGCGGTACTCTATCAACAGCTTTTTCTAGGTCTAGGAACACAAGGTGGAGGTCCTCTTTATTGGTTCGGTGCTTTTCCAGTAATATCGTTAAGGTTTGAATAGCATCTGTTGCGGATTTTCCCGGTGCGAATCCACAATGACTGCTAGATATGGTTGTAAGTTTTCCAAGTCTGTTATTAAGTACGCGCTCCCAGATTTTGAGCGTATGAGAGGTGAGCTTGACACCTCTGTAATTACTGCAGCTACTTACATCTCCCTTATTTTTATAAAAGGGTATCAGATAGATAGCTATCCATGCTATAGCCATGCTTTTGGAATTTTTCTGGACTTCAGTATTGCATTAAAGATTTTTGTAAGCCATCCTATCGCTATTGGTCCCAGTAGCTTCCACAGAACAGCGGGGATGTTATCCGGTCCCACGGCTTTATGATTTTTCATTTTCTTAAAAGCGTCTGCAACCTCTTTAATCTCGATGTTATTCAGCGGTCCAGCTACTCCTGGGATAGTTTGCAAGGGTTGACTCGGGAACTTTTCATTCAATAGATGTTTGTAATACTGGTGCTATCGGTCATTGATCTTATTATCATCAGTTAATAGTTGTCCATTATCGTCTTTGATATATTTGTTAATTTTAATATCTAAACTGCTCTTGTGACGTTGCTTTGCCAGCTTAAATATTTCCCGATCGTTTGTGGTACTTTCAAGTCTATGATAGAAGTTTTCCCTTGCATCTCGTCTCGGCTCAGCTACTGTACGTTTCGCGAGCTTTTTAGCGGTTTTATACAGCACACGATCTTCGTCTGACCCTGAGATCTGCCATTGTCTAAAGCACTCTTTTCTGTCCCTTAGGAATTTCTTAACTTCCTCGTTCCACCACGAAGGGTCTTTATCAATGTTAAGCTTCCCCAAAGGTTTCTTCTGCTGCTTTTAGGCATAGTTTCTCGAATCTAGACCACATTTCTTCTGCTGTGCTATTGCTGTTGTATTCCATATCTCCCATCAGCATGTTCCGCACTTTATATATCATTTTGGCTCCTTTGTCAGTGTTTAATAGGTGCCATTTGATTTTTGGTGTTTTTACGGAATTACGTTTTATGGACTTAGGTAATCTTATGCTGCTGACCAAAATTCTGTGTTGTGACGTTAGTGAATCGCCCGGTATTACTTTACAATCTTTGCAAGTTTTTAGTAGTTTCCTATTAGTAAGGATGAAATCTATTTGAGATCGCTTTTTTCCACTTTTGTACGTAATTAGATGTTCCGGTTTTTTCATCAAGTATGTATTAACTATTTCCAAGTCATGTCTTGCACAGACTTCCAAAATCCGCGTGCCATCACTGTTGCTTGACCCATATCCAAACCCACCATGTATTTCTTTAAACGCAGGCCCCACAAGGCCGTTTAAGTCATCTCCAATGTATTTAGTTTCCTCCTGTGCCATCGTATTAAGAAGATCCTCAAATTGTCAACGACCACCTGACATTGGATAACAAAGCTTTACTCAATAAAACAAAGATTTTTGCAAAGGAAAAAGGCTATGAGTATGTTTGGGTAACAGGCTGTAAAATCCTTATTCGTAAAAACCAGGCGTCACCGAAGCACCACATTAGAAGTGAACAGGATTTAAAAAAGTTTTTTTAGACATCATCACACAGCTCGTTTTCCTGACACACTAATGTTGATCGTCGACTCATTATATTTAAGTTTGAGAAACACAGGTATTCGTTTTTTGTGCGCATTCCATTCTCGCTTGCCTTTTGTTCGCTTATCGCTCTGTGTTACCTATTCATTCGACTCATTAAGCTTTGGTTTTAGCTATTTGGAACTTTATGTTTGTGCTAAAGAAGGCGGAATCTGCTTCCACTTGAAACTTATTTTTTATATTGACTACCGTTTGAAAGCCAACTATTTATTGAACTTGAACATAAAATATTACGCATGTTTTACCGATTTTGTTTTAGTCAATTTAGCTGACGCTTTGTTTTGCTTAGAACTACCTCACATTGCACCGATTTTTATTGGTATTGGTTTTTACTTGGGACATCATTTTAGAGATATAATTCATATTTTAATTATTATGATTATTATATTAGTTTTACATTTAACTTATGATGGCGCTGACTTTGCTTTAGTCAATTTAGCTGACGCTTTTTTTGCTTACAACTACCTCACTTTGTATTTGCACCGACTTTTATTGCTATTTTTTTTTTACTTGAGTGATAATTTTAGCGATATAATTCATATTTTACTTATTATAATATTAGTGTTATATTTAATTTATGATGGCGCCTATTAGTATATACTATCAAAATGTTCGTGGGCTACGGACAAAAACATCTGTTTTCTATAGAAATTTATGTATGAATTCGTTTGATGTCGTTTGCCTGTCTGAAACATGGCTTATTGATGGCATTTCGGATAGTGAATTGTTTGATGACCGATATTTTGTATGGAGACGTGACCGTAATTACTCGCAAACAAAACAATCTATGGGGGGGGGAGTCTTAATAGCTGTACGGCGTGAACTTGTCGCTGATGTCCGCAATGAATGGTGCTCGTCCGCCGAGGATTTATGGGTTACTTTAACGTTACATCAAAGGAAACCTAGAGTAACCTATAAAATGCACATTTGTGTTGTCTACATATGTAATCAGCAGTCTGGCAACTCGTTGACGCTACAATTGCTTAACTTCGCTAACAACTTAGCTCAAATTGTTCTTGAACGGCCCGCGGATAAGTTCTTGATTCTTGGTGACTTTAATCAGCCGAACATTGACTGGCAACTAGCGGCGGATAGTGATTATCTATGTCCTAGTAACTTGCACGGATCAGTACAGACTTCCTTCTGTGATACTCTTACTGCTTGCAATTTGTTGCAGTACAATTTTCATCATAATGTGAATGATAGAATTCTCGACCTCGTGTTGTCGAATAATCAAGTCACTGTCTCCTGCAGTCAGAGTCTCTTAGTAGAAGAGGACTTGCACCATAAGGCACTTTGTATATCCGCGGAATTTGTTCAACTTCATCAGCTGCATGCTCGGCCTCGAGTCAAGTTCTTGTACGCTCTAGGGGATTATGACGCCATAACTGAAGAAATCATGGCAAGAGACTGGCCATTAGAGTTAAACAATAGGTCTTTCGAGGAAGCTGTCAACTTTTTCTACGAAATTATCAACGTGCTTCACACTAAGTATATTCCTACTAAAACTGTTGTTCCGCGTGGCAAGTATCCTCCTTGGTATAAAAGTCCTCTCATTAAATTAGTTAAGGAAAAGGCTAAATTTCATGCTAAATTTAAAAGGTACGGAAATCTCTCAGATCATCTGTCTTTTAATACTTTACGTAAGCGCGCTAAAGACATGGAGAAAGAAATGTTTGATGAATATATTGCAAACATTGAATTAGCAATTTCTAAAAATCCCAGGGCTTTCTGGCGATACGTTAAATCTAAGCAGCAAACCAACTGTTACCCTTCTGTCCTTAAATTCGGTGACATTTCATCCAACAACGGGGATGAAATTTGTAATATGTTTGGTGACTATTTCTTTTCTAACTTCCAAGAACGAAGCGAAGTCGATGAGACTTCGACCACTTTTGGAATTGATGAACCTGAGTGTCAGACTACATCAGACATATGTACTATTGACATGAGGAAGTATTTAGGTTGCTGAAACAATTGGACCTGAATAAATCTGCAGGCCCTGATAACATTTCTCCAATCTTTATATTTAAATGTGCTAAGTGTCTATCGGTTCCGCTGACAATACTGTATAAACGGTCATTCGAATTAGGAGTGGTGCCGATTATCTGGAAGTCGGCGTATATAACGCCAATTCATAAAAAAGGACCCAAGGACAGTATAGATAACTACAGACCAATTTCAAAACTTTGTGTGTTCGCTAAAGTCTTGGAGAAGATTGTACATAAACAACTGTCCTCATCACTCAAACTAACTTTTTCTGAACATCAACATGGCTTTTTAAAAGGTCGTTCTACTACATCCAATCTTGCTGTCTGTAGTGACTATTTGACGGAGCACATGTCCAGGAGGGCTCAGGTCGACGTTGTATACACTGACTACAGTAAATGTTTTGATCGCATCGATCATGCGCTTCTTTTGCGTAAATTACTACTGGCTGGAGTAAGAGGTAATTTATTCAGATGGTTCTCGTCATACGTGGAAAACAGGTGTCAGACGGTGGTTCTGAATGGGTTCACGTCAAGAGTGATGTACATCCCATCAGGAGTTCCCCAAGGATCCTTATTGGGACCTCTTTTATTTAATATTTTTATAAATGACATTGCTTCTTGTTTCTTACATTCGAAAATTTTGCTCTATGCGGATGATATGAAGATTCTTGGTCAAATATCATGTATTGAGGACGCATACCTTTTACAGGAGGATTTGGACCAGTTTCTCGTTTATTGTGCTAGCAATAGATTAGATTTAAATGTTTCGAAATGCTATGTATGTACTTTTTCACGCAAACCAAGCCCTATTAAATATGATTATAAGCTATCGAACACCTCAATAGCCAGAGTCAATGTCATAAGGGATCTTGGTGTAACTTTTGACTCTAAGCTTCTGTTTAATGAGCATATAAATAAAGTAGTTAATAAAGCTTCTAAAGCCCTAGGTTTTATCTTGAGGATTTCTACTGATTTTAAGAATATCAAGACAATGAAAATTCTTTACTGTGCGTTTGTCCGTAGCCACCTTGAATATGCTTCTCAAATTTGGAATCCCAATTATAATATTTATATCAATCGCCTTGAAAGCATACAGAAGAGATTTTTAAGATACGCTCAATATCGCTCAAACACCTTTCTTCCGAATTATGTGAGTCGGTGTAAAAAGTTTCATATTCTGCCCCTACATGAACGTAGGAAAATTGCAGATCTCGCTTTCTTATTTAGCGTCATAAATGGATCTACTGACATCTCTGAGTTGGTAAGCAAGGTTGGACTTCGGGTACCTAATACTTGTGCGCTTCGCCACAAATCGCGTCTCCTTCATGTTCCTATAGTTTCAACAAACTATCGTAAGAACTCATATTTAATAAGAGCTTGTCGTACTTTTAATACGGTGTGTCAGGATGTCGACCTAGATTTGTTTACTACCAATGTTAAAAAAGTAAAGAAAACTTTAGCAGATCGCTTTTTTGTTACACATTGAACAATTATTTGTGTTTTAGTTTTTTTTTTGTATGGTATCAGCGCTCTCGTGTTCACTCTATGCTGTTGTCGTCTTAGTTTTAGTTACTCTCATTAGTATAAGTGAAAACGTAAATGGCCGTTTTTTACCAATTCTAAGTTTTTACTGTAACAAGTAGCTGTAAGTTTTCCAAATAGTAATAAAATAAAAATAAACAGCAGCGGCGGACTTAATGCCTTAGGCATTTTCTACCAGTCAACCTTAGGGTGATGCAGAGATAAATAGTGGTAGGTGCAATAAAAGAGAGAGAGAAAAGGCGAATATGTACAAGAAAATATATACTAATAAACCATAAATATTATACAATTATACAATACATACACAAATTAATAAACTATCTACATATATATCTACACTAATAAAGTCTAGATATTCAAGGGTGGTTGGTTATCCATAGCTATTTTAACTGCTATAAGTCTGTCACTTCTTCTCTCTACGTTTATAATGCGCTGTTTCAGTTGTTCGTCGAGGTCAATACCGACTCCATTACTTGCTTTATTTGTCCCATGGTAAAGAAGTTGATATCAGAGTCCCAGGTCCCTGGACTTCGATCCCTTCCATCTGGTCTCTTGCAGGCATAGCCTAGCCTAGCCTAGCCTCGTAAGTAGTAGTAGTAGTCGTAGTGCCTCGTAAGTACATGACTCACTAACGTATTTTGTTGTCTGTTATAATTATAATTACCAATCCTAGTGTTTTAGTTTTAGCTTGTAAGTTACTAACAAAAATGGTTCCATTGTTGTTCGAAAATAAACAATTTATTATAATTATTTCCTTTATTCATTGTAAACACCATATAAATTACATTTTTAATTTTTTTTTTCAAACAAAATCATACAAAAAAAACATTTAAAAATATAAAAAATAGTACCCCACCGGTATCGGGAACAGGGTCCAAGCTACCGGCGGTCAGGGCTCCAGAGAAAGGAACCTCCTAACAATGCGAGCCGTGTCCAGGAGTACTGCTTTCTGAATCAAGCCCTTGATCCAGTCGCCTAACGCGAGCCTCCTAAGGTGTTGGTCGAGGCTCTTGGCTATTAAGCCATTGCCCGACACGACTATCGGTACAATGATCGCCGAGTCCACATCCCACATGTCGACAACCTCGCGAGCCAAGTCAATATACTTGATTTCTTTATCTTTCTCGGCTTTGACGAGGTTCTCGTCATGCGGAACGGATATGTCAACAATCATTGCACGCCTCTCGCTTCGGTCCACCACCACTATATCAGGCTTATTGGCTACAATAGTCCTGTCAGTGATGATGGACCGATCCGAGTACAAAGTGATATTATGACCATTATCAAGAACTGGATCGGGCTCGTACCTATAGTACGGCACTTCCGATTCCACAAGAGAGTATTTCAGAGCAAGTTGCTGATGGATAATCCTGGCTACAAGGTTGTGTCTATGCAAGTACTCTCCGTTAGCTAGACGAGAACAACCAGAGATAATGTGACGAATTGATTCTCCCGGACGCTGACATGCCCGAAATATGTCAACCGTGCCGTCCTTCACAATAAATCTCCGGTAGTTATTCGTCATGATAACTGCGTCCATAATTGCACAGACAAAACCTTCGGTTTCCCCAAAGAGGTCACCGGAACGCAGCCAGGCTACGGACGCCAATTGGTCTACATCGGGCCCGTGAAGGGCGCGGAAAAAGCGTCCGTGAAGTTCCTTGCTCTGCCATACTTCCCTGCGATCGTTAGTGTCAAGCACTACCGGTTTGCGCCAGTTCTCATTAGCCAGGGAGAGCGGGGTGAGTCCCTTGTCCACTGCCACTACATCGCGACGCATACCCACATCGGCAGCTAGGAAATATTCTCTGAGACTGCATACCTCGCGGTTGTGTAGGGTCTTAGCATTTAAAAAACCTCGACCCCCACACTTCCGCGGGATATACAATCTCATCACCGACGATCGTGGGTGATGCATTCGGTATGCAGTCAGCAGTGTGCGGACCCTCCTATCCAGGGCGTCAAGTTCCATTTGAGTCCATTTGAGTACGCCGAAAGAGTACATCAATACCGGTATGACCCAACCGTTGAAGGCGCGCACCTTGTTTCCGCCTGAAAGAAGGCTATTGAATACCTTCTTCAGGCGTCCAAAGAAACGCTCCCTCAACGATTGCTTCATGTCAGTGATATTGATGCCTAGAGCTTCCGACATACCCAAATACTTATAGGTTTCGGTTGGAGAGAGGGATCTCAGGTTTATGAAATCCGTGAGTTGAGTGCCCACGGATTCCACAACCTCCCCTCGCTTTACATGCATGACCGCACATTTGTCCACACCAAACTCCATCCTGATGGCACTACTGAAGGTTTCAGTTACCTTCAGTAGCTCCATCAGTTGCAGATTGTTGGGGGCAAAAAGTTTCAGGTCATCCATGTAAAGTAGGTGAGATATTACCTGACCACCTCTCTTTAACCGATAGCCTAGACCTAAATTTTCCAGAAGTATGCTTAGAGGATTCAAGGCTAGGCAAAACCAAAGTGGACTAAACTATCTCCCTTGAATATACCTCGCTCGATCCTTACAGGTTCGCTATTCCTCTGGGTATGTCGACATCCTGGATAGCGGAGGACCGTACTCCATTGCCTCATACACGACATCAGGAAGGTGCGTACCTACTGTTGTATCTATTTTGTACAATTCCAGCACCCTCATGAGCCATGTATGAGGAACAGAGTCATAGGCCTTCTTATAATCTATCCAACATGTCGACAGATCCTTTCGGGAACGTCGAACCTGTTGGCTAATGGTCATATCAATGAGGAGCAGCTCCTTAGTACCGCGGGACCCGTTCCTACATCCATTCTGAGAAGGTGACATGATTAAATTTTTGTCAATATGACTATTAATTTTGCTTCTCAGTATGGATGTAAGAACTTTATAGACCGTCGGCAAGCACGTGATCGGTCTATAATTTTTAGGCTCCGCAGTACTACCTGACTTATGGAGCAGGTGGGTTATTCCTATTGTTAGGAACTGGGGTAGCGACCCTGACTCTAAGGCAGACTGGAACTGATATGCCAAGCGAGCGTGCGATCTTGTAAACCACTTAATCCAGAAATTGTGCAGCACATCCGGCCCTGGAGATTTCCAGTTTGGCAACGGACGGACTGCACGAGCTACATCTTGGGGGCTGATGTCAGTTGCCCCCATTTGTGGTATTGGATCGCACGCACGCTCGACCTCTCGAGTCCAGTCACCCTCGGTGTGACTGACAGGCACCGACCAGATGCTGCGCCAGAATGAACTCATGGCGTCATCATCCGGGAGGCACGCATCAGTCACACCTTGGCTGGACCAAGGTGTCGAACCAAGGTGGTCTCTCCCAAGCCCTATAAACCCACCTTTCATTACTCCGGAATGTGCGATTCTGGGTGTATCGCTCCACCCGCCGCTCTTTTTTTTTCCTGTGGCAACACTACAGCTAACAGCTGATTTAAATTAGTCCCTTGTAATTTTAATTTTAAATGTTAATTTTCTATGTTTTTAAAGCCAATTTCCAATTACTCATCAAGTAAATAGGGTATTGAAGTGTATTCCGTATCAAATTCGTGCAATAAAGTGCAAATAAGTGTAAAAAATTCGATAAAACTTTTTTGACAGGTAGAGGTTACCGGTACCAGTGATTTTTGCATTGTCATCTTGTTATCAGGTACAATACTTTACATTAATAATAATAATAATAAAATGTGCAGTCATGCATGTGAAGCGAGGGGAGATTATGGAATCCGTGGGTACCCAACTCTCGGATTCCATATACATTAGATCCCTCTGCTCAACCGAAACTTACAAGTATTTGGGTATGTCGGAAGCGTTAGGCATCAATGCTGCTGACATGAAACAATCGTTGAGGGAGCGCTTCTTTGGCCGCCTGAATAAAGTGCTGAATAGCCTTTTATCGGGCGGGAACAAGGTGCGCGCCTTCAATGGTTGGGTCATGCCGGTTTTGATGTACTCTTTCGGCATACTCAAATGGACTCAGACGGAACTCGACGCCCTGGATAGGAGGGTCCGCTCACTACTTACCGCAAATCGGATGCATCACCCACGGTCATCGGTAATGAGGCTGTATATCCCGCGGAAGTGCGGAGGTCGTGGTTTCTTGAATGCTAAGACCCTGCACAATCGCGAGATATGCAGTCTCAGGGAATACTTCCTGAAAACCGACGTGGGGATGCACCGAGATGTGGTTGCGGTAGACAAAGGCCTCACCCCGCTCTCCTTGGTTAACGAGAACTGGCGCAAACCTACAGTAATGGATACTAATGAACGCAGGGCAGTATGGCAGGGCAAGGAGCTTCACGGGCGTTTTTACCGGGCCTTACATGGGCCCGATGTAGATCTTTTAGCGTCCGTATCCTGGCTGCGCTTTGGTGATCTCTTTGGAGAAACCGAAGGTTTTGTCTTTGCAATTATGGACGAAGTTATGATGACGAACAACTACCGGAAATACATTGTGAAGGACGGTACGGTTGACATCTGTCGGGCATGCCACCGACCCGGAGAATCAATCCGACACATTATTTCTGGATGTTCTCATTTAGCTAACGGAGACTATTTGCATAGACACAACCTTGTAGCCAGGATTATTCACCAGCAACTTGCTCTTAAATACAATCTTGTGGAATCAGAAGTACCGTACTATAGGTATGTGCCCGACCCAGTTCTCGAGAATGGCAGCGTCACATTGTATTGGGATCGATCTATCATCACTGACAGGACTATTGTTGCCAATAAGCCTGACATAGTGGTGATAGATCGACTAGAGCGTCGCACAATGATTGTTGATATAGCGGTCCCTCATGACGAGAACCTCGTGAAAGCTGAGAAAGATAAACAAACTAAATATCTTGACTTAGCTCGCGAGGTTGTCGACATGTGGGAAGTGGATAGAGCAGTCATTGTGCCGATAGTCGTAACGGCGAATGGCTTAATAGCTAAGAGCCTCGAACAACATTTGAGGAGGCTCTCGTTGGGCAGCTGGATTAAGGGCTTGATCCAGAAAGCGGTACTCCTGGACACGGCGCGCATTGTTAGGAGATTCCTCTCTCAGGAGCCCTGACCACCGGTAGCTTGGACCCTGTTCCCGATGCCGGTGGGCTACTATTTTTTATATTTTTAAATGTTTTTTTATTATGTTTGTTTTTAAGAAATATTTGAAAATGTAAATAATATGTATATATAGAAAATAAATGTAATAATAATAATAATCCAGAGCAGCCACCAGCGCCTTATTCTTATTATGCATGGGCAAACGTGGTAAGCACGGCCTAAGTTCGAGCGGCATGTTGCGATACTCCCGAATAGCACACTCCAAAGCACTCCTCAATTCATTGTTGCACTGGGTACTTACATGTGTAACCATGTCAGTAATCGCTTCGTCAGCATGGTCGGAAAGATGGTAGGACGGTGGTACCATCACTGGTACCACAGACTGCGACGAAGGAGCAATGGCATGGTTACTCATTTCCGTTCGGAGGCGATCAAGTACAGTATCGTCCAACATATGATTACGCTGGATAACCCGCACCTGATCCGACAGTCGTTGGGCCGAAACGTTGACGGCTGGCTCAAGCACCTGAAACAAAGAGAGCATCCGAACACGGTACGCGGTCAGGTTGTTTCCTCCCTTTGTAGCCCCATAGTATGCGCGCATGACGGTTTCATTAATGGATTGCGTCCATCGCATGCGCTGCACACTTCCGCCGGGAGCTGGGACCCTATCAGAGACCGGTGGGCCTCGAGGTCCTAAGCCACTCGGCGGCCGGCGTCCTCTCCGTCGACGCGCAGGTGGTGGTGACATGGGCGGAGAAAAGTACTCGTCGCTGGAACTCGACGCAACTGCCACGGCCGGTGTCACAGCACTCACAGTGGGGCTGGATTCCGGCGGCGGCGAGGCGGAGCTGAGCGACGAGGCCGGAGGTGGTGGGCGTGCACGGTGAGCTGCGGCTCTCGTCAACATAGTTGTAAATTTATTTCCATTTCGGCATTATAGTAATCATCCATCAAGGTGACATAATATGTTATCTGTCTGGTGTATGCATTTTTCTCTTTTATCTGGTATTTTATTGATTTATTATGGTTTACAGAAGTTTTTATACGTAGGAGAATGTTTCTTGTTGTTTTTATTGTTGAATTTGCAGTTGTCAAACTATTTTGACGACTGCAAAGATCTCACTGATACACACTCGATAATGTACTGCGCAGCTGTTGCGGCATGTCGTGTAGCTCACGTCAAGTTTCCAAACTGTGACGTAGCTACACGACCGAAACCAGCCGTGCCGGCTTGGCAGTGCAGGATCGAGCGTCGTATTGGTGGGGCCAGAGCACTCATCGGCAAACTAATCTGCTTCAGGGAGGGCAACACTCGCCCAAGAGTGATGCGCTTTGTGAGGCGGGCGTTTTCGGGGACTGACATCAGCCCCCGAGACTATATGTCCCGTGTCACAGAGCGCATCGACTTCCTGAAGCAGAAGGTGTATGCATGGGCAAACCGTATCCGCAGGTATAAGCGGCGGGTGGAGCGATACACCCAGAATCGCACATTCCGGAGTAATGAAAGGTGGGTTTATAGGGCTTGGGAGAGTGTCAGAAGAGGTTGTAATCGTATCGTGAGTACTGGCAGTCTGAGAGATTGACGAATGTTAGAATTTATGTTAGACAGAAAAGAAGGAAGAGTGTGTCTGTCACAATTTGGTGTATTTCCTATAGAAATGATATTTTGTGTTTTTAGTGCAAATTAAAACGAAAATAAATACTTTATTTTATCACTTATAGTACATGGTTATTATTCCAGTACCCTTAATGCCATGTACTCACAGGTTATGGGGTATCAGCACGATTTTTACATAAAAAGTGATACAATGTGAGAAAAAGTATTCTTTTGTTTTTTTTTTTCAAAAATAAAAAAAAAACATGAAGACTTCAGCTTCTGGTAGCGGAGGGCTATCACCAGTGTACGCAGAAAAATTAGAAGGTATGCGTAATTATGGAAGTTTGATATCCAGTGTCATCTCATGCATGATGATCTTTGGAAGTATGTAGAGGAAACACCGCCAGTGACCGATGAGGCAGGTCAAAGAAGAGATCAAAAGGCATTCAGCAAAATATGTCTTATGGTGAACAAGGACTGCAAGGTCTATGTGAGGTCCTGTAAAACTGCGAAGCAGGCATGGGAGGCTCTGCGCAACGCTTTTGAGAACAAAGGCCTAAACAATCGATGCCGACTGCTTACAAAACTAGTGAGTCTAAAGCTAAATCAATTTAACAGTATTGGAGCGTACGTAACAGAACTATTGAATGTTGCTCAGCAACTAGGAGAGCTTGGCAAACCAATTGATGATGAACTGTTGGCTGCAATGATGCTAGCAGGATTACCTGAAGAATACACTCCTATGAGATTAGCATTAGATAAAAAACTTTTTACAAAAAAAAATATAACCGACTTCACTAAAAAAAACACTAAAAAGATCAAAATAACTTTAATTTCGGAAGTCGGTGTTTCTCGGTATTATTATACAGTATCTTATTTAACACCGACTTCCGAAATTAAAGTTATTTTGATCTTTTTAGTGTTTTTTTTAGTGAAGTCGGTTATATTTTTTTTTGTAAAAAGTTTTTTATTTCACACTTTTTAGTTGCGATAGGTACACTTATAAGCAGAGTGCCTATTTCTCATGATATTTCCAATTAACCCAAACACTGCTAGGTTACATTGTTTTATTATGAAGTTCCTGTGTCTACCTTCCACCTTCCGGCTCCATCATCAAATCAGTTCGATAGTACCTTATAGCCAAAGTTCATCTCATGATAATTCTAATAAGCCCAAACACGGCTAGGATACATTGATTAATTACGGAGTTTCAGTGCCTACCTTCCGGCTCCATCATCATCATCAGATCACTTCGATGATACCATTTTCAACGTAACTATTCAGAACCATTCATTCATTTGTATTGTCATAGTCGCATAAGTTTCTTTATTGTGATATCTATGCGAGTATGAAGTTCCGTTGACCATTTCTGGTCTTCTTCGTCAGTTCCACTTCATCAAATGTTTTGACTGTAAATGCTTAAGTTCTCGATGAAAATACATAAATCACTATATAATTGCCTATAATATTTGAGGAGTTCCCTCGATTTCGCCAAGATTCCATCATTAGATCCCGACTTGGTGACTATGGGACCATTTGGAAAGTATACCCTTTCCAATAAAAAAAGAATTTTTCAAATCGGTTGGCAAGCGACGAAGTTATGCGCGAACAAACATAAAAAAAAAAAAAAATACAAACATCCGAATTGAGAACCTCCTCCTTTTTTAGAAGTCGGTTAAAAATACCAGTATTACCTTGACAACCGACTACATTAAAACAAAACTCTTGCAAATGAGTGACTACAAAGAGAGCAGCGCTAATTCTGAACCAGTCACTGCGCTGACGGCTAAGAAAAAGTTTTTTAAGAAGAATTATGCGAAGGCTAATAAGCAGTTGAAATGCTTTATTTGTGAAGGTGCACACAAGATGATAGATTGTCCTGATAATCCAAGAAACAAAAAGGACAGTAACAAAAAGGAACGGGTACATATTGCTACAGCGTTATCTATGACATCACCTATTGCGAAGGAAGAGCAATGGATTTTGGACTCGGGCGCTTCTTCACATATGAGTAGTAGTAGACATTTGTTACAAGACTTTGTAAAGCATCATAACATTGAGGTATGTTGTGCGAATGGAGGTAAGGTCTATGGTAAAGGTTTTGGCAGGGTTGAGAGTGAGCAACTAAACATAACTGTAGATGATGTTATGTTTGTACCTGAATTACATTCAAATCTTTTGAGCGTGAGTATGATTACGAAGAAAAATAAAATAGTTGTTTTTACGAGTGAAGGTTGTTCAATTTACAATGAAAATGAATGTGAGATTAAAGGGAATGCTTGCGTAGAAGGTAAGATAGATAAAGGTATCTATAAGCTTATGACAACTCCACAGGTTGCTACTGTAGCGTCTACAGAACCATGCAGTGATGTGGAGCTGTGGCACAAACGGTTAGCGCATCTGGGCATTCGAAACCTGAAACTTTTAAAAAACAAACTTGCTAATGGGGTAAGTTTTTCTTCTAAATCTGCTGTACTCAACTGTGAGGCTTGTCTATTGAGAAAACAATCGCGTGAACCATTCCCAAAAGAAGGCGCGACGAGAGCTACTGAAATACTTCAATTGGTACACTCTGATGTGTGTGGTCCAATGAACGAGAGCTTTGGTAAATTTAAATATTTTTTGACGTTCATTGACGATTTTTGGCGCAAAACTTTTATATATTTTCTTAAATGCAAAAGTGAAATTTTTGAGAAAATAAAGGAGTTTAAAGTTTTAGCAGAAAATCAAACGAGCAAAAAACTTAAGGTCCTACGAACTGATAACGGTAGTGAATTTAAAAATAAAAATGTTACTAGTTTTCTGGAACAAAACGGGATAATCCATCAGTACACATGTACGTATACACCGGAGCAGAATGGGGTTGCTGAGCGTGCTAACCGCACAATAACAGAAAGAGCCAGATGTATGTTACAAGAGGCTGGCTTAGACCTTCGATTCTGGGCAGAAGCGATAAATACAGCTGTATACTTGAAGAACAGATCTCCTACTAACAAAGTCAAGGACATGACACCGGAAGAAGCATGGACTGGATCAAGAGTTGACCTCCAAGGACTTAAAATATTTGGATGCAGAGCTTTCGTGCATGTTCCAGATGAAAAAAGGACAAAATGGGAACCAAAAGCGAAGGAAACCATCTTTGTTGGTTATAGTGAGACGACGAAAGGATATAGACTGTTCGACCCAGAGAAAAATAATGTATACATAGCAAGAGATGTAAAATTTTTTGAACATCAGATGTACAAGAAAACTGAAAGTCCGAAAGAGTTTGTGAATCTGAAGTTTGAGGATTCAGATGAAAATAGTGAAGTTGGTCCTGATAGCAGTGATGATGAAGAGAGAGATAATCATCAAACTGACGATGAACAGAATGATTCTTATGAGACACCATCTGATACTGCAGATGCTGATAATGACGAACAATTGGCTTCATTTGAAGGTGAAGAGGAGCAGCATAATCAAGAACAAGAACCTGGAAATGAAAGTGTAAAAGAGAGAAGGTATCCTTTGAGAGATAGAAAGCCGGTACAGTTTCCAGATTACGTCACTTATCAAGCTGAACTAAATGATCCACTTACACTAGAAGAAGCACTAGCAAGACCAGATGCTGAACAATGGAAAGCAGCAATTCAGGAGGAGCTTGATGCTTTAAAGAAAAACAAGACTTGGATTCTTGTGAAGCGAGACCACAATCAGACAAATAACCTTGTTGATTCTAAATGGTTTTATTTATTTATTTATTTATTTATTTATTTATTTATTCATATAACAATTACTTAGAATCAAAAAGGAGGCGGGAAATAAGGCCAGATACAAGGCTCGTCTGGTGGCACGAGGCTTCAGTCAACGTAGAGGTATCGACTACAGTGAAACGTTTTCACCTGTAGTGCGACATAGTACCCTAAGGATGTTAATGGCATTAGCGGTAGGTACAAAAGGGACTCAAGTGCGATCACATGGACGTAAAGACAGCGTTCTTGAATGGTCACCTAACTGAAAAGGTGTACATGAGACAACCACCTGGATTTGAAGAGAAAGAGAAGGAAGACCACATTTGCCTCTTGAAGCGTTCCATATATGGATTGAAACAGGCACCACGTTCCTGGAACCAACGATTGCATAAGGAGTTAATGGATTTGAAATTTAAACAATCACTAAATGAACCATGTGTATATTTACGTGAGAGAGGCAAGAAAATAATAATACTTGCAATTTACGTTGACGATATACTTTTATTTTGGAATGATTTACAAGAAGTGAAGACGGTTAAGAGAGACCTGATGTCTAAGTTTGAGATGAAGGATCTAGGAAAGGCCGAACTAGTATTGGGTATTAAAGTGACTCAAGAGAACGGATGGATCAAGATTGACCAAGAGGAATATATCAGGAAGATTCTCAAGACGTTTGGGATGGAGAACTGTAAACCGGCTTCCACTCCAATGGAACCTGGACTGAGACTCCAGAAGGCAGATGGAGAACACAAACTAAATGAGAAGATCCCCTACAGAGAACTTATAGGATCACTCATGTATATAGCAGTCTGTACAAGACCAGACATAGCTCAAGCAGTGAATTTCATGAGTCAATTTAACAACTGCTACGAGGAAGCTCACTGGATAGCAGCAAAACGAATTCTTAGGTACCTGAAAAAAACAGCAAATTTAGGACTGAAATATGTTAAAGGCAAAGCATGTGAGATCGAAGGTTTTGCTGATGCTGATCATGGTGGGAACATCGTTGACCGGAAATCTTTTTCTGGATATGTGTTCAAGTTAAGTGGAGCTGCTATTTCCTGGCAAAGCATGAAACAAAAGACAGTGGCTTTATCAACTGCAGAGGCAGAGTATGTAAGCCTCTCTGAAGCTACCAAAGAAGCTGTGTACCTAAAAAGATTCTTGAAAGAACTTATAGGTATACATAATACGAAGCTGTGTATGTACACAGATAGTCAATCAGCTATGGCTATTGCGCTTAACCCAGTGCATCATCACCAGACGAAACATATCGATGTGAGATATCATTTTGTCCGGGACACTTTGATTAGTGACTCGGAGATTCAACTCAAGTACCTTGAGACAAACAAAATGACAGCAGATATTTTAACAAAAAGTTTGCTGAAAAACAAATTTGAATTTTGTTCTAGAGAGATGGGTGTCATATGATGCAAAACACCATTGAGGGTATAAAAGGTGTGAGGGTTAATAAAATAAAAAATTGTTTATTGACACAAAAATTTACATTTGTATTTAAGTATGCATAGTCTAAGGATATTTGTTACAATGTAAATGTACTGATACTGATTCCCAAACTAGGCCAGGAGCCTGTATCTTGGGAGACAGTGTTCAGTCGCAAAAAAGGTAAACAATACTGTTCGTACAATGGGTCGCTGTTTATACTTAAGTTATTGAACGCTAGCAATTTTATATCTGAGGGTGATTGAAAGTATGTCATGGTGTGTGTGTGAGTGTGCGCGCGCGCGCGCGTGTGTGTGTGTGTGTGTGTGTGTGTGTGTGTGTGTGTCGTGAGAAAGAGAGTGTATGTATGTGTGTGTGCATGCGTTGGAAAGTCGGATTTATATTATGTAATTAAGAAGGTCTTCGGTTGATAGATAGTCCAGTTGTTGAAGCCATTCTGTAACTTTTACTTTAACTTTACGTCTACTTATTGAAACGATGTTAAGTTTCTTATTTAAATCATTATATAGTTTAGCGCTTGTACTACGCGTTTGCCTTTTTGCGAAAGAGGTTCTACAGGTCACACGAGGGCATACAGACGATAAGCTGCGTTTGTTTGGGTTTGGGTTGGGCACATCTCGATGTTTTCTGAGGACAGCCTTCAAGATGAACAGCTGACGGACTGTGAGTACCTTACAGTTTGAATATAAGCTCACAGTCGGATATCTGTAAGGTTTATTGGTCATTACTTTAAGCACGGCTCTTTGTGCCCTCTCCAACTTAATGAGGTGCGTTTTAGCAGCTCCACCCCAGACCGTGATGCAGTATTGTATGACAGACTGGCATAGAGACAGATAGACTAGTATTAGTTTGTCATGTGGTAGGACATCTCGTAGGGATTTAAAGACATGTATCAATCTCCTTACTCTTGTTGTGACTAAGTCTATCTGCTTGTTCCATTTCAGTCTGTGATCAATCTGTACGCCCAAGTATTTAACATCTTTGACTCGCGTAAGTTCTAGGCAGTTGCATTCGTTGCAATTTGCATGAGTGTGAGCTTTAATATAAAAGTTTTCTGGAGGATCGGTAATTTTGCTGAGAGAAAAAGCTATGTAGTTGGTCTTTGTTAAATTTAGTGTTAGGAGGTTATTAGTTAGCCAGTTCATAACTCTGGATAATGAGTATTCGGCACGCTCCTTTACAGTTTGCCAGTTTGGACCCCAAACAAGGATAGCAGTATCGTCTGCGTAGGTGAAGATGTTAGTATGAGGTAATTGGAGAGTGCAGAGATCGTTAATATATAAGAGGAATAGCGTGGGGCCCAAAACATTGCCCTGGGGCACACCGTAGCTCACTGTTTCCTCATCACTATAATAGCTCTCAATTTTAACTCGTTGTCTCCTATTTGTAAGGTAGTCTTTAAAGATTTTATGGGATAAACCTCTTACTCCTAGCTTTTGTAATTTTTTTAATAAAGTAGGAACATATACCGTATCGAATGCCTTTGAGAGGTCAAGAAAGATGCTTAAGCATCTATTTTTTGCGTCTAAGTTGTCGACAACGGTATTGGTCAAATCTGTTACAGCGTCCTCTGTGGATAGATTTGGGCGAAAACCATATTGATTTGGTGCCAGTATACTATATCTTTCCAGAAATGTTTTTAGTGCTCGATTAAGTATTTTCTCTAAGATCTTCGATAAGGCTGAGAGCACTGAAATAGGGCGATAATTATTAAGGCAATCCCTATCACCATTTTTAAAGATAGGATGTATAATCGACTTCTTAAAAACCTCTGGGAAAACGCCGCTATTCAAGGCAAGATTACAAATGTGCGTTATTATAGGTGTTAGTACCTGGCAATTTTTTCGGAGGACTTGAGAGGGAATATTATCTCATCCTGTAGCGCTGTCAGAACGAAGTTCTAACATTAATGCTTCAACATCGGTGTTCGTTACTTCTAAGATGACCAAAGAGCTGGATGGACTGTTTGGATCGAGTTCTTGTAGAGAGGTAGTTTTTGTATTAATGGTATCAGCGTTACAAATTTTCTCAGCTAAATTTTTACCAATATCTTTAAAGTAGGTGCAGACATGATTAGTAGACATTTTTGGGTTGTCCGATAATTTCAAAAGTTCTTTTGCACTGCTTTTTGTCTTCTGAGTGGTTGATATGTCTCTAACGGCTTTCCACAGGGCCTTTGGATCATTACCGGCATTTTGGATTTGTGATTTTTTAAAAGCAAGCTTTAATTTACAAAGGAGGTTATTGCAGAAATTGCGATATCGCGTGTAAGTTAATTTTAGGATCATATTATCCGGTGCTTTTTTAGACTTCGAGTGGACTCTATCGCGATTTCTAATACATTTTAGTAGTCCTGGTGACATCCAGGGTTTTAGAACTCGTTTGCTTCTGGAGACTGTAGATGTACTAGTGTGTTTCGCAATTGTGTTTGAGAGTAGTGTGACCAACATGTTAGATGCAACATTCGCGTCGGTAACTGCTAGAATGTCAGTGAAGTTGGTGTTTTCTAAATCCGCTTTGATACTTTCATAACACGTGCATGTTCTAGTATTAAGGTGTCGGTTGTGTGAAATGTTTTTATTTAGATATAAAGTAATGGGCTGATGGTCAGTTATGTGGGATTCCAATATGAGTGTTGTAGTGGGAAAATCTGATTTTGTGAAAAAGTGGTCGAGACACGACTTAGCTCTAGTAGGCTGAGAATGCGTGGGAAAAAGGCCATGACTGGCATTAAGCGTTAGATATTCTTCACAGAATGGATCAGTTGAGGTCGTGCTTATGTCGATGTTCATGTCCCCTGCTAAAATAATGTTTTGAGTTTTTATATTATCGTATACGTCATTGAGACTGTTAATGAAGTTATTAAATTTTTCTTTGGATGCTGAAGAAGGGGTTTGGTTGTACGAGTGAGGGTAGCTGAAGAGAATGAAAGAGTGACGAATGCGATTAAGGAGGAGTGTCAGAAGAGGTTGTAATCGTATCGTGAGTACTGGCAGTCTGAGAGATTGACGAATGTTTGAATTTATGTTAGACAGAAAAGAAGAAAGAGTGTGTCTGTCACAATTTGGTGTATTTCCTATAGAAATGATATTTTGTGTTTTTAGTGCAAATTAAAACGAAAATAAATACTTTATTTTATCACTTATAGTACATGGTTATTATTCCAGTACCCTTAATGCCATGTACTCACAGAGAGACCTGACCAAGGTGTGACTGATGCGTGCCTCCCGGATGATGACGCCATGAGTTTGTAGCGACATCTATGGCGTCACATAAGAACTAATCCTGCATCGCGCAATCAATGTTCTCCACGCGATTAGAACATATAGAACAGCCCGAAATCATCTATCGGGCAATAGCCCACCAGACATAACACCCGTCTGGTTGGAGGATCCTCCCCTTTCAAAGGAGATTTGCGGGACTTTACACTCTGTTCCGCTTACCTCTAAAATGGTGACCCTCGACAAAGAACGTCAGCGCAGCCTTCGTGCAGCTATTACTTCGTGACGTCATCATCACTTCCTCAAGCTTTCGAGCAGCGAGCCATACAGCCAGCACCTACGGCTTTAAAGGGTATCCTGACCACCAGCATGCCTACCTGGTCATACCTGGTCATCACCCTCAGCCTCATCAGCGACCTTGGCGAAGCACACTGCACCTTCGGCCAGTCACATGAAGAGCTACGAAGAACCTCTCCTAGTCGACGCCAGCAGTCAAGCCCTACGTCGCACAGCACCGCTCCGACTCACTGGAGCCAGCAGCACTACTCCGACTCACTGGAGCCTGCAGCATCATCCCGACTCACTGGGACATCATCACCCCGACTCACTGGGGCATCATCCCGACTCACTGGGATAGCACCACCCCGACTCATTGGGGCATCACCGCAGACAGTTCCGACTCACCGAGAACTATGCGGCATTCGGTTCCGACCCACTGGAACCAACCTACCACTGGCCTGGCACGCATCAAGAAGCATCAAGAACCATCGATCTCCGATCTCCGGAGGGGAGTGATGTAGCGACATCTATGGCGTCACATAAGAACTAATCCTGCATCGCGCAATCAAAGTTCTCCACGCGATTAGAACATATAGAACAGCCCGAAATCATCTATCGGGCAGTAGCCCGCCAGACATAACACCCCGTCTGGTTGGAGGATCCTCCCTTTTCAACGGAGGTACAGCTTGGCAAAAAAGTCTAGAAACGGAACTAATTTTTTGTCTGTTGGCAACATTCCCAAAATAATGACGTTTCATAATAAACAAAGTTCACGACTTCGTAGAATTTTTATTTCGACCACCAAACGTTGATTAATAATGAATAAAACCATTCGAAGTGCTGGCAGGGAGGTTATTTATAAGGTGTACAGGCGATGTTTGGCGGAACATGAGCCCCAAACTATTCTTTCCGATCTTAACATTGTTTATCAAAGAACCGGTGAAATTACAGGTATTTAGGAGTTTGTTTTGTTGATTTTAGTTAAATCAAGTGTTAATTGATGAATACAAATCAGTATCAATTTTAGCTTTCAGCTTAAATAAGGAATAAGTAGAAATTTTAAACAATAAACGTCGAGCACATAGGTTATGTTTACATTTTTTCTGCATTACTCTGGTATAGCGCGCCTAGATTAATTGATACTTTGTTGACTTGATTTTTAAGTAAATGAAAATACAATTTCTACTAAACTTATACTTTGAGTGTGATAAAAAGGTAATGAAATATTTGTTGTAGCGTTTGCATTAGAAATGTAAAAGAAATTACCATGCCATAGACTAAATAACAAAATTTATTGGTTCAATTCAGGGGAATCTGTTAGCACTATAATAAGAATCGTGCTGGAAGGAGATAGAAACAAAGGGGTATTTTCTACACCCGGAAAACACAGAAAAGGTCGTCCCAAAAAAGAATTACATAGATAACTTTGATTTATGTGCCATCAGGCAAAAAATTCAATTTTTTTTTACACCGTGAGAAAACAGGTATTTCAATTATTTTCATTTTTATTAAAAGTAAACAGAATAAATTATTAGCACACAAGCAGTGCTCACGAAACTTACTACCAGTATCTAGTAAGAGAAGATTTAGGATTTGATGGAAGCGTGTGAGCATTTGCGGAAAGTACTTATAGCCTTAGGTTTCAAATACAAAAAATGTCAGTCCGAAAGATCTGCGTTGATGGAACGACCATATATATATAGCCGCGAAACAGAGTACTTAAAAAAATTACCAATAATAGAAATTTGCCCGAAGGGCTTAGAAAAGACAGTTTATCTTGATGAAAGCTACGTTCACCAATCATACAAGTTACTAAAGTGCTGGCAGTCTATTGATGTGAGTGGCGTAAAGCACAATGTTTCAAAAGGGAAACGTTATTTTATTGTTCATGCTGGCAGTGAAAAAGGGTTTATCCCTAATACTTTGCTCGTATTTACTGGCGCAATTATAAATTCTGATTACCATTCAGAGATGAACAAAAGTAATTTTACTAAATGGGTTGAATAAAGATGATTCCCAACATACTACCGGCATCGATTGTGGTTATGGGTAATGCGCCGCACCATTCAGTAGTGTTGAACAAAGCGCCCACCTCTGCTACCAAAGTAGCCGAAATAAAGGAATGGTTAGTTCGAAATGAAATTCCATTTGATGAAACATTAAAAAGGCCTTCGCTTTTGATGCTCGTGAAACGTCATAAGCCAGAACTGATATTTCAAACCGACGAGCTTTTTGGTGCATATGGGCACACTGTAATAAGACTTCCGCCTTACCACTGTGACCTCAATCCAATCGAGCTAATCTGGGGTATAGCAAAACACAAAATTGCCGCCCAAAATGTAGGATCGATCGACATAAAGGTAGCGCTTATTAACAGTATGCGATAAAAATGTTTTACTTTTAATAGTGATAAAGGAATATGAAATATTTCGTTTTTACAGGAAGCAGCTGAACGTGCATTCCAAGTTATTATCGAAGAGGCACGTAGGAAGTACCCTATGAATTTTGATTCCCTTGATTGTCGAAATATACGTTTTTTGCGACATAAACCGCCGTATCTTTCTTTTTTCATTAACTTAGAAGTTTGATTTTTTCACAGATTCAAGGGACCGCAGACCTGAGTATATGGTTTTAATTTCAACTCGATACCTTCATGCGTTCAAGGGTCTTGACAGACAGACGGACGAACAACAAAGTGATCGTATAAGGGTTCCGTTTTTTCCTTTTGAGGTACGAAACCCTAAAAATAATACATAATTAAAATGGGAATAAATTTACGTCTAAAAAAAACAGCTAAGTATCAAGAGTAGGTTGGTACGCTATTCGGTTGCAACGGGTTACCATACGAACAACACAGTGGCGCCTCCATTATTTTCTTGCCAAGCTGTATGTGGGGCTTTACTCTCTGTTCCACATACCTCTAAAAGTTCATTCTGGCGCAGCATCTGGTCGGTGCCTGTCAGTCACACCGAGGGTGACTGGACTCGAGAGGTCGAGCGTGCGTGCGATCCAATACCACAAATGGGGGCAATTGACATCAGCCCCCAAGATGTAGCTCGTGCAGTCCGTCCGTTGCCAAACTGGAAATCTCCAGGGCCGGATGGGCTGCACAATTTCTGGATTAAGTGGTTGTTTACAAGATCGCACGCTCGCTTGGCATATCAGTTCCAGTCTGCCTTAGAGTCAGGGTCGCTGCCCCAGTTCCTAACAACAGGAATAACCCACCTGCTCCATAACTCAGGTAGTACTGCGGAGCCTAAAAATTATAGACCGATCACGTGCTTGCCGACGGTCTATAAAGGTCTTACATCCATACTGAGAAGCAAAATTAATAGTCATATTGACAAAAATTTAATCATATCACCTTCTCAGAATGGATGTAGGAACGGGTCCCGCGGTACTAAGGAGCTGCTCCTCATTGATATGACCATTAGCCAACAGGTTCGACGTTCCCGTAAGGATCTGTCGACATGTTGGATAGATTATAAGAAGGCCTATGACTCTGTTCCTCATACATGGCTCATGAGGGCGCTGGAATTGTATAAAATAGATACAACACTACGCACCTTCCTGATGTCGTGTATGAGGCAATGGAGTACGGTCCTCCGCTATCCAGGATGTCGATATACCCAGAGGAATAGCGAACCTGTAAGGATCGAGCGAGGTATATTCCAGGGAGATAGTTTCCACTTTGGTTTTGCCTAGCCTTGAATCCTCTAAGCACACTGCTGGAGAATTCAGGTCTAGGCTATCGGTTGAAGAGAGGTTGTCAGGTAATATCCCACCTACTTTACATGGATGACCTGAAACTTTTTGACCCCAACAATCTGCAACTGATGGAGCTACTGAAGGTAACTGAAACCTTCAGTAGTGCCATCAGGATGGAGTTTGGTGTGGACAAATGTGCGGTCATGCATGTAAAGCGAGGGGAGGTTGTGGAATCCGTGGGCACTCAACTCACGGATTCCATAAACCTGAGATCCCTCTCTCCAACCGAAACCTATAAGTATTTGGGTATGTCGGAAGCTCTAGGCATCAATATCACTGACATGAAGCAATCGTTGAAGGAGCGTTTCTTTGGACGCCTGAAGAAGGTACTCAATAGCCTTCTTTCAGGCGGAAACAAGGTGCGCGCCTTCAATGGTTGGGTCATGCCGGTATTGATGTACTCTTTCGGTGTACTCAAATGGACTCAAACGGAACTTGACGCCCTGGATAAGAGGGTCCGCACTCTGCTGACTGCATACCGAATGCATCACCCACGATCGTCGGTGATGAGACTGTATATCCCGCGGAAGTGTGGGGGGCGAGGTTTTTTAAATGCTAAGACCCTACACAACCGCGAGGTATGCAGTCTCAGGGAATATTTCCTAGCTGCCGACGTGGGTATGCATCGAGATGTAGTGGCAGTGGACAAGGGACTCACCCCGCTCTCCCTGGCTAATGAGAACTGGCGCAAACCGGTAGTGCTTGACACTAACGATCGCAGGGAAGTATGGCAGAGCAAGGAACTTCACGGACGCTTCTTCCGGGCCCTTCACGGGCCCGATGTAGACCAATTGGCGTCCGTAGCCTGGCTTCGTTTCGGTGACCTCTTTGGGGAAACCGAAGGTTTTGTCTGTGCAAATATGGACGAAGTTATCATGACGAATAACTACCGGAGATTTATTGTGAAGGACGGCACGGTTGACATCTGTCGGGCATGTCACCGTCCGGGAGAATCAATTCGTCACATTATCTCTGGTTGTTCTCGTCTAGCTAACGGAGAGTACTTGCATAGGCACAACCTTGTAGCCAGGATTATCCATCAGCAACTTGCTCTGAAATACTCTCTTGTGGAATCACAAGTGCCGTACTACAGGTATGAGCCCGACCCAGTTCTTGATAATGGTCATATCACTTTGTACTGGGATCGGTCCATCATCACTGACAGGACTATTGTAGCCAATAAGCCTGATATAGTGGTGGTGGACCGAAGCGAGAGGCGTACAATGATTGTTGACATATCCGTTCCGCATGACGAGAACCTCGTGAAAGCCGAGAAAGATAAACAAATCAAGTATATTGACTTGGCTCGCGAGGTTGTCGACATGTGGGATGTGGACTCGGCGATCATTGTACCGATAGTCGTGTCAGCCAATGGCTTAATAGCCAAGAGCCTCGACCAACACCTTAGGAGGCTCGCGTTAGGCGGTTGGATCAAGGGCTTGATTCAGAAAGTGGTACTCTTGGACACGGCTCGTATTGTTAGGAGGTTCCTTTCTCTGGAGCCCTGACCGCCGGTAGCTTGGACCCTGTTCCCGATACCGGGATAAATAAATAAAAATATAATTTATATGTAGATATCTATACGAATAAACGGAATAATAATAATATGATTTATTTGCCAGAAAACACGTGCTTTACATTTCCTTTACATACTACTTATGCCTAGATATACAAATACGTATTATATTAGAAACACACAAAGGAAACAAAAATTACTGTTGAACTCCACACTAGGTCGAGCCTGTCTCGTGGAGTCCGAGAGTGAGTTACCAAAAGAACGCGTAATGAGGTAATACTGTTTGACTATCATTGTTGCAAACAATAATAGCCATTGTTGTTACACTAAAGACTAATTGTAATTTAATAAGAAAAAAAAAAGAAAAAGACATAGCAAGCATAAAAAAAAGGTAACGGAATAAGGAATGTATCTTATCTTATCTTATAGTGAGGCTGGCCCTAAGCCAGAGCACTTCGACCCTTCTGGATCTTTTGTGCTAATCCCCCTCCCTTCTACTCAACCCCCAGCCTTCCGTGCACCTTTTTCATGAGTCCCAGTATGGCCTTGATGGGGCTGAGCCTGTAGTCCTCTGGTCTTGGAAATGGTTGACCCAGATACTCTAGTCTCCTGGAGCCTAGTGCTGCACAGTCGCATAGTACGTGTAGCATATTCTCCTCTGCCTCTCCACAGATCCTGCAAGTCGGGTCGCTTGCTAGTCCCATGTTGTGGAGCTGTTTGTTGGTGGCATAGTGCCCCGTGAAGACTCCTGTGATTGTTCGGAGCTGTGATCTGCTGTACCTCCATAGTTTTTGGGTCCAGGCCTTATCTATGTCATTAAGAAATAGCTTTGCATGCTTCTGGCCTGTTGTGTTGCGCCAGTGTGTGCTGTGTATTTCCAACGCAGCCTTTTTCAATGCTTGGTTGATGACCCTTGGTGAGAGTCCTATGAAGGGTTCCGGTCCGTATAAGGGTGTCTCAGATCCTTTCCTTGCTAGAGTGTCGGCTCTTTCGTTGCCTTCTACTCCTGTATGACCTGGCACCCAGATCAATCTGACCTTGTTGCGCCTTCCTATCCGATTTAGTATTTTAATACAGTTTAGTACCAGCCCAGAATCCACTCTGTTGGACGTGAGTGCCTTGAGTGTTGCTTGGCTGTCGCTTAAAATGTAGACAGTGTCCCCTTCGGTGCCTCTGTCTAGTATTTCCTGCGCGCATGCGATTATAGCATAGGTCTCTGCTTGGAAGACCGTCGCCAGTTTGCCCATGCTTAGGCTGAGGTTGCAGTTGTCGCTATGTACCCCCGCTCCTGTACCGGTGTTCATTTTAGAACCATCCGTGTACCATACCTGGTTTTTCCCTTTGTGGGGTTTTATCCCACCTTTCCATTCCTCCCTGCTCGGAATGTAGATCTTAAACTCCTTTTTGAGATTATGAATGGCATGTATTTTGTCACATCCCATGTCCATCATCCAGTCAAGTTCCCTGTTTGGTCTTGTGTTTGTATGGTTTGTTTTACATCCGGAGTTCGTCCAGTGCCCCATACTTTTAAGCCTATGAATGGCCCTCCTCGCCTCTAGTTCCACTTCAATGTGTAAAGGGGTGAGATTGAGCAGCGTTTCCATCGCCGCAGTTGGCGTGGTCCTAAATGCTCCTGTAATGGCCATGCAGGCAGTCCGCTGTACTTTGCTTAGGGCCTGTCTGCAAGTTGCCAGCTTGGTTCTGGTCCACCATACGATGCTCCCGTATGTGATCAGCGGTTTCACCATCATGGTGTAGATCCATTTGATAACCTGGGGTCTAAGGCCCCATGTTTTCCCATAGGCAGAGCGACACATGCCAAATACTCTTAGAGCCTTGTTTGCTGTCGCTTCGGCATGGCTTTTCCACGTGAGTTTGCTGTCTAGGATTACTCCTAGATATTTTACTTCTGTGGACAACTCTAGTACAGTGTCGTAGAGCTTTATGGTACCCATTGCTGTTAGGTCCCTCCTTCTGGTAAACGGGATGATCACCGTTTTGCTTGGGTTGATGGATAGGTGGTTGAGTTTACACCACCTTTCAACCATGTTCAATCTCTCCTGTATAATCCCTGACACAGTGTTGGGAAATTTTCCGTTTACAAGTATCACGAGATCATCTGCATATCCAACCGTGTACGTTGGTCCTTTGTTCAGTTCTATTAGCAGCTCGTCTATCACCAAACACCAGAGTGTTGGCGAGAGTACGCCTCCTTGCGGGCATCCTCTTGTGACATGCGCCCTTTTGGTCTCACCTAGCAGTGTTGATTCTATAACTCTGCCCTTCAGCATATTGTCCATCCAGTCACAAATGGTAGGGTCTATGCCATGTTTCTCTGCAGCTGTTCGTATCGTTCTAAAAGTAGTGCGATCGAACGCGCCTTCTACATCGAGAAAAGCTGCTAGGCATATCTCTTTGCATTCTAGCGCCTTTTCGGCACGACTTACGACCTGGTGTAGCGCCGTTTCTGTCGACTTACCAGGCTGGTATGCGTTTTGCATCCTGTGAAGCGGTTGTTTCTTCAGCGCTCCCTCCCTGACATGCTTGTCTACAAGCTTTTCCAGAGTTTTCAGGAAGAATGATGTCAGGCTTATAGGTCTGTATGACTTAGCGTCCTCGTAGTCTGCTCTTCCTGGCTTGGGAAGAAAGATTACCTTCGCCTGTCTCCACGCCTTTGGTATGTAGCTAAAGGCGATGCATGCTCTGTATAGTCTACCAAGATGCGGTTCTAGTATGTTCCCCGCTCTTTGTAATAGGGCTGGGTACACTCCGTCTGGTCCCGGGGCCTTGTATGGCTTGAAGCTTTCCAGGGCCCACTTTATGCCATTCGGCCCTACTACCTTTTTCGCGGCGTCCCAGTCTGCTTTCGTTGTTTTTGACTTAATGTCGTTTAAGCTTAATGAGTCCGCCGTGTCGTTAGCTGCGAATGAGCCGGGAAAGTGCGTTCTAAACATTATCTCGAGGGTATCACCTCCAGACTCTGTCGGTTTGCCATTCTCATCCTTGATGGATGTCAGTGGATTTACCTTTGCAGTGGCCATAGCCTTCGATAGTCTCATGCTGTCTGGAATGCTGCCAATGCTATCGCAATGGTCCCTCCAGGCCTGCCTTTTGGCCCTGCGTACAGCCTTATTAAATTCCGTCAGCTTTGTAGCATACATCTCAAAGTTTTTGAGAGCCTTAGCACGATTGAAGGCGGCCCTAGTTTCCCTGCGTAGCCTAGCTAAGTCAGAGTTCCACCAAGGTTCCTTTCTTGCTTGTACTACCTTTTCGGGGCAATTACTTGTCCAAGCGCTCAAAACAGCTTCGGATATTCGCCCCGCCTCGAATTCTACGTCAATCGCTGAATTCAGCTTACCTTTGGGGTCCCCAAGTTCCACTTTCAGGTCTCTCGTGTAGGAGTTCCAGTCAGTGTGTCTTGGGTTCCTCCTTGCTACCAGTTCTTTTTCCAATCGGGTACTGTACTTGAAGCAAATATACCTATGGTCTGAGAGTGATATCTCATTTGGTACGTGCCATTCGCTTATGCGGTTACTAGCCCTGTTAGTAGCTACTGTTAGGTCAATCACCTCCGCTCGTCTGGCATTGACGAACGTGGGCCTGTTGCCATTATTTATAATTTGTAAAGGTGAGCTTACCAGGAAATCCAGCAGTTTTTCACCTCTCCTATTATTACCGGTGCTCCCCCAGGTGACGTGGTGTGCGTTGGCGTCGCAGCCTATGATCAGGTCTAGGCCCTCCCGGCTGCAGTGTTCCACGAGTTCCCTCAGGTTCGTTGAGATGGGGTCCTCGGCTTCATAAGGCATGTATGCGGAGGCTAGTATCAGCGCCCCGCCTCCCTCCTCCTCTCTTAGAGGGACCTTGATGGTTGTCAGGTCCCTGTAACAGAAATTGTGCAGGGGAATCGCGTCTAGGCCATTTCTGACATAGATGCACGCCCTTGCGTTTAGGTCATGACGTTGGTAGTATACAATACCCCCAGTCCTGCCCAGGCCTCTAATCTCCCCCTTGTATGTATAAGGTTCCTGTATTAGAGCTATGTCATATTTTAACATGTTTAGCTCGCGCGCCAGAAGGGCAGTCGCAGCCTTATTATGTTGCAGATTAATTTGTACAAACCTTATTGCAGCCATTTCTTTTTCCAAAATTTCCTACTGCCGATTCGGCCCCGCCTCCCCGTCCTCGTCTGAGTCTGGGCAGTTGGGGTCTAGTTTGAGGACTGCCAGTCCCGCCAGGTCCCCCGCGCACGTCGATGGTGACGACGCGCGGTCCAGTTCCATAGCTGGATGGTAGTCCCCGTAGTGGTCCACGCCGTCGCTGGTCCGCTCTTCAGCGAGGAAGGCCTCCTCCTCCGAGCTCAGGACCCCTCCCTCGGTGCAGTCCTCCTTCATCTCCCCACTGGGGGCGTCAGGTTCTGCCGAGGTCGCTGGGGGTTCCTTGGCCCGCTCCTTGGCCTGGTCCTCCCTCCTCCTATCCGCGTCCTCCAGCAGTTTGAACTGGCTAGGCCCCAGTCCTGAGTGGAGTGTATAGCCAGCCTCCCTGATGGCGTCCGCGGATAATTTGTCCATGAGGACAATCCGGCGCGTCGTGGTTGGCTCCACGTCGACCTTCAGCACCTTCCACCCATCCGTGTGCAGTGCCGGGTTGAAGCGCTGGAGCAGCCTCAAGGTATCCGCGAGGTCGGCGCCCTTGAAGGTCTTCGACTTCCACGCCATCTTGATCGGCTTCGGAAGGTCCTTCGCATCCAGCACCCGTAGCTTGATGCCACTGACCTCCCGGCCGTCGACAGCGCGGAGCCACTTAACCGCGTCGGGTCCCTCGCAACTGACGTGCAGCGCCCCTCCGACCATATTCCCGACGTTCACGCGGGGCAGTGGATCCGGGGTCTCCATCAGCAGCTTCCATAGAAACTCCTGAATCGGACCCAGGGTTCCCGCCTCCAGCGCTTGGTCAGGGTGGGACGCGTGGACAATTGCCATCTTCGTCCCCATGAGAGCGTCCTTGTAGGATCCCTGGGTTTTGACCTTTTTTGTGTCATTGCCCGGTTCCTTGGCCTCGTCGCTCACCTCTCGTATCCTTTTGACAGGTGCCGTGTTTCCCCCTGTCATTGCAGCCTGTCGCTGCAGGTTCTTCGACCTGCGCTTAGCGCTGCCGCTCAAGCGCCGGTGATGCGGCCCCGGTGCCTGCGCCGCGGGGTCCCTCGCTCCCGTCCCTCCACTGGACGTTCCCTGTGCAGGTTCCGTCCGTGGCGGAGGTGTCGGTATGCTGGGGCCCCCACGAACAGGCAGCGGTGCCCCTATCCCAGAGTGCCCTTGGGCGCCACTCCCTCTTTGCGGAACCCCCGTATCGGTTTTCCCCCGTCCCTTGCAGCCCTTGCGGGTCACGGTGGTCCAGGAGTCGAAGCCCGATACGGGTACATCCTGCTTGGAGGCAGCGGCCCCCCTACCTGCTAATGCCTTAGGCTTAGTCCCTGTAGTCAGGTCCACGGCCATTTCTGACACGCCCTTTACGGTCATGTCACCTTTTTTGTTTTGTGTTAGTCTAATATCCATACCTTTTTTTAATTGAAGTTTCATCAGCCCGGCTCCTCACCCACCATCGAGCCCTCAACATCGGGGATGCTTTAAAGCACCAAGGCTACCGAGCTGACATAGTACCCCTGAGTGAGTTGTCCGCGAGCTTCCAGCAGTCCACATCTGCCCCCCACAATAGGTGTATATAAGGGTAGGTATGTATGTAAGGGTGTGGGTATGTGGGTACACACCCACACCCAGGTGTGTGAGTGTATGGATGTGTGTATGTGTGAAATTAGCCTGCTCAGTGTCCTATGTAAGTATTCTTATGAAGGATTCAGTTTCACAGTATGATTGCTTTAACAGCCATTTCCGAACAATCTTTTTGGCAGCGCTTATTTTGCAGGTTTTAATGTCACATATTTTGGCTACTTTATTATATATGTGGCTAAGCATAAAGCATTGCATGTGCTGAGCAAAAACAGTCCCTGGTCCTAACCGACCCACACATAAACACTCGTCGCTTGAGAAGTTGCGGATATTCTGGTGATTGGAGGATGATTTTGTGTTGTTTCAGAGTTAATTTATAGATATATAATTGACGAACATTTAATACAGTAGCTTCCTTGTATAAGAGATCGGTTGGATATTGAAATGGTTTTTTGTACATAACTTTCAGTACCGAACGTTGGGCTCTTTCGATTTGGATCATGGTTGAAATTCCAACTCCACCCCACACAGTTATGCAGTAGCAGAGAACTGATTCACACAATGCCAGATAAACCATATGTAAGATATTTTTATTGTTGGTGTTACGTAAGAGTTTCATAATGTGAATCAGTCTTCTGCAGCGCTTGGCTACCAATTCAATATGGGGTTTGAAAGAGAGTCGTTGATCTATTAAAACCCCTAGATATTTAATCACATCCACCTGTTTAATACTCTCGCAGCGGCAATAGAGAGGGTTGCATGTTGCTAAATGTATTTTGATGCTAATAGGGCGTTTAAGGGCTGTTGCATGGGTTTTGTAAAAGCACAGATAATTAGTTTTATCTATGTTTAAGGATAGAAGATTATAGTCCAGCCATCGCTTCATACTCGTAATGGTGTTTTGAGCTTCTTCCTGCACAGTTTCCCATGATTTTCCATGCAAGAGGATTACTGTATCGTCAGCATAACATATAACGTCTGCGTTTGGAGTTATTGCATCGTGTATGTCATTTAGGTAGACGATGAATAAGGTCGGACCAAGTACGCTTCCCTGTGGCACACCGAAATTTAAATCTTAGTGGCAGCTGGTGTGATCACCCACTTTTACACACTGGCGTCTACTCGTTAGGTAGGATTCAAACCATTTCAGTGGTAACCCTCGAATGCCCATGACCTCCAATTTCTTTAGAAGAATGGGAATAGCAACAGTGTCGAACGCTTTAGCGAGATCCAAAAACACTCCCAGGCACTTTTCGCTTTTGTCCAGGTAGGATGTCACCAGTTTAGTTAGGTGGCTTACCGCATCCTCTGTGGATAGTCCGTTCCTGAAACCAAACTGTCTACTTGATAACAGCTTGTTTGTCTCTAGAAAGGAAACCAAGCGCTTATTTACTATCTTTTCCAGTATTTTAGAAAATATACCCAGCAGAGATATGGGCCTGTAGTTCGCCGGGTTTTGTTTTGGGCCATTCTTATGGATAGGAGTGACCCGGGCTTCTTTCCATTTATTTGGAAAGACACCTGAGCCCAGACTGAGATTGATAATTTATTATTTTTTTTAATTTTTTTTTTATTCATATAAACCAGTGCTTGACTGCGATCCCACCTGATGGTAAGCAGCGATGCAATCATTGATGGTGAGGCGCACTAGTTTATTAAGAGCCTATTCACTCTAGCCTTGAAGACACCTAAATTATAGTTGGACGGGAAGACCGCAGCAGGCAAATTGTTCCAGTCCTTCGATGTACGCGGTATAAACGACGAAGCGAAACGCTTAGTCCGAACCGTTGAAGTTTCAACAACGTAAGGGTGGATACTCGCCGTACGTCGGGTTGTCCGATGGTAGAAAGGAGATGGCGGAATCAAGTCATGCAATTCCCGCGCACACTCTCCAAAATGCAACCTGTAAAATACCGATAGGCTGGCTACCCTGCGCCTGTGCTCGAGGCTTTGTAGATTGGACTTAACCAAATCTGGATCCCCAATTAGCCTCTTCGCACGCCTTTCCACTGAGTCCAAAGTTGCTAGATGGCATTTTGCAGCACCAGCCCATATGTGACTGCAGTACTCCACACACGATCGGACCTGTGCTTTGTATAACATTAGAAGCTGTCCCGGTGTGAAGTACCGTCGTATATGCGTTAGGGGAACTAATATTACATTTCTTATCTCTTTTATAAGTTTTGGGGAAAGACCATCCACGCCAGCAGCACCATCGCTGTTCAGGTTCACAATCAATTTGTCAACTTCATAGATATCAGTGGGCTGCATGAAAAAATTGGTTGCCAGCGGCTCTCCTAATTTCTGTTTAGAGACCACTGACTCCTGAGTTTCATTTATAGACAAGAATTTGACTATTTAAAGAAATTTAAGATTTGACATTTGACTTGTTATTTTATTGTTTGCGTTCTATTGACTTCATTATACTTGGAATCTCCTTTTATTCGGATGAATATTGTTTGTGAATGACAATTGAAACGTAAACATAACCTTAGTTAGTTGGTGACAGAATTTAACTTTCTAAGTTTATTTTCTTTTATCTAACTATCTTTTAAACTTCTATCTCAACCTATCTAGTCTATTTTATTTTCTTTTCAATTTCTTATAATCATGCCTACCACTCGTAGCGCCTATGCTCGTCAGGAGGAGTCCAAACTCAGTCTGGCTTTGAGCCAATTAAAGGCGTCAAAAGAGTACTGTGACCAACTGATTAAGGAAATGGATGACAATGAAAAGATACTCTTTGAAGCCAATGAAAATAATCGAAAGTTAAAAAATGAAATGGCTCAGGTATACATTCAATTCACTGAGGCCATAGAAGACCGGGATAGGCTCCAACTTGTTGTGGACGGGTTCAGCCAATGTAGCACAGAGTATGAGCATGCTCTAAGTCACAAATATTTATTGCAACAACAGCTGCAAGAGGCAAAAAGTCAATATCACAACTAGAGACAACAAATCTAAACATCACTGCCTCGATGAATCAAAGTCTATTCAGCGAGTTGGTGCCTTTTGCCCCATCACTAGTTTCAGAAATTAACCCATCGACTTATATTCTAGCGATAGACAAGCACGTTCATGGAAACTATTTGTCAAAATACTGAAAAGTTAAAACAAAAGTTCGCTGCAGCGCTTTATTGCTATTATGTCGTCTAATAAAACTATTAAAACATACAGCGCTTAGATAGCTTTTAGAGGATACTTTTTCGCGACAAAAACGTCTTAAGCGCCATGAATTTCGTAGCATTTACGCGTTTCGTTCAACATAGTGAAATGACATGTTATCCATATAGATTTTTATACCGCAGAAGCGACACAGCTTTTTGCCTACAATACTTTATTACAATAATACTCTTTTCAAAATTTAACAATAGTCCTCGGTGTAAATTATAATACCCGATGATTTGCTGATATTTCTTGCTGAGTTTTTACAGTATCGAAAAACGCACGTCGTCATAATTTCTGAAATTGACGGAATTCATTGATATTATTTATACAAAAAAGAAAAACATTAAATAAAATATTCAAAAAAACAAACGGAATAAAACACCATGCAAAGTCTGTGTTCATTAAACCAGTTGTAGGTAAAAATCGGGTTTTTATGGGAGGGAACATCTGCATGTTTTAGTCTATGATTATAAAATGGAAAGGCTTTAAAATCAAATAATATATTTTCTAACATACTATTACGATATTAGAAGCTATTAAATTGTTCGAACAACCAGTAATTTTACTTACATGAGTACAGAATTATTATTTACGTCCAGATTACCTTTGATTTTAATTTATTAGCGCCGCTCTCACACTGCATGAACGTCAAAACTACACTTATGTCATCAAAATCAAGGTGCATAGAAGACACTGCACCTGAGTCGGTTAAAGTGAGTGTACGGCACGCGTAATCTAGTGCGTAGTACATATATATCGATGAATTAACCCCTCTTATTCTATTGATTTGACAAGTGATGATGACTCAAAATCAAGTAAAACAGTGAGGGTAGTCACTAGTAAAAATAAACTTAAAAAATATATAAAAATTAACAAATATATAGTGAAAACCAAAAAAATGGTTAAAAAACAAAAGTTTTTTATAAAAAATGTTAAATTAAATAGGGAAAGATTACATTTACTGAAACAATTAGATGTGTATTCTTCAAACTTAGAAAAAAGTACAAGGAAATACCAAACTGACACTGAGGACTTGCAGAGTGAACTAAACCGTCTACAACACAAATTAGATTCAATGACCATCAAATATACAGCCTCTGAAAAAAAAATGAGGGAATATGTATTGGCAATGAATGAGCTGGTGAGCTCACAAAAAACCAACTGTGAGCATTGTCAACCAACATCTATTGCATCTGCGCCGGATCATTCATTGTCAATATGTGATACCCCCTTACCCCAGTCTAGTGTCAGTTTGCCAGTAGAAATTACTGATTGATTTTCACAACAGTTCATAAATAAGGAAATAGTTATTTTTTGTGATGAAATTGGAAAAGATTTAGGCCACTTTTTGACAAATGAATATCCGGGACACTCGATAATAAATAACTGTATGCCTGGCTGTTCTTTATTTGATATAATGAAAAAAATTATTAAATGTAATTTTAACCAGGATGCCATAGGTAATTTTAATTTTTGTTGGAAATAGGGGTAATGTAAACAAAGGAGAATTACTCCAATATTATAGGACTTTGAATAACTTGTGTGTAAGAAAAATTGTGATGTTCACATTCCCATACAGCCAGAGTCTGTTTCATTTAATTGACATCAACAATTATGTTGGCACTAATTTTTATTTGACAAAAGATAGGTATCTTGTAGATAGATACTATCTTTCAAACTTTTATAGGAGACAGATAGCTGTGTCGCTATCATATTATTTTTTTATTTCAGCCAAGAACTTGGCTAAACAAATTGCTCCTGTTGAGCAATGCAATGACATGTTATATGATTTTGCCAATAAATTGGCACCAAATGTTGACATAGATATTCGTTTAAATTAGAAATTAAGACAACAGAGACAATCTCTAGCATGAATGTACTAACGAAGAAAAATATTTCCAATCAAGTTTTAAAATCATTAAATAGTATCAACCTGGTACATCAAAATATTCAAGGACTTATGAACAAGGATTTAGAAGTAGAGTTATTCCTTAGTATTGATATTCTATGCTTAACGGAACATTGGCTTAAGAGCCATCAGTTCATTTTCAATTTTAGTAATCACCAGGTTGGTAGTTCGTTTAGTAGAATTAATGCCATACGTGGTGGCTCATTAATTTTAGTAAGCAACAACCTTAAGTTCAAAGAACGAAAGGATATTGTGAGCCTATCTGTTGAGCGGTCAGTTGAAATAGCCTGTATTGAATTGGAGCAGTTTATTATATTAAGTGTGTACAAACCCCCTTCTGGATTGTATGACTGCTTTGAAAAGGTAATGGATAAAGTTTTCCACAAGATTTCCAATTCAAACAAGTACATAATCACTTGTGGTGATTTTAATGTTAATTTATTGGAAAACTCAGGTTTACGTAGTAAAATTTTAAGTCTATTTCAGTCCTACAATCTTGTTAACTTATTTTTGGAGCCCACAAGATTAACTCCTACTAGTGCCACATGCATAGATAATATTTATACGGATGTTGTACCAACTCACAAAGAAATTATAAATTTATTAGATTCTGATCATTGTGGACAGTTAATTACTTTTCAAAACCAAAAAAACATAGTGGCTAAAAAGAATATCACTGTTAACCCTAAAACTGCAAGTCGTTTAGAAACTTTTAAAACTAAACTCATTAATAATTTACCAGACTTGTCTACATATGATGATCTCAATAACCAATATGAAGGTTTCTTTAACATGTACTGTAATCAATTTAATTCTACTTTTATACCTAAGACTATTTCGGTCAATAGTAACGTTTCGTTCTGTGAATGGGCTACCACTGGTATTCATAAAAGTAGAACTCGGCTTTACGAATTGTATGATGAAAGGGTTCTTGTTAATACTGCTGAATTTAGTTCATATGTGCGAAATTATTCAAAATTATTTTAAAAAAAATTGTTCTATAGCGAAATCGCGTTATTTGAGTTCCAAAATTAAAAACAGTAATAATATAATTAAAACTACTTGGAATGTTATAAATAGTGAAACTGGAAAGTCTACAAGACCATTTAGTGACTATAAACTTGTAATTAATGACAATGTGATCACATCGGACTCACAGGTTGCCGCGGCTTTTGAGAATTTCTTTTCAGAGATCCCCATATCAACAACAAAATCTCTGAACTCTTCACCCACTGCTGCAGTCTCTGCTTAAAGAAAATGTTAAAGTTTGCGATTCTGATTTTAGTTTCGAACATGTGACTTATGTAGATATTATTAAGACGTTTAACTCCTTGAATGTAAAAAAGACTGCAGATTTATGGGGTAATTCTGTGGACGTTGTTAAGTCTATAATCCACATTATAGCTCCTTCTTTAGCTTTTATTTTTAATAATTGTATTGATCGCGGTGAGTTTCCTGATCTAATGAAGAATAGTAAAATAATTCCATTGTTCAAAACGGGTAGTACATCTGACCCCACGAATTACAGACCCATATCAGTGCTACCCACTTTTAGTAAAATATTTGAGAAACTTATTTTAGAGCAACTACAAAGATTTTTTAACAGACATAAATTATTGCATACCAAACAATTTGGTTTTTAACCGACTTCAAAAAGGAGGAGGTTATATGTTCGATTGAATGTATGTTTTTTATTTTATTTTTTTATGTATGTTCACCGATTTCTCGGTCAATTGTGGACCGATTTTGAAAAATTTTTTTTTGATTGAAAGGTTATGCTTCCAAGTTGGTCCCATAGAAATATTGTTATGATCTGATCATGAACTTCGTAGATATGGAACAGAACTCCTCATGGGATCACAGCAGAACTGTCGTAACAAGTAAAATTGCTTTGTTTATACGTGTAGTCGATGACTGACTGAAAGAAGAGGGGTAATATATCGAACTGATCTGATGATGAAGCCTGAAATTAGGCACCGGAACTCTGTAATAAATTAATTTAATCTAACCGTGTTTGGTATTATTAGAATTGTCATAAGATGCACTCTGGCTATAAGGTATTTAAGTATGGCTGAGGGGTACTTTTTAGTGGTGGTACCATAACTAAAAACTGAAAAATAAAAAACTTTTTACAAAAAAAAATACAACCGACTTCAATGTAAAAAAACACTGAAAAGTGCAAAATAACTTTAATTTCGGAAGTCGGTGTTAAATAACGAAGAGACAAAACTATTATAGAAACACCGACTTCCGAAATTAAAGTTATTTTGCACTTTTCAGTGTTTTTTTACATTGAAGTCGGTTGTATTTTTTTTTGTAAAAAGTTTTTTATACAAGGAGTCGTTCAACAACCGATGCCGGTGTTGAACTTTTAGGACATATTTATAATGCATGGGAAGACAAATGCGATGCCCTGGGCATTTTTTGCGATTTGTCAAAGGCCTTCGATTGCGTTCTCCATGAAACATTGATCAGGAAACTACACCATTACGGAATCCGGAACTCCTCCCTGGATCTTCTTACATCTTATCTGAGGGAAAGGATTCAGAGAGTTGATGTAAACGGAAAAAGATCTCCTGGATCTGTAGTAAAAATGGGTGTCCCTCAGGGTTCAATTCTTGGTCCATTTTTGTTTCTTATATATATAAACGATTTACCTTACCTCATAAAGGATAACCATAACATAGTGTTGTTTGCAGACGACACTTCACTTTTGTTTAAACTTAAACGTCAGCAGCCGGTTACTGACGATATAAATATAGCACTTTCAAAAATAGTACACTGGTTTGATGTAAATAACCTTCTTCTTAATGAAAAAAAAACTAAATGTATAAAGTTTACCATGCCTCATGTTAGGCAAGTAGAAACTAGTGTGCTAATAAAAGGTAAAGAGTTGAGTCCTGAAGATAATACAGTGTTCTTGGGCATAACTCTAGATGCTAAGCTGCAGTGGGGTCCACATATAGACAAATTGTCAAAAAAACTTAGCTCTGCAGCACACGCTGTTAGACAGATTCGAAATTTAACTAATGTAGAGACTGCCCATTTAGTTTACTTTAGCTATTTCCATAGTGTCATGTCGTACGGTATTCTACTGTGGGGAAATGCCGCCGAAATACAGTCAATTTTTGTATTGCAAAAAAGGGCTATTCGTTCTATAAGTCCCAGATACTCCCTCAGAGATAAATTTAAAGAAATCAATATAATGACTGTACCTTCACAGTATATTTACGAGAACATTTTGTATGCACGTAAAAAAAAAAATACAGTGATGTTCATAATTTTAATACTAGGAACAAACACAAATTTGTGGTTCCTACAACCAGGCTGAAAAAAATAGGGGGCTCATTTAGATGCCAATGTATACACTTCTATAATAAACTTCCTAGTCATATTCAACAACTAAGCCTTAATAAATTCAAATTATTTGTAAAGCGAAAACTTTGCCAAAAGGCTTTTTACACTATAAAGGACTATGTTGAGGACCAAAAGGCTTGGGATTGACCTGCTCCAGTACGCACTGCAACTGTTGTCTTATTATTATTATTATTTCTTTTGTTTTTATTTTTAATTGTGCTTTTTATTATTTATTACAATTCGATATTGTAGATTTTTTTTTCTATTAATTTTTGACAAAAATGTTTACTTTGCTAAAGTATTACATTTTGTAAACTATACTTTTTCCTTTTATTATTGTGAACGTGAGGACTATGTTGATTGTTTTTTTTTTCCTTTTCAGTAATTTTAATGTATGTCTGGCAATTTGAGTATTTTCTGCGGCCTACCCAAATGTCCTTTCCTTGGTATTGTTCGTCAAGTCGTTGAGCTCCTTAGTAGTCCTGAGTTGAGCTTTACGAATACTGACAAATGCTTGCACTGACTGGACAGGTCCACTCAAATCTGTATGGTTCTTTCTTCAAAAGACCATTTCAAACAAATCTGCAAAAAATTGACGTGTAAGTGTTTTTTAAACCTATTTACAAAATAAATATCATTTATACCTGCGAATACGGTTTGCCCATGCATACACCTTCTGCTTCAGGAAGTCGATGCGCTCCGTGACACGGGACATATAGTCTCGGGGGCTGATGTCAGTCCCCGAAAACGCCCGCCTCACAAAGCGCATCACTCTTGGGCGAGTGTTTCCCGCCCTGAAGCAGATTAGTTTGCCGATAAGTGCTCTGGCCCCACCAATACGACGCTCGATCCTGCACTGCCAAGCCGGCACGGCTGGTTTCGGTCGTGTAGCTACGTCACAGTTTGGAAACTTGACGTGAGCTACACGACATGCCGCAACAGCTGCGCAGTAGGTACATTATCGAGTGTGTATCAGTGAGATCTTTGCAGTCGTCAAAATAGTTTGACAACTGCAAATCCAGAGCAGCCACCAGCGCCTTATTCTTATTATGCATGGGCAAACGAGGTAAGCACGGCCTAAGTTCGAGCGGCATGTTGCGATACTCCCGAATAGCACACTCCAAAGCACTCCTCAATTCATTGTTGCACTGGGTACTTACATGTGTAACCATGTCAGTAATCGCTTCGTCAGCATGGTCGGAAAGATGGTAGGACGGTGGTACCATCACTGGTACCACAGACTGCGACGAAGGAGCAATGGCATGGTTACTCATTTCCGTTCGGAGGCGATCAAGTACAGTATCGTCCAACATATGATTACGCTGGATAACCCGCACCTGATCCGACAGTCGTTGGGCCGAAACGTTGACGGCTGGCTCAAGCACCTGAAACAAAGAGAGCATCCGAACACGGTACGCGGTCAGGTTGTTTCCTCCCTTTGTAGCCCCATAGTATGCGCGCATGACGTTTTCATTGATGGATTGCGTCCATCGCATGCGCTGCACACTTCCGCCGGGAGCTGGGACCCTATCAGAGACCGGTGGGCCTCGAGGTCCTAAGCCACTCGGCGGCCGGCGTCCTCTCCGTCGACGCGCAGGTGGTGGTGACATGGGCGGAGAAAAGTACTCGTCGCTGGAACTCGACGCAACTGCCACGGCCGGTGTCACAGCACTCACAGTGGGGCTGGATTCCGGCGGCGGCGAGGCGGAGCTGAGCGACGAGGCCGGAGGTGGTGGGCGTGCACGGTGAGCTGCGGCTCTCGTCAACATATCCCTGTCTTTTCGGCTTCAATTTTCCATATTTTCCATTGTTATTTTGTCATTATGGTTGCCTTACGTATAGATATAAATGATATAATTGTTATTTCTTTCGTTTTATTTTCATTATTTCGGATCTTTTGGGATTTATTTGATTATTTATTGAAAAATGTGAAGAGAAATTTTTTTCTTGTCACTTGGTTGACAGCCGAGCCACAGATTATTATTATTATACCATTTATTTATTTTTTTACATACCGTTTACATTTTTAAATATTTCTTTAAAAAAACATATAAAAAAAACATTTAAAAATATAAAAAATAGTTGTCCGCCGGAGTCGGGAACAGGGTCCAAGCTACCGGTGGTTAGGGCTCCAGAGACAGGAACCTCCTCACAATGCGAGCCGTATCGAGGAGTACTGCCTTCTGTATCAGGCCCTTGATCCAACCGCGCAACGACAGCTTCGACAGATGGTCGTCGAAGCTTTTGGCTATAAGACCATTGGCGGTGACGACAATCGGCACAATGATAGCTGAGTCCACATTCCACATGTCGACAACCTCGTGTGCTAAGTCGAGATATTTAATTTGTTTCTCTTTCTCAGCTTTCACGAGATTCTCGTCATGCGGGATGCTGATCTCGACTATCACTGCGCGGCGCGCTAATCGGTCTATCACCACTATATCCGACTTATTGGCTACTTATTATTATTATTATATGTTAATATTTCGTGCCTGCAGTATTTTCGCAAGTTCTTGACTTCTACCAGTAAGGGTGCCCAGGTTCCACGTGGCTAGTCTTAATTTATCGTCGCTTACGGGGTACGCTCTAGTACCTATGATTTTCCTTGTTCGCATAATTAACATCCCTAGCACTGACGTCGCTTCCGGGGTACACCCTAGATGTATTCAATTTCTTTTTATTGCCTTTTATCATATTTGACGAGGAGAAATGGGTTTGACTTCTATGTTTTACGGCCAGTTGTCACCTGACACCAAAAAATATTAACAAAAAAAAAAGATTTCCCAACCACAAGCATTAGCTTTACAGAATCTTAGCCAATCACCTCAAAAAAAAACCATGAAGCTGTTCTAAACAATTATTTTCCTAATTTTTTGGAGCTGTTTGTAAGATATTCTACAATTAACACTTATAAAATATCAAGGAAAGTTATAGGAACCAACGGGATATTCAGAATCCATGATATAATTCTATTAATCTCTATAGTCTCCAGTCTCCTGTAAACTATGCAGAACCAAACTCGTGAGAGGTTAGCGAGTTAGGCCAATGATATTCTGTATAGAAGAAACCCTGTACACAAATTGAGATTTAAAAAATATTTATTTTCACACGGATAGGACAGCAAAAGAGGGTGTTTAGGTGGGTGTTGGGGAATTGGTCACTCCAGTAGGGGTGGCGCTCGTTTAGGGTGGTTGAGGTATCAGTGGAGACCTTGTTTGCTAAGTTTACACATACATATAGAGTTTTTGTGTCTTTGTTTTGAGATCAGTTCACTAATAAAACAACCCAGTCCTTCAACTATTATATTAATTATTGATCTAGACTACTGCAATACAAATATCATAATTATTTTAACTATACCTACTTAATTATTTAAAGACGTCCCATTAGTAATTATATCGCGGCGGGTTTCATAATGTTCTGAGATAGAGCAAAATATTGTAAGAAAAAAATTATACCTTTATTTACAATTCCTAATAACCGCCAAACATTGGATAACTTAACTACCCAACATTATCAGAAAATCAATGCAAATGGAATCAGCCTCGGACATAGTCAGGATGGCATCTGCTCGCCAGTTCTCTCGCTCGGCGGCCGTCGGAGATCATAACCGCTTGAGCACGCGCCGCGCCGCCTTGCCGGGCGCCGCCGCCGCCGCCTGCGCGCGCCGCTCGCGCTTGGCCGCGGGGCCGCTGTCGGGCTCGGCGCCGCTCGGCTCCGACGCGCTGCCTTCGCGGCGCCGCAGTGGGGAGGGCGCGCGCGCGTGGATGTCGGTGAGCAGCTTGGCGCGCGCGAAGTAGTCGTCGTAGCGGTCCCGCAGCAGCGCGGCCGCCTCGGCGTTGAGCGCAGACTCGGCGTTGGGCGCGATGAGCAGACACTTGATAGCCAATAGTGCGTGCTCCAGGCCCAGTTCGGGCCGCCAGTCGCGCTTCAGCGTGTTGACGCACACCTCGCCCGAGTCGGGCGCCACGTTGGGGTGGAACAGTTTAGTAAGGAAGAAGGCGCGCGGCGGTGCAGCCGGGAACTCACGCCCCAGCACCAGCCGTACGCGGAAAGTGCCGCCGAAGTATGGCGTGCCGGCTGCGGAACAGATATCATCACATTACTACACCATTACTCCGAAAGTAGAACTTTAACAAACCACTGTTGGATTCAATCCAAACTTCATAGTAACACTATGCACTAAAACAATACTGATTTTTTAAAGTACCTAAGTCACGGTAATATTATTTAAACAGTATTCCAACTTTACACAAACGGAAGAAACGCGAGCTATACCTACGCGCCTCGATCTCGGGGTGCAGACCGTCGCGACTGTGCCCCGCGATTTTTTCAATAAAAATAAGTTCAAGTATATATTTAATATGACGAGTAGGATATATTGTGCTGTTTTTGGTTGCATTAATTCTTCATTTAAAACCAAACATATAAATTGTAAAGTAGCTGCAGGTATCTATAACCAAATAAAGGATATTCCTTTTTCTGCACCTTGTCCATGTTTCCCAAAACAATTTTTAATTAAGCTTTATATTAGAATGCGGATTTTTGTACTTTAAAATTTAATAATAAAGCATTTCGTAGGTACGGTCAGCCAATTCTTCGGTTGATGATGATGAAAGGCAGGGCTACCAAAGTGCCTAGCCCTGCCTTTTTCTTAGTGACCAATGAAAGAACTACAAACTCAGTAAATTGAAAGCCATTGTCATTCCAAAACAAAAGGAACACGTGTTGCCCAGCCATCTGTTTAGTAAAGACGCTGAGTGATTGTTTTACGGCAGTAAAACAATCAAAGCCTTTGATTTTTGGTGTGTAAGTATAAATTAAAAAAACAACAACATTAATTATTTTCTAACATTTATCATACCATTCACGAAACTGTATACTTACTAGACACAAATAACTAGAAATTAAAATGTGTCCTGTAATTAAAATGATTTTATTTAATATCTCACTTACTTTTACCAACCATAGAGTTACAGTTATATGGTATTATTTTTAAGATCTGGAAATATAAAAACACTGCACACTGCACACAAAATTGGCCTTAAGGGTGATCCACCGAAAAATTTGGCTGATTGTACGTCTCAGTCGAGGCGCAAAATATTTTTCGGTCGCAAATATTGAACACTTCCTATTCAATTCACAAAGTGCTTTGTTTTTTTTTTTATATAAAAAAGTATATTTACAATCACAAAACTAAATGGAAACACAAAGTAGGCAAATGTAATTAAAATGCTGGAGGCGGGCAGCCATAGTGCGGGCAGCCCTATCGCATGTTTACATACCGTGCGGCTGTAGACACTTATTTCAAAGATACGGCCGAGTTACAATACTGTATAGATAATATTACCGTGCCTAAGTACTGAACCCAAACTTCATAGTGCCTTCAGGCTCCAATTAAATAATTTTATATTGAATTTTGTTAATCAGACTCCTAGCTTAGATGAATATTGTTTTGCTATAAAATTAAGTTTTAATGATTATGACAAATCTGATTTGTAACAGTGCCACTACAAGTATTAAAACAGCAGTAAACCACTTAATATTACACTAGCCAGTACCTGATTCCTTCACTTATCACTTGACTCCATCATACTAAGATGGCAGAAGCAAGCAGTTTGTACTACAACACCAACACTATTTTACAACTTTGCTTTAAACCAAAGGAAATGTTTTCCATGAACTCAGGCATCCAATGTAAGATTTAACTTGTGTTTAGGGTGTCCGCATCCCTCGTCTATCATTTGAATAACTATCTGAAACTGCACCCAGCTTCATTGCAATTTTGGTATTGTTGGAACCTTATTTATAACAGAGATAGGTATTTAAATTTTACACAAATAACTACAAGTTAATCGTCTTGATTAACTTGTAGTTATTTGTGTAAAATTTATATATTTAGGAAAACCAAGTTCATGTTTAACACTTTTAATGCCAAGAATCCAAGATCATACACTAACTTGATTGTATGCCCACAACCTGCCTACTGAGTTTTTCTTAATAACATTGTACTAGCATGTCCAAATAGAATTAGACTTAATTATATTTTTCAATTATTGTTTGACCCATAAGCTGAGCATTTGATATTTGTAAATAAGTGTTAAAAGTGTATAATAATTTATTTGTTTCCAATCAGAAAACATTGTGAGGAAACCGGCATGTCCTAGAACCAAAATTTTGAAGACATGTGACATCCACAAATCCACACTGGACCAGAGTGGTGGATTACGGCCCATTCCCTCTCCTAGAGAGGAGGCCCGAGTCCCAACAGTGGGAACATTACAAGGCCGTCTATGCTATGCTATGTTTCTAATACACTACTTAATACAAGTCTGCTGCAAACCTGCCCCGGAAAAGAATAAGTACACAAATTATTCTTCAATTGCCAATTTTACTTAGAACAAACATTTGGCAATTATGCTAAGTGTATTAGCAACAAAGGTAAATTGAATAGTTGTAATGAGGCCAGAAGTGTTGTAGGGTGCGTACCTGGTCCCTCCATGGTCGCAACCACATCAGTGAGGTCGTCGTCGCGCAGCAGCAGCTTGATGCCAGCGGGCGGATTGGCTGCCAGGCGCCGCAGCTCGCGCGCCACGCCGCGTAATGTCTGCGGGCACACATTCTCCACATTGGACATGACGCCGTCCAGACCGTCTGCCGCACCTACGCCAAGCGCCCAGCAAGTCTTCAGCTGAGCCGAGCTGCGAGCGTGCCGCTCAAGCTGAGGTCTTGTATTTCCCAGACACCATAACTTCACTTGGATGCTTTGTTTTACAGTTACGGTTACGCTTTTAAATTACAGTATAGGTATACTTATATAAACGCGATAATTTAAAGAAATTTATTAAGTTTCGATGGCAGTTAATAAAACTCAGAAGCCCAACGTAAAAATCACAAACGTTCACAAAATAAACTCCTAACGAATTTCCAATCAATGTAGATGTCACAAATTCACAATCACAAATTTTTTTTTCTGTTTACCCCTTAGGGCAGGCTATAGTTCTTCGACCATATCGCCTAGTCTTTCGTCTATGTTTTCTTGCGTAATAAGTCTTCCGTAATAGTTGTTTCTTTTTGTTTTACATTAGAATGCAGGTGTAACACATTCTAATGTTTTTTGAAGTATTTGGCAGCAAATGTATCGATTTTTTTTTTATTCTTGATAGGTTCGCGCTTGACCGCTAACTCACCTGATGGAAAGCGACGATGCGGTCGACGATGGAGCGCGCTTACATAGAAGTAACCTATTCACTCTTGACTTAAAGATTCCCGGGTTGTACCCATCAGCAAATTTCGCTGAGGTAGCTAAAACTACAATAAAATTCTCAGCTCGATTTTACCGAGACCGCGCCTGTTTTAATGATTCCACGTATTATTCCAGTTGCGCAGACACTTGAAATACAAAACTACACCAATTTTACATCACAATATTTATCCAATAGGAATCAATTTGCGAATAATGAGGATCAATCACATAATAGCAAATCTCATTTTTATTATGTACATCTTATGTGTAATAATTTACTGAGCATTTAATTTTTTAAATTATTAAAATCCGTCAAGAAATGGTGGATTTATTAAAGTTTTTCTGAACGGTTACTTAGAAACGCGCGCTTTCGCTGGACTATTTACGATGACGTTATCTGCCATGATACGTGCGACGAACGGCTTGATCGTAGGGGCATTTCACGTGGAGCGGACAATTAAAAAATTTCTTTGTTTCCGATTTTAGTAATATTTGAGTATGTTATATAATGTCTATGTTCCCGATATACTTACGTACATATAATATTTTTATCGTGTTTCATATGATTTACGAGTTATGAGGGTTTGAAGATTCGACGAACTCTCAGGTATGCGCTACTTCGAATGCCATGATTATCCAGCTTATGGAAGTTGAAATTAAATAAATGAAGTACCTAATGTATTTTATTCTATAATAAATGAGGTTTTTTAACTAAATATTCTATAAAGAAAAAAAAACATATTTTGTGAAAAAAAATCAGTTTAATCTTTTTTAATATTCATAAACTTGGACTACTTTAATCATTTTATTTTCTTTGTAATTATAGCTCTTAGCGTTAACATATCGCTAGTTAAGTTTCAAAATGGACTTGATGACCTTTTATGATATCGCTACTACAAAAATAAAAATGTAGATAATAAAACTAAATATAATAATTACCTACTCTAGTCTGTTAAAGAAATGTATTTATAATTCCAAAAAGAATGCAAATATAAAATAAATTCATACCCAAGATAACAAGTGTAAAGCCACATGGACTGTCATTAAGAATGAAATAAATAATAACTCTCACAAAGACAACATAGAATGTATAAAGTTAAATGATTCTATTATTACAGACCCTGTACAAATGGCCACAGTATTTAATGATCATTATGTTAATGTAACGCATACACAAAGGGAAAAAAGCGCACGTCAAAACCCCTGCAAAAATGCATGTGCCAACTCAATGTTCCTTAGACCAATGCTGGTAAACGAGGTACGACAGGAAATAATGTCTCTGTCTAACACCAAGTCGGAGGGTTATGAGTTATGACGAAATGAATACCAAAATCATAAAAGCTTGTTGTAATGAACTAACTAGTATTCTCACTCACTTAATAAATATGTCTTTTTCACATGGAACCTTTAGTTTCCTGATAAATTAAAACTTTCCATAATTAAGCCTTTATTCAAGAAAGGAGAAAAATGTGACATCAAAAATTATCGACCTATTACTTTAATACCCATCTTGTCTAAAATTTATGAAAAATGTATGTATAAAAGATTAATTAATTTCTGTAATAAATTTCAAATTATTAGTGACAAACAGTTTGGATTCCAAAAGAACAAATCAACATCATTAGCTATTTATTCTCTAATGCAAGCAATATTATCTAATATTAATAATAATTTTATGACCACCGGTCTTTTTTTTATCTATCGAAAGCATTCGATCTGGTTTCACACGACATTCTGCTGCAAAAATTAGAAGCTAATGGGATTAGAGGGCCGGCACTCCAGTGGTTATCGTCCTATATAAGTGATAGGAAGCAATGTGTCATTATCAATAAAAAAAAATGTAAATAATGACATAATATCCTACTCATCAGAGTATAGACATAATAAATGTGGCGTTCCGCAAGGAAGCGTCCTGGGCCCAATATTATTCCTCATATATATAAATGACATCATAAAAATAACTAACCATAAATGCATATTGTTTGCCGATGACATATCCATCATAGTGACATCTAATAAAAAATATAATACCATTTTAGATCATGAGCTTGACATTAATAATACAATTGACAAATTATTGCATTGGCTTGACATTCACCATTTAAGAATAAATTTTGACAAATCAGTGTACATTCAATTCAATCAATCAAATAATCACAAAAATGACATCAAACTCAATATTAATAAAATCAAAGAAGTAACGCATACAAGATTTTTGGGTGTAATTATAGACAAGGATATTAATTGGAAAGAACACATAGACAATGTTAGTACTAAAATCAATAAATTTGTATATGCACTTAAGCAAGTTAAAAATGTAACTAACGTCAAAACCGCTGTAATATCATACCATGCATACGTTGAATCGTTACTACGTTATGGGCTTATAATGTGGGGTAATAGCACCGACTTCCAGAGAGCATTCATCGCTCAAAAAAAGTGCATGAGATCAATTTGTGGACTCAAACCTGATGACTCATGTCGACCGATATTTAAGAAACTTGGTTTGTTGCCGTTACCGTCACTTTATATTTACGAAATATGTATGTTTGTAATGAAAAATAAAAAAATATTTAAGACTGCAAATGATGTGAACCCTCAGAACAGACGAGATCCATACAAACTAGTGCTGAATGATTTGCCTCGATTAGCTAAATATAATAATAACTGCCTAGCAATGTGTGTGCGCATTTATAATAAAATACCGAGGCATTTTAAAAATTAAATCCTATAATATTTAAGGCAAAATTTTATAAATGGTTGCTTGAATGTAATTTTTATAGTTTAAAAGTTTTGATGTTTTTAATTATTAATTGTTGATGTCTACTACCTACTTGCCTAACTTTAAAAAAAAAAAAATTTGCATGCTTTGTCATAACCTAGCTAAACATGTTTGTGCCATATAGTATTTAACACCATTTATACCATGTTTTATGCAAATAAATATATTATTATTATTATTTTGAGTGCGTAATTAGAGACACAATAGTAAGACAATGGCGCGTGAACGCCGGCGTTAATGCGGGGATCAACAGCTTAAAAGTTATTTAGGAGCCAGATCGATTACAGTGGGGGAGGTTGACGCTTATACAAAAACGCCACAGTCCGACTTCAGGACCAGACCTCGAAACCTATCCTCTTGCAGCGGGGTGTGAGGCAAGGAGACGTCATTTCTCCGAAACTGTTCACGGCCGCAATGGAGGATGTCTTCAAGGTTCTGGAGTGAAGAGGGCTAGGCATAAATGTCAATGGCGAGTACATCACTTACCTTTGATTTGCCGACGACATATTAGTCATGGCTGAGACTACGGAGGAGCTCAGTACAATGTTTGGTGACCTCAGTAGAGCTTCCGAAAGAGTGGGACTTAAAATGAACATGGACAAAACCAGTCATGGTAAACATCCATGTAGCACCCACTCCTATCAAGATCGGAGACTCTACACTCGAAGTTGTGGACGACTACGTTTACCTGGGACAGACGGTGCAGTTGGGTAGGTCTAACTTCGAGACAGAGTTCAATCGTCGAATCCGATTCGGCTGGGCAGCGTTCAGGAGGCTGCGCGGTGTCTTCTCGTCCAATATACCACAGTGTCTCAAGACGAAAGTCTATGACCAGTGCGTGTTGCCAGTGATGACATATGGCTCATCCATACACACATATCGCTTACAATGGGCCTCATCAGAAGGCTTAAAGTCACTCAAAGGGCAACGGAAAGGCCTATGCTCGGAGTTTCCTTGCGTGATCGCGTCAGAAATGAAGATATCCGCAGGAGAACCAAGGTTACAGACATAGCCCGAAGAATCGCCAAACTTAAGTGGCAGTGGGCAGGGTACATTGCTAGCAGAACAGATGGTCGATGGGGACGAAAGGTTCTGGAATGGCGACCACGTACCAGAAGACGCAGCGTTGGAAGGACTCCCACAAGGTGGACCGATGACCTGGTGAGGGTCGCGGGAAGCCGATGGATGCGAGACGCACAGGATCGGTCATTATGGCGACATTTGGGGGAAGCCTATGTCCAACAGTGGACGTCTTTCCGTTTTTTCTTAAAGAAAAAATTTCGTCATCGAAATTTTTTAGTTGTCCGCTTCACGTGAAATGCCGATATTCATTCGCCGGTAGAGACCGATCGTGACAGATGACGTCACAGCGAGTCGAGTTCATACTCGGGCGCGTTTCTGGAACTAATATACTAAAATTGCTGTATCGTCGTCATTTTTGATCCGATTTAAATAATTTCTTCACAGTATTTACTGTTTTTTTGACTCTATAACTCTGCATACTCCACAAAAATCATGACTGATCCTCATTAAAACAGCCACTGAACTTCACTCGAAGAAATCCCGCCAAAAACTCCTCGTCCTCACAAGTCCATTAACATTTTTTCATATCCATTTTTCATCATCATCATCATCATCATTTCAGCCGAAAGACGTCCACTGCTGGACATAGGCCTCCCCCAAGCGTCGCCACAGCGAACGGTCCTGTGCGTCTCGCATCCATCGGACTCCCGCAACCGTTACCAAGTCATCGGTCCACCTTGTAGGAGGCCTTCCAACGCTACGTCTTCCGGTACGTGGTCGCCATTCCAGAACCTTTCGGCCCCAACGGCCATCTGTTCTGCGAGCAATGTGCCCTGCCCATTGCCACTTTAGTTTGGCGATTCTTCGTGCTATGTCGGCAACCTTGGTTCTCCTGCGGATATCCTCATTCCTGATTCGATCACGCAAGGAAACTCCGAGCATAGCCCTCTCCATTGCCCTTTGGGTGACTTTAAGCCTTCTAATGAGGCCCATTGTAAGCGACCACGTTTCGGAGCCATATGTCATCACTGGCAACACGCACTGGTCATAGACTTTCGTCTTGAGACACTGTGGTATATTGGACGAGAAGACACCGCGCAGCTCATTTCGCGCGCATTTTTCATCAGTTTTGTTAAATCCTAGGTAAACGTCATTGTCAAGTCAAATTAAATTATACAAAGACCACAGAGTACCTTTTTATGCCCGCGGCAGGACGACTACCCATCAGTAGTACTATCGAAACACAAAGTTAAACTTAAAAAAAGAATGTTTTTTTTTTTCAAATCATTAAAAAAGTATTCATAAACTCGATAGAGCGAGAATCAATAGTAGTTCACTAGACATAAAGTAGGTACCTACACGAAACCACGGTAATATTATCTATACAGTATTGTAACTCGGCCGTATCTTTGAAATAAATGACAACAGCCGCGCGGTACATAAACATGCGATAGGGCTGCCTGCACTATGGCTGCTTTAATTACATTTGCCTACTTTGTGTTTCCATTTAGTTTTGTGATTGTAAATATACTTTTTTTATATAAACAAATAAAATACTTTGTGAATTGAATAGGAAGTGCTCAATATTTGCGACCGAAAAATATTTGCGCCTCGACTGAGACGTACCTACGAAATTCTATATTATTGAATTTTAAAGTATAAAAATCCGCATTCTAAAACTTAATTAAAAATTGTTTTGGGAAACATGGACAAGGTGGAGAAAAAGGAATATCTTTTACTTGGTTATAGATACCTGCAGCTACTTTACAATTTATATGTTGGTTTTAAATGAAGAATTCATACAACCAAACACAGCACAATATATCCTACTCGTCATATTAAATATATAAATATGTACTTGAACTTATTTTTATTGAAAAAATCGCGCGGCACAGACGCGACTGTCTGCATCCCGAGCGCACCTCGAGATCGAGGCGCGTAGGTATAGCTCGCGTTTCGACCGTTTGTATGAAGTTGGAATACTGTATAGATAATATTACCGTGACGAAACGCACGCGCCGCCGGCGCCGCGCGCTTCCGGCATACTACAAAGGAAGAGTGAATAATAAATGTTCAGAGCAAAATAAGCTCTCGAGCATGGTGATACGGCATTAACTAGCCTGCACGCTCGCGGCAAGCGAGGCACCTCTCGCCATCGCCGCAACATAAAAGAATGCCGCCAAATGTTGCGCTCTGCGCTTAGTCCTTCCGCGAACGTCATACGTGCAATACGTTATCGACATCTTTTCAAAAATGAATCGGCATTACAATTTTTATAACTGAAAGTTTGTCGGACTAAGGCCGTGCGCGCACTGCCTTGCGTTTTTCTAACGCATAATCTGTGAAGTATGGAGTCTCATAGAAGTGCGCGCCCTGCCGTGAAATAAACGCATGCGGTAGAATCACCGTTGGCCTCTCGCTGCAAAGGAGATTGACCAAAAGCAGTCTAGCAAAGATGCGTGAACGAAAATCAAATTAATATAGAAATTATTTGCTTATTTTTTTACAGCTTTTCACTTCAGGAATTCTGTTTTCGTATCCGCAATTATGATTTTAAGATAAACAGTAAATTAACGATTGCTAGGTACATTTCCAGTCATGATTGACGTTTCGTTCTCTTCATTTGTACGAGTTACGTAAGCTATATATTACTATACTCTTTGTACGTAAGTATGAACCTTTAGACAAAAACATCACAAAAATGATATCAATATCTTAAATAGCTAAGTAATTAGTAATACCATAACGTACTGTATATGTATTTTATCGTTCCGATAATATAATATTTATTTTGTGCTTCGTCTCACGCAGATGCAGCTGTCAAGCCAGATGACAGACGGATGATAACTAACAATTTTGTTTTGTACCTACATGAGTGATCTGTGGTCATTTTACAAGTTGCGAGTTGGTTAGACATAATTTGTAGGTTATCTCCGTTTTTGTTTAATTACTTTAAAATTCGGGTGTTTGTGTGAAAATGAACACTTTTATTTAATAGTATATAAAGCGTAGTCTATACAAGGTGCAGTTTTGAAGCTGCAAAAAATTTCAGGAGGTAATTATGTTAGTGATTCTCGACCCGAATCAATAATAAAATGAGTAGGTATTTTTTTTTTATTTTTTAAAAATCGGTACGTGTGAACTACCTTTTTTAAAACGCGGCCAGTCTGATACTCGTCTTATAACCGCGCTTTCACACACACAAACACGCAAACAATAATTTCATTGATCCAAAGCAACTACTATCCCCCGCACAACACCCCTCTCTCCCAATAGCCACACCCCCGCGGCCATCGATCAATCGATTTAGTGATTTAGTGTGATTGATGTCGCCGGCGTGTGCATACGCTTGCAATATCCGCCCCGCAGGTGCGCCTTCAGTTTACGGTTGCGATATCTAGTGATAAAGATGACGGACCAATACTCCAATGTAGAGTTGGTAGAGATGGTCCGCTTGTATGCTATCAGTGGAGACAGCGTATCTCGAGCTATGGAAATGTTTATTGAACTATTCCCCAATCGGCAACGTCCATCTCAAAGGGTAATGCTGGCTGCTACGCAGAGACTCCGCGAGTTTCGGCAATTCGACGTTCCCCGGCATGCTGACGGTCGCGGCAACGAAGGCCTGCCTGTCGCCTTGCAGGAAGATATCCTGCAATACTTCCAGCGAGAGCCACGGGCCAGCACGCGGGATGCTGGTCGACGGTTTGGAGTGCACCATTCCACTGTGTGGCGGCTACTGAATAAAGAACTGCAGCATCCGTTTCATTACCGCAAAGTACAGAACCTCCACGAAGCCGATAACGCCGCGCGAGTTACATTTTGTCGCTGGTTGCTGGAACACCAAGACGCCAACATCCTGTGGACGGACGAGTGTTTATTTACTCGAGTTGGCGTCTACAATGTTCATAACGAACACTGGTGGGCTCACCGCGAACATAACCCGCGCGTGACTAAGCGGCACTCGTTCCAAGTCAGGTTCAGCCTAAATGTGTGGGCTGGCATAATAGGGGACCAACTGCTTGGACCTTATTTTATCGACGGTCACCTCACCAGTGCCACATACCTGGAGCTGTTGCAACACGTCGTCGAGGAGATGTTGGACGAGGTTCCCCTGTCACTTCATCACAACTTTTTCTACCAGCAGGACGGTGCACCTCCTCACTACGGTCGGCAAGTACGTGAGTACTTAAGTGAAAGGTTTGGCACACACTGGATTGGCCGCGGTGGTCCAGTGGCTTGGCCTCCGCGTTCTCCGGATCTCACACCCCTTGACTTTTATTTGTGGGGAGATTTAAAAAGACTAGTGTACACAGAGGAAATCACCAGTGCTACACAATTACGTGAAAAGGTGATCAGTGCTTTCGACACTTTAAAAACGAATGTGTTTGTGCTACGTAAATTAAAAGAAAATCAGCAACGTCGTGCTAGATTGTGCCTGGAGTGTGAAGGTGGAAACTTTGAACAATACCTCCAGATAACATAAGTAGGTAATTTATTTATTTTATTTGTACATAGACAATCATTTGTAAAAAAGTTGTTAGCCGAATCAATTTGATTAGTGTATTTAAATAAGTTGATTTAAAATTTTTAACTACGCCAAAAATACCTACCTATCAGGCAAGATTCAATCACTTAAAAACCCTAACACATAAGTAGGTACCTACTAAACTAGCACAAATTATCTTGAGGTATTTTTGTCGGTCCTCAGCCGCTTAAAAAGTAGGAAGGAAAATTTCATATCAACCAACTTAATCCCTTATAAACGAAATTATTAGGTACGAAAAATTGACCTTGGGAATGAATTTACCTACAGCGCGACTGCCGAGTGCCTACATGCCGCTCGTACCTAAACACCGCGCGCGCGCGGCGCGTTTGATAAACGGAGCGGGAGGACATAGTCAACAACCTACATACAACATACCAACATTAGTGCGTCTCAATCACGGTCTCAGTAATAAAGCAAAACTATGGTTCAAAGTTCAAAGTTGTGCAGCAGGGACGCGAATATTGCTTACGTGATGTAAGGTTTATTGATCTCGGCCTAACAATTTTATTCATCAGCTGATAGGTAACTAAGACGTCAACGTGAACTTTTCTTTTAAAAGATTTTCGCATTGCATTGTAGTGATGCTTAAAAATGAGTTATTAATTAGCGAAATTTAAGACAATAATGTACATTATTAAATGATTATCGAATTCGAACTACATCTAAGGCTAAATTATTTCGTAGAATAAGTGAGCGGAGCCTCGTACAGGTTGATGCACTTACACACACAGTGACATGACGTGTGATAAATCGCAACGGGTGATTCTGTGTTTTTTTAAAAGTTTATTTAGAGGATTATTCTGAAAAACACTTTAAATTAGGAAAATAAAATAACAAGTATTATTGATTATTGACCAGGTATCGTATTTTTATATGATTATTTATGAGTTTTATTACAACCTCTTGAAATTTTGTGCAGTTTCAAAACTGCACCTTGTATTAAATAAACATTTATTGTGCTTCAACTTAAGACGGATTTCCATACATCGTTGGTCATGATCCTTTGCGGTGAATCTACCGCAAATATTTTTGTATCGTTTAGAGATCTAGGAAGCGCCGCGCACTGCCGCGAAACTAACGCACGTTTTAACCGACTTCAAAAAAGGAGGAGGTTATCAATTCGGTTGTATTTTTTATCATCATTTTTTTTTATGTTTGTTACCTCAGAACTCCGTCGTTTTAGGACCGATTTACAATTTTTTTTTCCCATATGAGATATGCTTCCAGATTAGTCCCAATTTTTTAAAAATCCAGTTCTGATGATGGAATCCATGAGGAATCAAGGGAACTCCTCAAATATTATGCATTTACAGTCAAAAAGTAACATTTGATGAAGTGGAACTGATGAAGAAGACCAGAAATGGTCAACGGAACTTCATACTCACATAGATATCACAATGAAGATAGTTAAGCGACTATGAAAATACAAATAAATGAATAGTTCTGAATAGTTACGTTGAAAATGGTATCATCGAAGTGATCTGATGATGATGATGGAGCCGGAAGGTGGAAACTAGACACAGGAACTTCATAATAAAACAATGTAACCTAGCAGTGTTTGGGTTAATTAGAATTGTCATGTGAAATAGGCACTCTGTTTATAAGTGTATCGCAGCTAAAAAGTGTTAAATAAACATTTTTACGAAAATAAAATAACCGTCTTCACTAAAAAAAAACACTAATAAAAATAAAACCACAAATAAAAATTTCGGAGAAACAAAAAATACCGAGAAACCCCGACTTCCGAAATTAAAGTTATTTTGATCTTTTTAGTGTTTTTTTTAGTGAAGTCGGTTATTTTTTTTTTTTAAGTTTTTGCCATTCGAACTCCGGCTGTGGTGCTCACATGTCATGGTTATGGACTACCATACAAGAGTCTTTTTGTATATTTATTAAAGCGTAAAAAAGAGTATCCAAACCAAAAGGTATTAGGTACATCCCTTGACGACCTTAAGGCCTATGAAGGGCTTCTGCGTCCTAAGTTAAAACGATTCCGATTGCATTAATTAAAAGTTAAAATGTCTATGCCTCGTTTACATGTGGGCCCAGCCTCGGCCAGCGTCCAATGTACCTATTCTCCACCAACGCTTGGTTGCCATTTACATGCTGGCGAGGGCGTCAGTCTGTTATGGACAGGCAAGCGCGGCAGACGATGACAACGTCTACCGTGTTGTGTCGGTTTTTACTTTTCGCTTGACATATTTCTTACCAACTTCAAAAAGGAGGTTATAATATGATGTTCGATTGATTTTTATGTATGTTCTCCAATTTTTCGGTAAATTATGGACCGGTTTTGATTTATTAGAACGTATATAGGTAGGTACCTACTTCCAAATTTCATGGGTTTCATACAAATATTATCATGACCTGATAATGAACATCGAAGATATAGAACGAAATTCCTCATAGGATCATAGCAGCTGATCATGATCAGCTGCTATGATCCTATGAGGAATTTCGTTTCGTTTCGTTCTCTCTATGGAAAGTAGTCACGGAAACTCCGTAATAAAACAATATACCTACCTATTCTTATTTTAGATTTAAATTGTTTAAACTCTATCCATGTGGCCTCCTGTAATTGAGGAAGTGCGCTAATTTGAAACTTAAATGTATTCAACACTTATATTTGTGTGAACATCCTTTCTTTTCCTAAATAAATAAAATATAAAAAAATAATGTATCTCAACTATGTCAAAAAACCACAGTGCAAAATAACTTAAATATCGAAGAGACAAAACAAAACTAATATAAAAATACCGACTTCCGACGAAGTTATTTTACACTTTGATTTTTTTTTACTATCTTCATTGTGATATCTATGTGAGTATGAAGTTCCGTTGACCATTTCTGGTCTTCTTCATCAGTTCCACTTCATCAAATGTTACTTTTTGACTGTAAATCCTTAAGTTCTCGATGAAAATACCAAAATCATTATAAGGTGGCCTATAATTTTTGAGGAGTAGGTACCCTCGATTCCTCATGGATCCCATCATCAGAACTGGATTTTTCCTATAAAGGCAAAAAAAAATTAGCAAATCGGTCCAGAAACGACGGAGTTCTGAGGTAACAAACATAAAAAAAATGATGATAAAAAATACAACCGAATTGATAACCTCCTCCTTTTTTTTTGAAGTCGGCTAAAACGTGCGTTAGTTTCGCGGCAGTGCGCGCACTGCCTTTCGGTGGAATGCGGTGCGTTTATTCTACCGTGCGGTAGAATAAACGCATTCACAGGGCCGCGCACTGCCGCGAAACTAACGCACGTTTTAACCGACTTCAAAAAAAAGGAGGAGGTTATCAATTCGGTTGTATTTTTTATCATCATTTTTTTTTATGTTTGTTACCTCAGAACTCCGTCGTTTAAGGACCGATTTGCTAATTTTTTTTTTGCCTTTATAGGAAAAATCCAGTTCTGATGATGGGATCCATGAGGAATTGAGGGTACCTACTCCTCAAAAATTATAGGCCACCTTATAGTGATTTTGGTATTTTCATCGAGAACTTAAGCATTTACAGTCAAAAAGTAACATTAATTTGATGAAGCTGGGGGCCGGCGTTTGCGACGTGTTTACAATGTTGGCCCGCATTCAGTGTCGCACTGTCGCTCGAGAGCTCGCGCCGAACGGAATCGGATGTGTTTACGCTACGCTATTGTACGACCACATATCGATCATGATTACGGTCAATTAATGAATGAAAAATTTATTACAAAAAAAAATCAAATTGTAAAATAACTTCGTCGGACAAAACTAATATAAAAATACCGACATTTTTATATTAGTTTTGTTTTGTCTCTTCGATATTTAAGTTATTTTAAAAGTAAAGTTATTTTGCACTGTGGTTTTTTGACATAGTTGAGATACATTATTTTTTTATATTTTATTTATTTAGGGCCTCCAAGAAAGGATGTTCACACAAATATAAGTGTTGAATACATTTAAGTTTCAAATTAGCGCACTTCCTCAATTACAGGAGGCCACATGGATAGAGTTTAAACAATTTAAATCTAAAATAAGAATAGGTAGGTATATTGTTTTATTACGGAGTTTCCGTGACTACTTTCCATAGAGAGAACGAAACGAAACGAAATTCCTCATAGGATCATAGCAGCTGATCATGATCAGCTGCTATGATCCTATGAGGAATTTCGTTCTATATCTTCGATGTTCATTATCAGGTCATGATAATATTTGTATGAAACCCATGAAATTTGGAAGTAGGTACCTACCTATATACGTTCTAATAAATCAAAACCGGTCCATAATTTACCGAAAAATTGGAGAACATACATAAAAATCAATCGAACATCATATTATAACCTCCTTTTTGAAGTTGGTAAGAAATATGTCAAGCGAAAAGTAAAAACCGACACAACACGGTAGACGTTGTCATCGTCTGCCGCGCTTGCCTGTCCATAACAGACTGACGCCCTCGTCAGCATGTAAATGGCAACCAAGCGTTGGTGGAGAATAGGTACATTGGACGCTGGCCGAGGCTGGGCCCACATGTAAACGAGGCATAGACATTTTAACTTTTAATTAATGCAATCGGAATCGTTATAACTTAGGACGCAGAAGCCCTTCATAGGCCTTAAGGTCGTCAAGGGATGTACCTAATACCTTTTGGTTTGGATACTCTTTTTTACGCTTTAATAAATATACAAAAAGACTCTTGTATGGTAGTCCATAACCATGACATGTGAGCACCACAGCCGGAGTTCGAATGGCAAAAACTTTAAAAAAAAAAATAACCGACTTCACTAAAAAAAACACTAAAAAGATCAAAATAACTTTAATTTCGGAAGTCGGGGTTTCTCGGTATTTTTTGTTTCTCCGAAATTTTTATTTGTGGTTTTATTTTTATTAGTGTTTTTTTTTAGTGAAGACGGTTATTTTATTTTCGTAAAAATGTTTATTTAACACTTTTTAGCTGCGATACACTTATAAACAGAGTGCCTATTTCACATGACAATTCTAATTAACCCAAACACTGCTAGGTTACATTGTTTTATTATGAAGTTCCTGTGTCTAGTTTCCACCTTCCGGCTCCATCATCATCATCAGATCACTTCGATGATACCATTTTCAACGTAACTATTCAGAACTATTCATTTATTTGTATTTTCATAGTGGCTTAACTATCTTCATTGTGATATCTATGTGAGTATGAAGTTCCGTTGACCATTTCTGGTCTTCTTCATCAGTTCCACTTCATCAAATGTTATTTTTTGTAAATGCATAATATTTGAGGAGTTCCCTTGATTCCTCATGGATTCCATCATCAGAACTGGATTTTTAAAAAATTGGGACTAATCTGGAAGCATATCTCATATGGGAAAAAAAATATTGCAAATCGGTCCAGAAACGACGGAGTTCTGAGGTAACAAACATAAAAAAAATGATGATAAAAAATACAACCGAATTGATAACCTCCTCCTTTTTTTTGAAGTCGGTTAAAACGTGCGTTAGTTTCGCGGCAGTGTGCGGCGCTTCCTAGATCTCTATACGATACAAAAATATTTGCGGTAGATTCACCGCAAATTTGCAGCGAGAGGCCAACGGTGATTCTACCGCATGCGTTTATTTCACGGCAGTGCGCGCACTTCTATGAGACTCCATACTTCACAGATTATGCGTTAGAAAAACGCAAGGCAGTGCGCGCACGGCCTTAGGCCTTGCGCGCACTGCCTTGCGGTGGAATGCGGTGCGTTTATTCTACCGTGCGGTAGAATAAACGCATTCACAGGGCCGCGCACTGCGGCGAAACTCACGCACGTTTTAACCGACTTCAAAAAAAAGGAGGAGGTTATCAATTCGATTGTATTTTTTATCATCATTTTTTTATGTTTGTTACCTCAGAACTCCGTCGTTTATGGACCGATTTGCAATTTTTTTTTTCCCCCTTATAGGAAAAATCCAGTTCTGATGATGGGATCCATGAGGAATCGAGGGTACTCCTCAAAAATTATAGGCTACCTTATAGTGATTTTGGTATTTTCATAGAGAACTTAAACATTTACAGTCAAAAAGTAACATAACAGCCCGACTTCCGAAATTAAAGTTATTTTGATCCTTGTAGTGTTTTTTTTTAGTGAAGTCGGTTAGTTTACTGTGTACCTACGTAAAAAATTTATGTTTTTAATTTTTGTTGTTTATATACCGCCTAAAAGTAACGATATTGAATACATGGAATTATTTCATATTATTGAACAGTGCTGTAGTAAGTACGACGATGTTATAGTGATAGGGGACTTCAACTTGTATTCATGTTCTTTAGCCGTAAGTAGTTATTACAAATACTTTCTTACATTTTGTGGATTCACTCAGAGTAACACGGTGGAAAATTGTAATGGTCGGCATTTGGATTTGGTGTTGAGTACATTGGCTGAAGGTGGGTGTGTGAGTGTGCGCGCGTCGGAGGCACCGCTCGTCCCGGTGGACGCGTACCACCCGCCGCTCGAGATCTCGGTCGGTGCACGCTTGCGTCAGCATCGGAACCCTGGCTCGGCGGGCTCAGCTGCACCACGCTCAGCGTGCTCAGCGGCGCCCGACCGAAATAGGGGTGAATTAAGAGGTTGGAACTTCAACAAAGCCGACTTTCCGAAGTTATATTCTTTAATGGCAGCCGTAGATTGGATTCCTTTATATGACATGGACTTAGAAGCAGGTTTGGATTATTTTTATAGTATTATTAATTCTATTATGAATGACTGCGTTCCGAAGAAAAAGCGAAGTAGTGTAAAGTCAAGATACATTTATCCTGATTCGTACACTAGTGAAATAATTCGCGACATAAAATTAAAGGCTTGGCTTCATAAAAAGTATAAGGCAAGCGGGTCGAGAGTCGATTACGAAGCGTTTGCCAGCTGTAGAAAGCGCGTTAAAGAGATGATAGTGGTCGCACAGGAACAATATCGTAACCGTGTTCAGAGTCAAATGCTGAGTGATCCTAAATCGTTTTGGAATTATGCCAAATCCAAGAGGGGTAGGAGAAGTCCGCAGGAAATATTGAAAGATGGGGAGGTATTGTCTGGTCAACAGTGTGTTGAGGAGTTTGCGCAGTATTTTTACTCGGTTTATAGGGCAGAGCCACCTGTGCTGGATGTGGACGCGGCCGTATCTAGAGCTGGTGGTAGAAACGGAGCGGCGCGAGTGCACTTGGATCAGTTAAAGCTGGTGGATGTATGTCAGGCGCTTCAAGACCTAAAGCCGAAGCGGTCCGCAGGCCCTGACGGCATTCCACCTTACATTTTTAAGGATTGTCGGTCGGTGCTAGCACAGCCGCTGCTTCATATTTATAACCAGTGTCTACAAGCTGCCATGTTCCCGGAGAGGTGGAAACTTACTCGCGTAGTTCCGGTTCCGAAGGGGGGGTCAGCTGAGTCTGTAGATGGGTTTAGGCCGGTTGCAGTATTGTCAACGCCGGCAAAGGTACTGGAAACTGCTATTCACAAGAGCATATATCAACAGGTCAGCGCACAGCTTTCAGATGCTCAGCATGGCTTTCGACCGGGAAGAAGTACCACCAGTAATCTTCTCTGTCACATGGCTCATCTGGTGCCGACAGTGGATAGTGGGGGGCAGACGGATGCTGCTTACTTTGATTTCAAAAAAGCATTTGACTTAGTCGATAATGACGTGTTGCTTACAAAGTTAGCTGGTGTTGGTTTCACCCCACATTCGCTCCAGTTTTTTGCCAGTTATTTGAGAGATAGGCGACAATATGTGGAATATGCGGGACACGTGTCAGATCCATATTTCACGAGGTCAGGAGTGAGTCAGGGCAGTAACCTGGGACCTTTGGGGTTCCTCCTGGTAGTAAACGACCTACCAGAAGTAGTCCAGGACGCTAGCTGTTTGTTGTTTGCCGACGATCTCAAATTATCTCTCACAATAAGGAGCAAGGATGATTGTGTGAGGCTACAGAGGGATATCGACAGGGTCGTGAGCTGGAGCAAAGAAAATCTCTTGCAATTCAATAGCTCGAAGTGTGTGACAATCACTTTCTCTCGTGCACATAATCCCATCTTATGCAGCTACCATATTGACGGTTTGCCTATGGTACGAGTCGCGGAAATCAAGGACTTGGGAGTAAGTTTTAACACCAGCTTGACTTTTCGTGATCACGTCACGAGGTGCTGCAAAAGAGCCTTCAGGAACCTGGGTTTCATGCTTCGTACAGTCCGAGGGTTCACGAATCTGAAAGCTATTATAGCATTATATAACGCACTGGTTAGGAGCCAACTAGAGTGTAACGCAGTCATCTGGTCTCCGCATGAAACTAAATATAGTCTCATGCTGGAGAAGGTACAAAATAAATTTATTAGATATTTATATATGCGATATTACGGTGTTTACCCAATGTATCCGTTGATGTATCCTACTCTATTTATCTTGGGTATGGTAGGATACAACGAATTAAGGGTTAGGAGGGATCTAGCACTTACATCATATATATTTAAAATTTTGAGAGGAAAGGTGCACAATCCAATCGTTTTAGGACAGCTGAGCCTGTGTGTTCCCGACAAGTACGTGTGGCGACGACGGCGACCGCGCCTGCTGGTTGAGCCGCGCGGCCGGACAAACCTTTTAAGGGAGGCGCCGCTTACGCGCGCACTTCACACGCTCAACCTGATAGCTAATGAGACGGACTTATTTTGTTGTACTTTGGGTGAATTCACAAGGAATGCATTGTTTATAATTAGTTATAGGTGCTAGTAGTAATAATAATAAGTTAGGATAAGCGCATTTATCGCATTGGGGGAAAAAAAAAAAAACCTGTAAAGATAGATGTAAGATGAAGTAAATAAATAAATAAATAAATAAAAATAAATAAATTTTTTTTTTTAAGTTTTCGTCATTCGAACTCCGGCTGTGGTGCTCACATGTCATGGTTATGTTCCACTTCATCAAATGTTACTTTTTGACTGTAAATGCTTAAGTTCTCGATGAAAATACCAAAATCACTATAAGGTGGCCTATAATTTTTGAGGAGTAGGTACCCTCGATTCCTCATGGATCCCATCATCAGAACTGGATTTTTCCTATAAATGCAAAAAAAATAATTAGCAAATCGGTCCAGAAACGACGGAGTTCTGAGGTAACAAACATAAAAAAAATGATGATAAAAAATACAACCGAATTGATAACCTCCTCCTTTTTTTGAAGTCGGTTAAAACGTGCGTTAGTTTCGCGGCAGTGCGCGGCGCTTCCTAGATCTCTATACGATACAAAAATATTTGCGGTAGATTCACCGCAAATTTGCAGCGAGAGGCCAACGGTGATTCTACAGCATGCGTTTATTTCACGGCAGTGCGCGCACTTCTATGAGACTCCATACTTCACAGATTATGCGTTAGAAAAACGCAAGGCAGTGCGCGCACGGCCTTAGACGACGTTCCGCTAGCGGTGCCGGTAGACAATTTGTATTACCAGCATGATGGGGCGCGCCGTGCGACAACACCTGGACTCGGTGTTTCCTCAGCGCTGGATCGGACGTGGCGGGCCATACCCTTGGCCACCGAGAAGTCCGGACTTGACTCCGTTGGACTTTTATTTGTGGTCTGAGCTCAAGCGCCTGGTGTATCGTGAGGAACACCAAACACGCGACGCGTTGATAAGTGCGATAGTGGACGCTTTTAATATCGTGAGACGTGACAGAGACACTCTAATCAAACTGAAAGACAATCAGTTAAAACGTGCTCGTTTGTGCATTGAACGTAGTGGTTTGCATTTGGAACAATTACTCCGCTACCGGGAAGCTGTGTAAGTAGGTACTTACTCGTACCTTGTAAATAAACATTTAAAAGTAGGTTAGGTAATCAAAATCATTGTAAATAAGTTGATTCCATTTTTTAAATACGCCTTAAATACTTAATCATCTAATTCCGACTTTTTTTAAAGATCTCTTCTTCTTCTCAGTGATCTGTAAGTTGTAGGCAAAAAAGTATTTACGACGGTCCTAAGCCCGTAAAAGTATGAAGGGAAAATTGGAATAACTTATTGGGTTTTGTGTTTTATTAAGTCAGGAGTAGTGATCAGCTGATTTATAGGCGAGTGCAACGACCGCGCGGCCATTCGGGGCAACCGCGCGCCCAGCCCGCGTTCCGCGTAGATATCGCGCGATGTATTACCATTGGTTCAAGTCGCTTTCGAGTTTTGTTTATCACAATTGTTAATCAGCCATTTATTGAGTCTAATTTTTTTTATAATAATAATATGGTGGGGCTTGCGTGCTCCAATATACCCTAGGTCTGTATCGGTAAAGTTTGCTTTGCCGTAATATGCCTAGGGTGAGGGCCCAGACTAAGAGAGATACAATCCGCAGTGCAGTTTTGTGGCGAACTGTTGGGCATTAGCGACCCCACGGACCCGATCTCCCGGGAGAATTCTTGTTCTTCATCTTCGGCTTGCCTTTATTGGCCGGCCGTAGTGAACACTGACGAGGAACTGAGCTCCCACCTCTCTCTTGCCTTTATTGGCTGGCTTGAGTGGAGATTCGCAAGAGCAAACGTGCTCGGGAGAAGGATGTATAATCCAGTAAGGTGCTGGTAGGGATCTTGACCGTACTTCCGGGATTGTCCTGATAGCCGTGGTATACCTCTCCACTCCTCAAGCACCTCAGGATATGTTGCCCTCTTGTTGCTACGTCACTTCGTGCTAGCGGCCGTTTTTGGGGGCCCATTTATTGAGTGTGCAAGTCACCCCCTGCCTTTTTTCGATGCATGTTAATAACGTTGTTCAGGCAGGGGCCATAGTCTTGACATAGTTCCATGTTACCAGTCCACTTAAGACTCCAAAAACCATAGCCCTATTATCTTTGTTCTCCATATGTCGCAACAGTTTTTCAATAACCGGGGGTTGTCCTTGGGTGCACTAGCATAGCGCGTACAGGGATAATCGTCGGTTGGTATCATGTTCCATTATAATTATCTAAAGGGCCTCTGCGAGTTGGCTTCGGCTCCTCGTACGCCTCCCAAAGGTCCAGGACCTCAGGGTCCTGAGATAAATAAAATATATATAAAAAATAATAATAATAATAATAATAATAACCCCATCGCCGTATCTCTACGTTGACGTCGTGGTGGGGCTTGCGTGCTCCAATATACCCTAGGTCTGTATCGGTAAAGTTTGCTTTGCCGTAATATGCCTAGGGTGAGGGGCCAGACTAAGAGAGATACAATCCGCAGTGCAGTTTTGTGGCGAACTGTTGGGCATTAGCGACCCCACGGACCCGATCTCCCGGGAGAATTCTTGTTCTTCATCTCCGGCTTGCCTTTATTGGCCGGCCGTAGTGAACACTGACGAGGAACTGAGCTCCCACCTCTCTCTTGCCTTTATTGGCTGGTTTGAGTGGAGATTCGCAAGAGCAAACGTGCTCGGGAGAAGGATGTATAATCCAGTAAGGTGCTGGTAGGGATCTTGACCGTACTTCCGGGATTGTCCTGATAGCCGTGGTATACCTCTCCACTCCTCAAGCACCTCAGGATATGTTGCCCTCTTGTTGCTACGTCACTTCGTGCTAGCGGCCGTTTTTGGGGGCCCATTTATTGAGTGTGCAAGTCACCCCCTGCCTTTTTTCGATGCATATTAATAACGTTGTTCAGGCAGGGGCCATAGTCTTGACATAGTTCCATGTTACCAGTCCACTTAAGACTCCAAAAACCATAGCCCTATTATCTTTGTTCTCCATATGTCGCAACAGTTTTTCAATAACCGGGGGTTGTCCTTGGGTGCACTAGCATAGCGCGTACAGGGATAATCGTCGGTTGATATCATGTTCCTTTATAATTATCTAAAGGGCCTCTGCGAGTTGGCTTCGGCTCCTCGTACGCCTCCCAAAGGTCCAGGACCTCAGGGTCCTGAGATAAATAAAATATAAAAAAAAATAATAATAATAAATTTATTTACAAACTTTTTACAAGAATCCTATGAAAACCCTGACTTCTGAGCTAGGTAAAAACCTGTATTACAGAAATCAGTGCCCTCTCCCACTTTCTACTTGATACAAATAGTGAATAAAAAATATAAAAAATAATAATAATAAGATGAAATAAATCAAATAAGTGATGGGTTAGGTTTACTCATGTTGTGTTTATGCATGTAGATAACGTGTTTGTGTGTGTGTGTGTGTGCGTGTGTGTGCGTGTGTGTGAGGGTGTATGTGTGTGATGGATGTTAGATGTAGGTGAAGTATGTGGTAGTAGAGGATATTAATCTGTGAGCAATAACATTTCTGTTTGGTCGTAGTTTAATTGAAGTAGCCAGTTCTTAATTTTCATTTTTGTTTCTCGAACAGCAAGTGGATGAATGTTTATTATTTTATTTATTTTATTGTATAAGTAGGATGACCTATAAGATTGCTGTCGTCTAGCCGTAGCTGTCCGACATCTGACAGGTAAGCATACGTTAGCAATAACACGTTTACTCTTATACACATTTACATCACAGGGAGTTTGCTTGTGTTTTTTTAATATAATTTGGGATATATATAATTGTCTAATTGTTAACAGTTCGCAATTTTCATACAATTGTTTAGTCGGATATCTGAAGGGTTTAAAAGTCATTACTTTCAATAATGACCTTTGAGCCCTTTCTAATTGCATCATGTGCGTTTTACAGGCACCACCCCAGACCCCTACACAATATCCAAGTATGGATTGAGCTAAAGCATAATAAATATTACGAAGAAGAGGAAATTCCGCGGCGTGCCTAAGTTTTTTGAAAACCCAGATTAGCTTCCTAGTGCGACCCGTAACAAGACTTATATGGGGTTCCCAACTTAGCCTCTCATCTAAGATAATACCTAAGTATTTGACCTGTGTGACTTTATTAATAGAAAGACAAGAACAACTACACACAACACGACAACTTTGGGGGGATGAACTGCTTGCGTCCGTAGGATTTACTTAGTTATGAACACCCTACACGTGTCCCCTGGGTAGTGCTAAACGAGCAGTAAAGACGGTGGTAGGCCATAGCATCGGCTGCCGGCTTAAAGGTTACCACCCATCAGACAAAGCCATGCCGCCAAGCGATCCGTCGTGTTCCGGCGTGATGTCTGGTGAAGCCGTATGATGGAAGATGGGTCTGAACAGTTGTGTTGTGACGTATACCGGGTATGATGCGCCAGCTGTTGTTGTGTCGGACGTTTGATCGTGGAGGGTAGCGGGATCCGAAGCACGGTGCTCCGCTGGCCGACCGTAGGTAGATGGGGGCCCAAGTAGTGTGCCAGCCACACACGAAAGGCTGCCCCGCCAACTGCGAAAAATCCCAGGGTGGCCCCATCGTGCCGGTTGGCGACCGGACGAGAGGACCCGATGGCGATCCCTGGGGGGGTTCGGGCGTCCCCGCAGTCTCCAGATCAACCCTCCATTGGCACAGCAGCTCTGGTTGTGTTGTTGGGTTCAACATCGCATCACCTCGCTCAACCGCCATCTTCCATCTCTCCTATTCACTCCACAAAAACCATGAAAGGTAAAAAGAAAGGCAAGTTGTGTCAACAGCGGATGCACGTCCTCTCATTTCAAGTGCAGTTCTCAAATATTAGAGGGCTGCACTCCAATCTCGTTGCGGTCCACCACCATCTTGAGACTGACAAGCCACACTTGCTTTTCTTGACGGAGACCCAAATTAGATGTCCGTCAGATACGGCGTACCTCAACTACCCGGGATACTCACTGGAGCATCATTTCCTGCAGCGTGCCGGGGTCTGTGTGTACGTCCGTAATGACATCTGTTGCCAGCGTCTCCGTCACCTTGAAGACCCTAATTTATCTGCGCTGTGGCTGTTGGTGGACACTGGTACGGACAAAATTGTTTATGCCTGTGTCTACCGTTCGCACAGCGGTGATCAGGAGACGACTCGGTTGTTCGACCACCTCAGTGAGGCTGCCGATAAGGCTCTGCAACGGCACCCTGATGCGCAGCTCGTCGCTCTGGGGGACTTTAACGCCTGCCACCAAGACTGGCTGTTCCCATACCAGAGGACCGACCACGCTGGGAGAGAAGCGCGAAAATTTGCAATATCGATGGGCCTTTCCCAGCTGGTCAAGCAAGCGACTAGGGTGCCTGATGTAGATGGTCATACTGCCAATTGTCTGGACCTTCTGCTGACCACCGATCCGGACAGATGTATCGTAACAGTTTCCTCACCACTTGGAACTTCAGATCACTGTCTGGTGAAGTCTGTTTCGTCCTTCTCCCCACCTGACTGCGACTCACGCGGTAAACGGCGAATGTGGCGTTACAGGTCAGCAGATTGGGATGAGATGCGGCATTTCTTTGCATCTTATCCTTGGCAGCAGGTCTGCTTCTCTTCTGAGAGTCCGTCGAGCTGTGCGGATGCTATATCCGATGTGATACGTCAAGCTATGGAGTTTTTCATCCCTTATAGAGACGTACCCGTTGGAGGCTCTGCTCACCCATGGTTCAACGCCGATTGCGTTCAAGCTGAAGAGCGTAAGCATTCGGCGTTTCTCGCCTGGGTTGACGCTCGTGACCGCAAAGCTCCGGATCTGAGCTCAAAGAAGAGAGCTTTCAACCATGCTGCCAAGTCCTACAAAAAGGCACTAAAGAAGGCTCGGTTCGACCGCATTACTCATATCGGCGCAAAGCTCTCTGCACAGCCGTCCGGTAGCAGAGCGTTCTGGTCCCTTGCCAAATCGGTCGAAGCGAACTTCTGTAGGCCCACATTGCCTCCGCTGGTTAAGCCTGATGGAACACTGGCTCACTCGGCGAGAGAGAAAGCAGGTCTCTTTGCATCTCTCTTCGCCCATAATTCTCGTCTTGATACTAGCAGTGCTACTCCACCGACTCTACCTCACTGCAACACCTCGATGCCTGAGGTTCGCATAAGAAATAAAGAAATATTGAGAGCACTGTGTCGCCTAGACGTGAATAAAGCTAGTGGACCAGATGGTGTACCAGCAATAGTTCTCAAGGCATGTGCGCCCGAGTTGTCTCCTGTATTGACGCGCTTGTACCGCCTCTCATTTAGGACTGGTATAGTGCCCAAGTCCTGGAAGCTTGCCAACGTACAACCCGTGCCCAAAAAGGGCAGTCGTGCCGATCCTGCCAACTATCGGCCGATTTCAATAACCTCCATACTCTGCAAGATTATGGAGCGTGTATTGAACTCGCGCCTCTTGGCATACCTGGAAGGTAACGATCTCCTCAGTGACCGACAGTACGGGTTTCGCCACAATCGGTCTACTGGGGACCTACTAGTGTATACCACTCACATGTGGGGCGAGGCCCTCGAGAAGAATGGAGAAGCGATTGCTGTCTCCTTAGACGTCTCGAAGGCCTTCGACAGGGTATGGCATGCTAGCCTTCTGAGTAAGCTTCCAGCGTACGGTATTTCCCCTGGTCTGATTAACTGGGTAAAAGACTTCCTGAGTGAACGGTCTCTCCGAGTTGTTGTCGATGGATGCTCATCAGAGCCCATGACCACTAATGCCGGAGTTCCTCAGGGGTCAGTTCTCTCTGCAACTCTTTTCCTGCTGCATATTAACGATCTGCTGATGCCCGGTATCTATGGGTATGCAGATGATAGCACAGTTGTAGAGAGATACCTTCCAGGTGCTCGGGCTAGTAAGGAACTAATCCGGTCCGAACGAGAGGCTATGGTGGAGCGCACGAATGTCTCACTTCAGGCAGTCTCCAAGTGGGGCGAAACCTATCTAGTAGAATTCAACGCCGCCAAAACACAAGCGTGTCTGTTCACCGCCAAAAGGAGCCCGTTCACCTTGGCTCCTGCTTTTCGGAATGTATCCCTGGAGTGCACCGACCGCCTTCAGCTCTTGGGAGTAGAAATTTCCTCAGACCTCAATTTTGGGCGGTTCATTGAGTCCAAAGCCAAGGTAGCTGCTAGAAAACTAGGCGTTCTTGCAAAGGTCCGACGGTACTTCACACCGGCACAGCTTCTAATGTTATACAAAGCACAGGTCCGATCGTGTGTGGAGTACTGCAGTCACATATGGGCTGGTGCTGCAAAATGCCATCTAGCAGCTCTGGACTCAGTGGAAAGGCGTGCGAAGAGGCTAATTGGGGATCCAGATTTGGTTAAGTCCAATCTACAAAGCCTCGAGCACAGGCGCAGGGTAGCCAGCCTATCGGTATTTTACAGGTTGCATTTTGGAGAGTGTGCGCGGGAATTGCATGACTTGATTCCGCCATCTCCTTTCTACCATCGGACAACCCGACGTACGGCGAGTATCCACCCTTACGTTGTTGAAACTTCAACGGTCCGGACTAAGCGTTTCGCTTCGTCGTTTATACCGCGTACATCGAAGGACTGGAACAATTTGCCTGCTGCGATCTTCCCGTCCAACTATAATTTAGGTGTCTTCAAGGCTAGAGTGAATAGGCTCTTGATAAACTAGTGCGCCTCACCATCAATGATTGCATCACTGCTTACCATCAGGTGGGATCGCAGTCAAGCGCTGGTTTATATCAATTAAAAAAAAAAAAAAAAAAAAAAAAAACTATTACTATTAGGATAATTACAAGAATGAACTTTAATATTAACGTTTTTAAGGTTAGTTTTGGAAAATGAAAATTGTATAAATGAAGTTTTAGATATATTGAGGGTAAGGAGATTGGCTCCGAGCCATTGGCCAAGTCGATGGAGGCCGTTCTCGGCAATGCGACGTACCTCATCCCAAGTCCCTCCATGGAATATTACGGCTGTATCGTCAGCATACGTAAATATTTTACCATTGCAGAGTGGTTGAAGACATAGGTCATTGATGTACACCAGGAAGAGACTTGGGCCGAGTATACTGCCCTGAGGAACACCATAGACAACATTTGCATCAGCGCTAACATAATTTCCAATCTTTACCTGCTGTCTACGGTTACACAAAAAGTCCCCAAACATTTTTAGGGCCGTTCCTCTTACGCCAATGACATCCAGCTTGTTCACAAGTGCTGAAATCGAGACTGTGTCGAATGCTTTGGCTAAATCAAGGAAAACACCTATACACTTTTGGTTTCCGTCAACTTTAGATGATACAAAATCAGTAAGCTGACTAACTGCATCATCGGTGCTTTTAGACGCCCTGAAGCCAAATTGAGTGTTAGCCAAAATATTTTTACTTTCAAGAAATTGAATGAGTCTGCTATTAAGTGTTTTTTCTAATATTTTTGAAAGCGCAGACAATACAGAGATAGGCCTATAATTCGACACATCATCTCGATTCCCGCCCTTGTGCGGGAATCGAGACGTATCTTTTATATATATTAATCGATTGTATTACCAACACAAACTCATTTCGCTTCGGGAAAACAACCACTAAAATTTCACGGTGTATACTACCAATAGACAAGACATAGCGAACAAAATAGTAATCCGATACTTAGACGGTGCGCACTGGTGACTTGTGTCACCGTGACTATAAAGTGTTTGTCACTGTCACGTCACGTTTCCAAAGTGGAGTGCGCTCACGAAGAGAAACAGTGACAAAACTTTTTTGGAATCGAAGCGTCATTTGCCGATATGGATTTCGAAGAGACGGTCGTTCTCTGTGAACTCATGAGACTCAGAAGAAAAAGAAAGCAAAGAGAATACTGGGTACACCCACGCCATAATTTTGGCGGTAAGTCCCCTCTTTGAGGCGTAGCTGGAAAGACCTCACGGCGTCCTAACCTTCCGCATGACACAGGTCCTCACCGGACATGGTAAGTTCGGGAGGTTCCCACACAGGATTCGTGCGGAAGAGACGCCCGGGTGTCACCATTGTGTGGACCGCCCGGAGGACACGGTGGAGTATAGGGTGGAGGTGTGCCCCACCTGAGCAGAACACCGCTGTGTCCTCGTGGGGGCGATCGGCGATAATGATCTCTCACGCTGGGCCTCGGTGCAGGCCATGAAGGAATCACCAAGTGGTCAATCCATGAAGGAATCTCCAATCTCAGTGATTGCTTCATGGTACAGGCCATGGTCCGGAGTGAGGTGGAGAGGCAGGCGGCCGCCTCCTTCTGCGAAACAGTAATGCTAGCAAAGGAGGAAGCCGCACGTGCATGCGCGAGGCAATGGCCCTCGCGCCCCAGCCGCCGGGATTCCGATCCCATCCCAGGCTTGCGGACGGCGAGCAATGGGTAGCTCGCCGTCTGACCGTACGGTATCCGTCCGGACCGAGCCCAAGTCGTCGACGGCGCGTAGTGTTCCACGCGCGTCTCAAGGAGATGTCAGCAACCGTAGGGGCCCAGCAGGGTCGAAGCCTACTGGGTCCAAGGGTCTGATTCTGAAAGGCAGACTCGGCCCCGGTTGGCAAGCAAGGAGGCTCGCTGCTTCGCGGGAAATCGTGCAGTATCCCCGCATCATCCGGATCGCCATGACCCTCTGGTTTGCGTTCAGCTTGGCCGCCGGTCGCTTTGAAAGAGTGGGTCTTAAAATGAACATGGACAAAACCAAAGTCATGCTAAATAACCATGTAGCACCCACTCCGATCAAGATCGGAGACTCTGCACTCCAAGTTGTAGACGATTACGTTTACCTGGGACAGACACAATCCAGTTGGGTAGGTCTAACTTTGAGAAAGAGGTCAATCGTCGAATCCGACTCGGCTGGGCAGCGTTCGGGAAGCTGCGCGGTATTTTCTCGTCCAACATACCACAGTGTCTCAAGACGAAAGTCTATGACCAGTGCGTGTTGTCAGTGATGACATATAGCTCATCCATACACACATATCGCTTACAATGAATCTCATCAGAAGGCTTAAAGTTATCCAAAGGGCAATGGAAAGGGCTATGCTCGGAGTTTCCTTGCGTGATCGCATAAAGAATGAAGATATCCGCAGGAGAACCAAGGTCGCCGACATAGCCCGAAGAATCGCCAAACTAAAGTGGCAGTGGGCAGGGCACATTGCTCGTTCTAGAGTGGTGACCGCGCACCGGGAGGCGCAGCGATGGAAGGCCACCCACAAGGGGGACCGACGACCTGGTGAGAGTCGCGGGAGTGCGGTGGATGCGAGACGCACAGGATCGGTCGTTGTGGAGGCACTTGGGGGATGTCTATGTCCAGCAGTCACGTCTTTCGGCTGAAATGATGATGAGAGCCTCAGTGTGTGATAATGGTAAGGTTAAGCTTTTCAGTAATAGATGGCATTGACACAAAATCCGAAAATGTTCTGGAGCTATTTATAAAAAATATTGAATTATAATTAAATACTTCGTAAATACTTACCAAGAATATTTACGAAAATAAACCTAAGCTAGGTCCAATCATTTTATCATATCAATACATCACACTTTTTCGCTCGTACGACTGACATTTTAACCTATTATGGTAATGCACCTAGCCATCTACCGATCAATAGTTAAATTAATAAATTTTGAGAAATTTAATTCGTGTGTTTGCTATTAAAAGCTAGATGGTGTCACTGAGGCATTTGGATGACAGTTTTTCCAAGACATTTCTTCGGATAGCCGCTCTATTGTATCTCTTTAAATCTCTTTGAAATTATTATTATAACATTATTATTATTCGCTTATTATTTCAGGGCCCTGAGGTCCTGGACTTTTGGAAGGCATACGAGGAGCCGTAGACAACTCGCAGAGGCACACTCAATAAATGGGCCCCCAAAAACGGCTGCTAGCACGAAGTGACGTAGCAACAAGTGGGCAACATATCCTGAGGTACTTGAGGAGTGGAGACGACCACGGCTATCAGAACAATCCCGGAAGTACGGCCAAGATCCCTACCAGCACCTTACTGGATTATACATCCTTCTCCCGAGCACGTTTGCTCTTGCATATCTCCACTCAAGCCAGCCAATAAAGGCAAGAGAGAGGCGGGAGCTCTGTTCCTCGTCAGTGTTCACTACGGCCGGCCAATAAAGGCAAGCTGGAGATGAAGAACACAAAATTCTCCTGGGAGATCGGGTCCGTGGGGTCGTTAATGCCCAACAGTTCGCCACAAAACTGCCCTGCGGATTGTATCTCTCTTTGTCTGGCCCCTCACCCTAGGCGTGTTACGGCAAAGCAAACGCTACCGATACAGACAGAGATAGGGTTTTTTGGAGCACACAAGCCCCACCACGACGTCAACGTAGAGATACGGCGATGGGGTTATTATTATTATTTATTATTATTATTTTATTTATTTTGAATTATTTTTATTACTTGATTTTTCTCTTTGAGTTTATAAGATGTGTGTCTTTACTAACCATAATGGATTGTGTTATCTTGAAAATAAATTATTATAGCTATCTCCTCATTTACAGATTAAGACAGCACTGGTTACTTTTGTCACCGTGACTGTTTCGTCACTCTTATCAAGTCCGTGGATATACAGTGTGGAGATGCGCGCATGTTGCGACGTGACAACTGGGTGACATTTGTGTACGCCGCGGCGAACAAATCCGTGACGAAACTGTCACCGCGCCGTTAAGGGCCTATTACACTACGCGATATTCAGCACACGATATTCAGTCTTATTTTTTGTTGGAAGTTTATAATAATCCTACATAGTATAAAACTTTTCACGTAGTAGCCTGTCACTCCAAGGGGGGAGAAATCATCCAATGTCATCCCCCGCTCTTGGGCGGGGCGGGAGATAGTGTCAGACTTTTACTGACTAAAAACCCATTCCTGTTCCTTCGTTGCCTTTCTTCTTAGCCCCAGTAGGCTTCGACTCTGCTGGGGCCCCTACGGTTGCTGACATCTCCCTGAGGCCCGCGTGGAACACTACGCGTTCGACGACTTGGGCTCGGTCCGGACGGATACAAATCAGACAGTCGGACGGCGAGCTACCCATTGCTCGCCGTCCGCAAGCCCACGCCTTCGGTGGCCGGAAATCGGAATCGGAATCCCAGTGGCTAGGGCGCGAGGGCCATTACCTCGCGCATGCACGTGCGGCCTCCTCTTTTGCTAACATTACTGTTTCGCAGAAGGAGGCGACCGCCTGCCACTCCTCCTCGCTCCGGACCATGGCCTGTACCAAGGCCCGGCGCGACATATCTTTGCCGCCGAACGCCCCCACGAGGACACGGCAGTGTTCTGCCCAGGCGGGGCACACCTCCACCCTATGCTCCACCGTATCCTCCGCTTCGTCCGTTGCGCTTAGCTGATCCAGGCATAGTAAATTGGTGTATCGTTGCATTGCGCGCGCTGATGGCGGTGTAATGAGATTGAGCCGCTTCAAAACCGGTTTTTCTTTTGCGCATGGAATCAAAAGTCAAAAGTTTTTATTTCACATAGGCCTACATTGGCACTTATAAAACGTCAGAAGCTAGTGCACGGTTAAAAATTGGTCGTTTCCTATGGCAAGAAACTCCATGGTTACTCTTTTAAAAAAATTGTTGTTCCAATATTTCCATATTACAGTATAAGTAGATATTATGTAGGACAGTGTAGACCGGTCAATATTGTACTAAAAAGTACAATCAAAATAATCATAATAAAAAGTGAGTCGTATAAGGAAGTAACCTAAGAATTCGCGGAGTCTACAGTGTTCTCACATTTACATTATAAAAAAAGAGGCTATAATTATAAAAAAAAGCAAGAAAAATAAATAATTACAATTATCAATAAATATAATGTTATTAAGAAAATAAAGTGGAGCAATTAATAGATACATTTACACAATATTATGAGTTACCAGGGGGCCACATGTGCAGAAGCAGTCATTGCCAAACAAGCGTGTCTTCGACATAGTATTTAACCTTGTAATACGCTTTTTAGTTAGGACACGCTTAATATGGGTTTTGAACTTTCGCCTTTGGCAGCATGTTATAAAAGCGTATGCTGTTTACTAAAAATGACTTGCTGGTCTTAGCTAATCTCCATTTGGGTAATACAATTCCGTGTTTACTACGCGCATTTATGTTTTGAAAATCGCTTCTAATTTTGAAGAGTCCTAGGTTTTTACGACCATACAAAATACTTTCTAAGATATAAAGAGAAGGCAGAGTCAGTATATCGATTTCTTCGAATTTATTTCTGAGGGACTCGCGAGGACCTATTTTATAAATAGCCCGGATTGCTCTCTTTTGCAATATGAAAATTGAGTCTACATCAGCTGCAGATCCCCACCGTAAAATGCTATAAGACATAATACTGTGGAAATAAGCATAGTAAACTAACCTAGCTGTGGAATGATGCACGATTTTTTTAATTTTTTTAATTTTTTTTTTAATTTTAATAATAATTTATTTAAGTACTTTTTACAAAGAAATACATAAAACAAACTTATGAATATTTAGTAGTACTAATTTCTAAAAAGATTGTCTTAATTACCTAATTATATAAAAACTAGTTTCATTTACACATATTTATATTGACCTATTAATGGTGTATTAGTACTTCCATAACAACTTGTAGCGACTTGCCTGAGCTAGGTTAACAAAAACCTGTGTTTCAGGCTATCACTATACTAAGCGATCAGTTTATTTTGGTCCACATTTAATTAATTATTAAAAAATACTATGATAATTAACAAATACAGCTTAAAACAAACAAAAACTACAAATTTAATATCTATAAAATTATTGAAGTAATTCAAGAAGTTTTTCTGTGTCCGTGTAGTCAAGTTTTCCCAAATATTCGTTTAACTTAAGACTACAATGTTTATAACTAACACTATAAATATTAAGTATTCTATTGAGCTTATTATATAATACGGGTCCTAAATATACAAAGAAACGGCTTACGAAAGCATGTCTAGTACGAGGTTTTATGAAAACCAAATCTTTCCTTCTCTTGTCCGAAGGTACTGGCTTGTAAGCGACTTCAACATGCTGATGTAGTACGATGTGCAGTATAAATAATTGGCGTACTGTTAGTACCTCGCATGCAATGTAAAGCTGATGTGTAGGGAATCTAAAAGGCCTAAAAGTGGCTACCTTTAGAATTGCTCTTTGAGCGCGTTCTAGAGGCAGCAAAATTGTCTTTGCAGCACCACCCCATGCAGTTATGCAGTAGGTAAGAACAGATTGGCACAAAGCGAAATATACCTGTTTTATTAATTTAAAGTCGGCAATGTGGCGTAAATTCTTAAAGATATATATTAATTTACGAACTCGAGTACATAGCAAATCAATATGTTTGCGGAAATTCAGATTTGTGTCAATAGTGATTCCTAAATATTTCAAATGATCGGTTTTAGCTAGAGTAGGACATGAACATGTAGCGTCAGCGTCTGTCGTACAGTTGTGAGCATAAATGTTAGGGTTAGTAAGAGGTATATTAGTGTTTCTCATTCTAAATAAAATATATTTGGTTTTGTCTGCATTCAATGTTAGTGTATTCATACAAAGCCAATTAGATACAATATTAAAGCCACTTTGAGCATATGTATAGACCTCCTCTCTGGATTTAGCTGAAAACAATAGGGCTGTGTCATCTGCGTATGACATTATGATAGCACCTTGTAATTTTAGGCTGCACAGTTCATTTATGTAAATTAAAAACAAGGTTGGTCCTAAAATACTGCCTTGGGGAATGCCATAGCAGCTATTTTTAAGCTCTGAGCTTCTATACTGACCGAGTTTTACACACTGATAACGATTGCTAAGATAATCAGAAAAAAGTAGGAGTTGTGTTCCTCTAATCCCAAGTGCCTCAAGCTTGTGCAATAGTTTAAAACAAGAAATAGTGTCGAAAGCCTTGGCAAGATCCAGGAATATTCCCAGGCAATGCAAGCCCTTATCCAGATTAGTAGTAATATAATTTGTCAGTTTGTGTACAGCTTGGCTAGTTGATCTTTTTGGTCTGAAACCAAATTGACTATCTGAAAGTAATTGGTTGTCCTCAAGATATTTTATTAACCTATTATTTATAATTCTTTCCAAAATTTTTGAGAGGCCTGTTAAGACTGCAATGGGTCTGTAGTTATTTACGCAGTTCTTGTCTCCTGATTTAAAAACAGGGGTGACCAATGCTTTTTTAAGTAGGGTAGGAAAAACTCCATTTGACAGACATAACTGAAAGATATGTGTTAAAGGTTGGACAATTAGGTATTTAAATTTCTTAAGGATCCTATTTGGTATTTCATCCCAACCGACAGCACAGTCATCTTTCAACCCGGAAATTATACCTAATACTTCATTTATGTCGGTATTTAACAAAACAAATGAATTAACTGGATTTACTGATAAACTTGACTGGTTTTGGCAAGGGAGAGTTCTAGTTCCAGGTGTTTTGTCAGCCAAATGTTTACCTACATTAACAAAAAATTCATTTACTTTATCTGCTGCTTTAGATGGGCTAACATCTGTTGAAAGTAGATCAAGTGGAGGGTCGGAGTTTTTTGCACTAAAAGTATTTGTTCTTATAAACTTCCAAACTAGTTTACTATTTTTGCCTGCTGATTGCAGCTCATATTTATCATGCTGGATTTTAATTTTCTTCAGAAGGTTGTTACAGAAGTTCCTGTACCTTTTATATGTTATGCTAAGTATCTGGTTGTCAGGTGCAAGTCTAGATTTTAAGTGCAATTTATCTCTATGTCTTATGCAACGGACGAGACCCGGTGTAATCCAGGGTTTGACATTACTATATTTCCTAGGCATTTTTATAGTGAATGTATTCTTAATTATTGCATGTTGCAGTGAGCCTATAAAGTAGTTTAGCGAAATATTTGCGTCACATGAGTTGTAAACTGGGTCAAAATTTATGCTGCGTATGTCAGTTTCAAGTTTTGTCATATTGACTTTGGTATAGCTGCGCATGCAGTCTCTCCTAGGTAACGATAATTCTAATGTTAGTAAAATTGCACTATGATTAGATTTATGTTATTTTTTATTTCCTGTATTTTGTACATTGAACAACTACGAGTATCTATTTATTTATTTGTTATTTACCACTTATTAAACATGTATACATGTGTGTAAGGTAAATAACCTAACACTAACAACTAAATAAATAATCTAACTTTTCTACCGTTCACTCTCAATAAGGTTCAGTTGAAAACCAGCGTCAGGCAACTACCACAAAGTTGTCTGGCAATTTTGCTGAACTGGACCTGTTTGGTGCAGGCGCGAGACACACAATAATAATTATTTTATTTTTTTTATCCTAGGTGTTTACATGTTGTTTCTACATTGTATCTGTGTACGTGTGCCAAATAAAATATATTTTTTTCTTTCTTTCTCCGGGCGCGGGCGGTCCACACCATGGTGACACCCGGGCGTCTCTTCCGCACAAATCCGGTGCAGGAACCTTCCGAACTTACCATGTCCGGTGAGGACCTGTGTCATGCGGAAGGTGAGGACGCCGTATAGTCTTTCCAGCCACGTCTCAAAGAGGGGACTTACCATTTTAATTATGGCGTGGGTGTACCCAGTATTCTCTTCGCTTTCTTTTTCTCCTGAGTCTCATGAGTTCACAGAGAACGACCGTCTCTCCAAAATCCATATCGGCAAATGACGCTTCGCTTTCAAAAAAGTTTTGTCACTGTCAACTTCAACTTTGTCACTGTCTCTCTTCGTGAGCGCACTCCACTTTGGAAATGTGACATGACAGTGACAAACACTTTAGTCACCCAGGTACCCATCGGGCCATCATACTACGAAAAATGCGAGTAACGAGTGACGAAATGGGTAACGTTTCGACCCGTTACTCAGTACCGAATACATACGGTTTGCTACAGCTTTACGTTCAGAGCTTAAGCACTGTTATTGCAAAATAGCTCCAATAATGACGTTATGCAAGACGTCGAGAAATCGTTTGTGCACTTTTTTTTTTTTTTCCTTTTTGGCAACTGAGCCGATGTCGACTATTCTGCCAGTGTCATGTGGTGACGACAGCGCCGTAAGGTGAGCCGTCGAACTTTGCACTTTGTGGTAGATCTAACTTGTTAGTGGCTGTAAGGACAACACATTTTTTGTTAATTAACACAGACTTTAAATATATGTATAATATGACAACACAAAATACTTTAATATTTACAGATTAAAAGACACTACACACCAGGCTACAGATTAATATGGTTGTCATTAAGGAATTTCGATAGAAGTTGGACAGCTTTAGGGGAAAAGTTAGTCAATAGGGAATGGAAGTTAGTAGGGAGGGGTATTTTAATTTTGGGGAGCATTTGGTATAAGTCGAAGGAGTGGGAGTTTGAAGGACATGAAAAAAAGATATGGTCCAATGTGCCATCATCAAGGCCGCACTCGCACAAAGAGCTGTCACGAACGCGGATTTTGTGAAGGAACACTGGACTACAGCAGTGGCCGAGTCTCAGTCTGCACAAGGATGAGACCGTTTTCTTGGACAGTTTAGGACATTTGAAGAACCATGGTTTCCGCTGGATGTCAGGCTGGATGCTGGCGTAGTATGCTCCCTTGAGCTTAGAACTTACCTGCCATGCCACTGACCACGAGTTGAACAACTTAAGCTTGGTGTCCGAGCGTATGTCGTAACCATGCAGCATGTAATGCCTTCGGTCCACAGGGTTGGATGTGGCATATTTTGCCAGTGAGTCGGCGCATTCATTGCCACATATACCCAAGTGACTGGGAACCCAAACTATCTCAATGTTTAAACTGTTTGTATGGCAAATGAAAAGTAAGTTGAGTATATCCATGATAATTTTGCTGTGAACTTTAGATTTTAATTGGTTTTGAGTTTGTGCACTTATAGCTCTACTCGGAACGCGCCGAAATGTCAAGTATTCATACACCGCGTTCCGAATTACGATTACTTCGCCATGAGCGTTCACAGCGCTAACAGCCGCTAGCCGTTCCGATTTAGTTTTGCTGCTCACTGCGTTGATATCGATATGTCAATTCGGAACGACCTGTTGTCGCGCCAACAGTGATTTTGACTTTGACGTGATTTCATTGAGTGGTTTGGTAGAGATTCAACAATAAGCTTTGTTAACAAGGTATTGCGCGTGTATTTGACACCGCTAGGATAATTGTGTTCTGTGATTGTGTTGATTGGTCAGTTTATTCTATAGCTTTCTCCATACATTTATAATAATAAAATAACTGGGCTTCAAAATGGCTATGGAACCTCATTTTTTCATCGAAATGCTTTATAAGATAAGAAGTAACTAAGAACTATTATGCAAACATAAACAAACAATATTTTTAAACTGTCGCTTTTGACAGCACTCTCAGTGATATTGCATCAGAGCGTAAGCACTGTTAACGCAAGATGGCGTCGATAATGACGTCATGCATGACGTCAAGAAATCGTTTGTGGACGGGCTCATGTTAAAACGGAACGACTGTAAGCGCGCTCACAGCGCTGATAGCTCATCTCGGAACGCACCGATAAAAAGGTACTCTGTGTCAAGTGTCAAGTCAAAGATGTGTCAAGTAGGTATCAAGTGTCAATTCTGTCAAATTTTTATTTTTCATCTTTTGATAGAAAGAAAATGCAGCAATTGTGTTTATCACGTAAGTAACTACAGGTAACTACCTAAGTAAAATAATATAGTACACCCAAAATTTATTAGAATGATCAGTCCAAGAGCGAGTGAAGCGATCTCGTAATTACAGGGCACCCCAACAAAGATAGGTTAAGTTAAAAGGGGATGGCAGGGTCTAGTAATCAAGTGGAGCGAGCGAACACAGACTGCCTGCTATCCCCTGGTGATTAATTTTTTTTCAAACCACCCTGTCTACCGGTCCTTATCCCCCTTCATGTTAAGGTTACTTTAAGTCTCACAGACAGGAATAGGAGGTCCCCACAGGGGGGTTCTGTGTACCTTAACCAAGTTTTTTCTGGATCCCGCCCGACGACCCACTGACCGAACTATCACACAACACACAACGCCGTCTAGTCCCAAGCTAAGCAGAGCTTGTGTTATGAGTACTAGGCAACTGATAAACATACTTATATATTTATTTATTATTTATTTAACGATTTATGTACACACACAAAAAAAAAAGATTAGAAGAAGGAAACAGAAAAATAGGTACAGAGGTGATGCTTATTTCTAAAGAAATCTCTTCCAGCATACCTGCGAAAGGAGAGTTGGGTAAAACTGTACTATATTGGACAACGAAATAATGGGTTTTTTGGGGTGGGGGGAGGGGCGGGGGGGCGTTTCCCCTCCCCCAAACCCCCTCCCGAATCTAGGAAACATACTTTTGGAGATATTCAAGATTCAAATTTTGAGGTTAGGAATCGTACATTTTATGCATTTTTGGGGCAGATTTTAGGGAGGAGAATCACCCTAAACCCCTTGGACTATACCCCCACAGTAGCAATTGTATACTTACATGTATTTAAAAATGAAAAAAATAAATTTTGTTGTCGGGGAGCGCTCTACCATTGTCTACAAATATTTGTGCACTGAAAAATAGTTTTCTGGGTGGTTTAAAAAAAAAAAAACCCTTACCTAACCTCCCACTGTAGCAATTGTATACTTTCATGTATTTAGATGACAAAAAAAATAATTTTTGTTGTGTTGGGGAGCGCTCTACCATTGTATAAAAATATTTGTGCACTGAAAAATAGTTTTCTGGGTGGTTTAAAAAAAAAATAACCCTAACCTAACCTCCCACTGTAGCAATTGTATACTTTCATGTATTTAGATGAAAAAAAAAGTTTTCTGGGTGGTTTAAAAAAAAAATAACCCTAACCTAACCTAATCTATCCGAGTCAGAGTGCCCTATATTTAGTATGCAAAAAAATTATCTCATCTCACTTTTATTATTTCTTACTAAAAATAAATAATAAGAGGTTGTACTTGGGCCAACCCTCTTCCTCATTTATATGAATGAACTGTGTCAAATAGCCCTGCCTAACTCTAAAATAATAGCTTACGCCGATGATACAGCTCTTATCGTTCACGGAAATGTCTGGTCCGACACGTTCAGTAAAGCCGAGCATGTTCTAAGCGTGGTCATGAATTGGCTAAACACAAACCTTTTGACCCTCAACATTAGCAAGACAAAGTGTATAACCTTCACACCAGGCGTTCAAAGTCAACCCCCAAACTCCCTCAAAATCAGAGCACACATCTGCACCCCGTCCAACTCCGACAACTGCAACTGTATATCCATCGATCGGACTGATAATATTAAATATCTCGGAGTAATCATTGATAACCACCTAAAATGGAAAAAGCAGATCAACTCTTTAGTGACTCGCGTTCGTAGATTAATCTACGTCTATAAAAAGCTTAGGACGGTCGCTGACTTCAAATGCCTCATGACAGTTTACCTTGCACTTGCTCAATCAATTTTAGGATATTGCGTGATCTCGTGGGGAGGAGCCCACAAAACTTCCATGCTTAGATTAGAAAGGGCACAGAGGGCTGTACTAAAGGTTCTCTGTAGGAAACCTATCCGCTACCCAACCTCAGACCTTTACTCGGAGTGTAACTTGCTTACGGTTAGGCAAATATTCATTCTGCAAACTGTGCTGAGGAAACATAACCTTGAAACTTATGATCCAAATTTTAGTACTGCCAAACGCCTCTCTGACAGTCTGCAAAATAGTACCCTGTAGAGTAGCAGTAGCGAAAAGGCATTTCACATTCATTAGCTCAAAGATGTACAACAAAATAAACAAACTCATCAATATTTACCACCTAAAACGAAATGACCTTAAAAAGAATTTGACTGATTGGTTAAAAACACTTTCGTACAGTGATACTGAGAAAATTGTGGAACCTTAGAATGTATTAATACATACACACACAACACATATATACACACACTACACACTACATATTACACACTACATACTTACTACACGATTATTGTTATGTCTGGGACATTGTTTTCTTAACATTAAGATGGGCGTTGACAGTTGCGACACAGTTTTTAACTTTTGCAGCTGCCATCGTTATACATGTCATTATTGTCAATTGTTTTATGTTCCAAAATAAATATTTTTATGTTTTTTTTTATGTTTTATTCATTGTGGCTGTATGAACTAATACCTTTGTCATAATATTACAAACAAAGTAAAAAGTGAACGAAATCTGTCAAAATGGCGTCAAATATTACGAAAAAAAAATAAGTGTGGCACTCGGGGACTGCCGCGGTAAAGCTATTGCATAGCATTTTGTATCAACTTATGCAATTATAATTATTTATTTATTTTATTTATGCAGTATTTCTTTTTCTTTGATATTAATTCAAGTTACACTTTTTGAGCGTGGTGACCGATAAGAAAACAAATTTTTTTCTTTTATTAAATAAATAAACGAGCTTCGTAGAGTCGTACAATACGGCTAGTTGCACGCACACAAACACCGTGTCGAAGACTGCCGAAAAGAAACGACGTTAGACAATGCACGGCCTTCAAGCCACACTCCGTGCCCGTCGGAGTGGGGAGCGTGAGTTTTTTTTCGTTACGGAATTTCTGGATTCGGTCCCTGCGCTCAAGGCCCTCGATAGAAGCTATGCAATAGCTTAAAAATTATCGATTTTAATAATTTTTTTTCTCAAAAACTATATGTTTCCTAACATTGAGACTTTGCATAATTACTTTTTAGACATAAACCTTTCCAATAAAAAATTATGAGCGTAAAACTCGTTGTCCAGTATAGTACAGTTTAGCCGAGAGTTGGAAGAAAAAAGATGTTATGTAGACACCGTGTGTAACAGTAATAGGAAAATAAGTACATACAAAATAGTTATCAATAAAATAATATAACAAGCAAAAAAAGATATACTATTATAATTATATACATGTATATATGACGCACAGGACCGTTCGTTGTGGCGACGCTTGGGGGAGGCCTATGTCCAGCAGTGGACGTCTTTCGGCTGAAATGATGATGATGATGATGATGACATGTATATATTTCTAAATACACTTATATTATAGATAATTACACCCAGACACAACATTTGTTCTGGGTGGGAATCGAACAAATGACCTCCGGCATAGCAGTCAGGGCTACTAACCACTAGACCAGCAGGCCAGTCTTTTTTATTTTTAAAACCAGATTGGGTTCTAAAACAAGAAAGTCTATGACAAATCTCCATTTTAGAGGGGGGTAAGCGTGTAAGAATTTTCAAAAATGTAAAAAAAAGTCACCTCGAAGTACTTGAGCGCAATTGTTTTTTTTTTTTTTTTTGAAGGTAATGCTCGAGCATGATTGTTTTTTTTTTTAATTTTGAAGGCCTATCAGAATTACGACAAACCTATAATCTGACGGTTCTCATGGGGCGATGTAGCTAAACCCATCAATAAGTGTAACATTTTTAATGTTTCTAACAAAATTATCTTAGCAAACTGTGGTAAAAAAAAAGTGTGGCACTCGGGGACTGCCGCGGTAAAGCTATTGCATAGCATTTTGTATCAACTTATGCAATTATAATTATTTATTTATTTTATTTATGCGGTATTTCTTTTTCTTTGATATTAATTCAAGTTAGACTTTTTGAGCGTGGTGACCGATAAGAAAACAAATTTTTTTCTTTCTTGTTTACTTCATAAATTGCTACAAGTATGTTGTTATCATAGAACATTACTATAATCTATTAAAATACAAAAAGACTATTTTGTTTGACCGAGATTTGAACTCGAGGCACGATGATAACATAGGTAGAACGCTGTACCAATGCGCCACACAGGTCGTTAACGACTTTTCTAAAATAGGTGTTCGGTCTCTATCGGCCTTCAAGCCACACCTCCGTGCCCGTCGGAGTGGGGAGCGTGAGGTATATTTTTCGTTACGGAATTTCTGGATTCGGTCCCCGCGCTCAAGGCCCGCGATAGAAGCTATGCAATAGCTTAAAAAGTTGCACTTATGGACAAAATATTAAAAGGAACCTATAGTTCTGGAATATTATGAATATTATTATAATCTTCACAATCCAATAGGTCCCCATGACGCTTTAGTAACCCGGCCTCCCCTACTAGAAGCAACTCATACATTTTACTATAAAAAATACAAATTACGCTATCTACAGTACGGCCGACGCCGACGTATCTTAGCGAATCCGAACTTTGCACAGAAGGCTTTTTATGAACATTTTTTAGAACCAAATGGTGGCATGAGGCGACGTGCGCGGGGTGGAGGTCTAGGCTAGAGATTGACTCGTATGTAAACACAATCGACCCTTTATTCAATCAAATATTGCTATCAATTTTTATCGATTTAGAAATTATACATTTTTGATTATATGACTTATTAGCAATTTATGAACGACTAAGGATACAATGAGTGAGTGGGTGAGTGGGTCCCATGAGCTGGTTGACAGTTTCAGGTTCGTTAGTGCGTTCAGACATTCAGTAGTCGTATCCAAATCGTTTTGATATTACTTGCCGTTTGCGACGTTATCTTCTTTTGTGTAAACAATCTTTTCAATATGGAGTTGGCAATAATGCGTTTGTTACCATAACGAGCCTTAAGCATACTAAACGCGCCGTCGTAGTTAACCTCTGTAACTTGCACATGTTTCAATAGCGACAGAGCTTCTCCCGTTAGACTGCTTTTTAAATAATGCAACTTTTGTACTTTACTCAATGTTGGATTGTCGTGCACTAATGATGTTTATAGATCTTGATAAGCGGGCCATTCATCGTAAATACCTGAGAAAGTTGGTAGTTGAATCCTCGGTAATTTGACTTGTACTTCCATAGAACCACTGTTGTTATGGTCAGCTTGCATAGGAACCGGCGACGACTTGTTGTATGAACTCAATAAATCACTAAGATCGGCTAGTAAACAAGTGTATAAAGTCTTCCTGCACAAAGTAATCTTCGTTAACAAAATATGGAATGTCTTGTCGATTTGCTTTAGGAACGCATTTCACTAGTTCTATATGCGCACTTTTATACGTAGACCAATATTCTTCAATGTTCTTAATGCGAGTTTCGATATATCCTTTTGTTAAGCGTTGTTTCGGACATTTCTTGAGATTTGATTGCGTTTTTCCTAATAACATAACTGTATCTTCTAACACATTTATCAACTGTTCCATTGTATTTGCCATATTTGTTGAAATAAGCCTTCTTTTCGTTATAAAACCGAACGTTTCTTCGTATTTTTAACCGACTTCAAAAAGGAGGAGGTTATATGTTCGGTTGAATGTATGTTGTTTTTTTTTATTTTTATTTATGTTCACCGATTTCTCGGTCAAATGTGGACCGATTTTGAAAATTATTTTTTTGATTGAAAGGTTATGCTTCCGAGTTGGTCCCATAGAAATATTGTTACGATCTGATCATGAACTTCGAAGATATGGAACAGAACTCCTCATAGGATCACAGTAGAACCGTCGTAAAAAGTAAAATTGCTTTGTTTATACGTGTAGTCGATGACTGACTGAAAGTAGAGGGGGAATATATCGAACTGATCTGATGATGAAGCCTGAAGTTAGGCACCGGAACTCTGTAATAAATTAATGTAATCTAACCGTGTTTGGGATTATTAGAATTGTCATGAGATGCACTCTGGCTATAAGGTATTTAAGTTTGGCTGAGGGGTACTTTTTAGTGGTGGTACCATAACTAAAAAGTGTAAAATAAAAAACTTTTTACAAAAAAATACAACCGACTTCAAAGTAAAAAAAAAACACTGAAAAGTGCAAAATAACTTTAATTTCGGAAGTCGGTGTTAAATAACGAAGAGACAAAACTATTATAGAAACACCGACTTCCGAAATTAAAGTTATTTTGCACTTTTCAGTGTTTTTTTTTTACTTTGAAGTCGGTTGTATTTTTTTGTAAAAAGTTTTTTATCGTAGTTAAAAAAATCATGTTTTGATCACACTATTCACTAACGAGTTTGTTTTGTACCTACGTATATTTTTTGTGATAAATTCTTTCTTTTGTTCCTTGCTCGCCACTCGAACCTTCCTTTTGTATTGCGCTCAGTGCGTAGAACGTCATAAGTCGAACAGATATCCGGCTTGTTGTCGACCAAAATGTTATAGGTTTAAGGTTCAAATTTGCTTGTGGGAATTCTGGGTAATAGAAATACGTGGTTTCTTTATGCTGATTTATTTGCGACTAACTTAGGGCGACACACACATACATTCGTACTTACTTAACACTTTCACACATACATACGTTTCTAATTCAACAACGGTAATAGATAATATTACCGTGCTTCTTATCTAAAAGGCGTTCTACACGATCCAAACCGACCGCCGACAGAAGTGACCTTGGCGGGTACACTACATAAATACGAAACACTTTATTCCGACAGTCACAAATACGAATTTCAAAATACCGATTTTCATAATTCCGAATGGTTCAAAATTCCGAATATAACAACTCCGACTTATAAAAACATAAAAACTATAAAAAATATAAAGAAATAAAAACGCCTCATGAAACTGTATAGCAAGACAATTACACACATAAATGCTCGTCAGAGGTCGTAGTATGCGGGGGTAGAATTAAAAAAGTAATGACAGATGCGTTTTCCAGCATGCAGGGGATTTATTGCAGCATGCAAGCAGGCATGCAGCGTGCAAGCAGACATGCAGCATGCAAGCAAGCATGCGACATGCAAGCAGGCATGCAACATGCAAGCAAGCATGCAACATGCAAGCAAGCATGCAACATGCAAGCAAGCATGCGACATGCAAGCAGGCATGCAATATGCAAGCAAGCATGTAACATGCAAGCAAGCATGCAACATGCAAGCAAGCATGCAACATGCAAGCAAGCATGCAACATGCAAGCAGGCATGCAAAATGCAGCAAGCATTGTTTCTGTCACGGCTCCGGCGCTGCGGGGTTTGGGCGGCCCCTCGCGAGCTTATCGTCGCAGATGGTTTTAACGCTCACCACCGCAGCTTCGGCTTGCTGGCCGGCTTTGCCGGCCAGCCTCAGCCCACGGCGGCGGGCCTTCAAACCACCTGCTCCTCAGCTCGTGGGTCGCCCTACCCCTCCGCGCCTACGCGGGTTTAAATTACACTCTAGGGGTAGGGCAAACAAGACTGCGTGAAGTCGGTTTTGCAGCGATTCGTTTCTGACACTAAATTTTGTAGCACAACATGTTGATTTTTAGTTTATTCGAAGTATTGAAAATCGGAATATCGTTTTTCGGACCGAGAACCCTTCGAGCATTTGATTCTTCGAACGTATGAAAATCGGAAAACTAACAAATCGCATTTACGACTTTCGGTAAAATAAATTTCGTGATTTTTAATAATAGACATTATAATTTTTAGGTATTGTGAAATTCGGACTTTTGAAAATCGGAATAACGAAATTCGGAATAAAATATTTCGGAGTATTTGGGTGTTCCCCTTTGAAATACATGCCTACAGCCGCGCGGTACGTAAACATGCGATAGGGCTGCCCGCACTATGGCTGCCCGCCTCCACCATTTTAATTACATTTGCCTACTTTGTGTTTCCATTTAGTTTTGTGATTGTAAATATACTTTTTTTATATAAACAAATAAAATACTTTGTGAATTGAATAGGAAGTGCTCAATATTTGCGACCGAAAAATATTTGCGCCTCGACTGAGACGTACCTACGAAATGCTATATTATTAAATTTTAAAGTACAAAAATCCGCATTCTAAAGCTTAATTAAAAATTGTTTTGGGAAACATGGACAAGGTGGAGAAAAAGGAATATCTTTTACTTGGTTATAGATACCTGCAGCTACTTTACAATTTAAATGTTTGGTTTTAAATGAAGAATTAATGCAACCAAAAACAGCACAATATAGGGTGACTGGTAATTAGTGACCGATACCTAAACACGTGATTGTACTCATGATTATAAACAACTTTCCCAAAAAAACTTTTTTTATATACTCACTAGTTTTATCACAATAACAAAACAGCTGTTTGAATCTAAGGCTGTTTGTAATACGCGCGCGCCTGCGACCGGCGACCGCTCAGCTGTTAGCCGCGTGACGCCGCTGTACCTACAGTAGTGATAGAACACCCGCGGCTTGCAAACCCATAGGTGTACGTAATCAGTGTATGTACCGGATTCAAACAGCTGTTTTGTTATTGTGACAAAACTAATGAGAATATAAAAAAAGTTTCTTAGGGAAAGTTGTTTGTAATTATGAGTACAATTACGTGTTTGAGTATCGGTCACTAATTACCAGTCACCCTATATATCCTACTCGTCATATTAAATATATAAATATGTACTTGAACTTATTTTTATTGAAAAAATCGCGCGGCCCAGACGCGACTGTCTGCATCCCGAGCGCACCTCGAGATCGAGGCGCGATCGACCGTTTGTATGAAGTTGGAATACTGTTTAAATAATATTACCGTGTCAGTGGCGTGTATAAAACGTGCCTATTATTACTCGTTGCTCTATTTTCTGTAATAAACAAATGGTTATCTATATTATTTTTAATTATGGACTGAGAGGATGGAGATAGATTAAGGGTTGTCAGTGTACAAACATCAGATATAATACTAACAAGATACATTTATAGAAGGTACAATAATTGCTTTATCCAGAACAGACTCAGTAATTAGAAAAATATGAGCTAAATGGTTATAAAAATTAATGAAATCCATTGTTTTACAGAAAACTCATTGGAGACCATGAAGAGAGGTGATTTTCAAAACGTTCCAGTACAGACTGTTCTGTTCAGAATATAGACATTTTCAAGTGCTTTCGTCAAGTCAAAATGGTGAAATATAAAAAGTCGGAGTCCGAATCGGATGGCACTGAGCACGCAGCCGAGCCGCGTTTCCGTGTGCGCGTGTGTATGCAGCGCTTCTTCGGCGACGGCGATATGCGTGCGCGCGCCTACGTGTGCGTGGCGCCGCGCCGCCGAGTGAGCTGGCTGCAGCGCCGCCTGCGTCGCCTGTTCGCGCTGCCGCCCGTGCGCCTGCTCAGCCGCGGCCACCTGCTGCCACCACAGGAGCCGCTCGCGCTGCTGCAGCCCGACGACCCCGTCGAGTGCGTACCCGGTAGCCCCCAGCACCTGGGAGCCCCCAAAGCTCGCGCCGTTGAGCACGTCTTAATGTAAATCCTGTCTCTCTTGCAGGGTGGTGCCTGCGGACGAAGAGCGCGACGACACTGCAGAAGTCCGACACTTTGTGAATTCCGTACATGAGGTGCAAGTGGCTACCGTGGAAGAACTCTCGCCATCACCCTTTAGTCCGGATGATCTTATGGAGAGCAAGCGGCAGGCGCTCTCAATGTTGGAGCAGTACTGTGCCGAGCCCGCGGCGAAGTGTGGTACAGACGCTCCTCGGGCCCGGCGCAAGCGCGTGCGTCGCCGGCGCCGCGTGCCGCCGATGGGCTCGGACGCTAGCACTGAGGCTCAGCCGGCAGCCGGCAGCGCGGACTCGGTCTCGGACGCTGAGGATCGGGCGGCGCTCGGCAGGTCGCCGGGCGTTTTCCACGAGTCTGGAGTGGCGGCGATGGTGCTCCGTGATGAGCTGCAGCCGCGTGCCCCCCGCGTCGTGCGGCCGCTGACTGATCAAGCGACCGCGACCTCTCCTCACATCCCGCTCGATGAGATCTTAACCAGTTAATTCAATACAATAATGTGAACTCTTTAATAAATGCTTTCCACAGTAATTATTTCCATTTCTTAGGAACACTCCTCTTATATATATAGTATACTAATACTAGCTGACCCGGTAAATGTTAATTATTTGCCATATAAAATGGCTTCAAAGAAAAATACCCAGCTCCGGCGGAAAAGAAATTTATCTCAAATTATCATAAACGTCATAATGGCGGGACCAACTCTTGTATCCGAATGATTCTACCACGTATATTAGTACGTTTTAGTACTATTTTGTACCCTTCCTGAAATTTTTGTACCTCACACGGTGTAAACGGAATTTCATGATATTGTTGGCCCCGCCATTATAACGCGTTATAATGGCGGGACCATGCTTGTACGCCAAAACTATAACGAATTTCAGCATTCTGATAAAACAAGTATTTAGTACGCGATTTAGTACCTCCGAAAATCAACAATAAGTGACGAAGATATTATTAGTTTCTTTACAAAATATTTTATTTTTATTTTTGACATTTTCTACGCCTGAAAATAATTTGACGACCAAAAATACGTCAGGTAAAAAGTTGCAGTTACATTTCGTGCAGGCGCTTTATTATTATTTATGTATTTTATTTAAATTATTACATAACACTATGTTATTAATAAATATTGAGTAGGCCACACAAGAAAATTATTATATAATAATAAAGCGCCTGCACGAAATGTAACTGCAACTTTTTACCTGACGTATTTTTGGTCGTCAAATTATTCAGGCGTAGAAAATATCAAAAATAAAAAAAATATTTTGTAAAGAAACTAATAATATCTTCGTCACTTGTTGATTTTCGGAGGTACTAAATCTTGTACTAAATACTAGTTTTTTCAGAATGCTGTAATTCGTTATAGTTTTGGCGTACAAGCATGGTCCCGCCATTATAGCGCGTTATAATGGCGGGGCCAACAATATCATGAAATTCCGTTTACACCGTGTGAGGTACAAACATTTCAGGAAGGGTACAAAATAGTACTAAAACGTACTAAATATACGTGGTAGAATCATTCGGATACAAGAGTTTGTCCCGCCATTATGACGTTTATAAATTATCGATAGTAATAAAATAATAACCGGTTTTGATCGTTATCCTTATTTATTTATTTATTATTTACTAGCTTTTACCCGCGGCTTCGCTCCCGTCAACTGACTACCTACCCCACGCTACCTACCTACTTACCCTAACCTACCTACACTTTTTTTTTTTTTTTTTGCCGGGGTGGAAAATCCTCAAATGGATGTCTGTCAGACTCTTACTGACTAAAAACCACCTCGGTGTTCCCTCCCACACTTGGACCGGGGACCGTGGGAGCTGATACGCCATCCATGAACCTACCTACCCTCTTTTTTTTTTTGTTGCCGCGGTGGAAAATCCTCATGGATGTCCTTCGCCTGTTACTGACTAAAAACCACCCCGGTGTTCCCTCCCACACTTGGACCGGGGATCGTGGGAGCTGATACGCCATCCATGATCTCCGGCTAGTGCCAGCCCGCCTACGCAGGCCACCTCAGGCCCGCAGGGAGTGTGAGGTGTTCTCCCCCCGCAACGTCCAATAGGGGCGCGCGTGGAACACTACGCGCCGCCGCCTCGGGTCTTGCTGGATGGGGGACGGCGGACGACCCCGAGTCCACCGTCCCTCCGGACCTCTTTATGGGGGCTGGAAGAGGGCGTTGTCTACCCTTCGCCGACGCCCGGCTCGCCTGCTGCGGCACGGGAGAGTGGCCACGGCCTCCCTCTCCCTCTCCGCAGCCTCCTTCTGCGAAATTACGGCTTCACAGAAGGATATCACCGCATCCCACGACTCAGCGCCCCCGACCATCGAACGAACGACGGCCGGCAGCGACAGGTCGGGGCCCACGAACCTACCTACCCTACCCTACCTACCTTACCTACCTTCCCTACCCCTACCTACCTATTTTTTTTTTTGCTTTTAAACCTTTAGGTTAGGTTAGGTTAGGTTTTTTTTTTTTTTTTTTTTTCCTCTACCCCTGACATAATCAGAGTCTACTCGAAAACTAATTCTCTTTCATACCAGTTCTCGCTAGCTTGCCTCTCGCACTTTTATTTCCACATACTATTTCTTTCATCCTTCCTCTTTTATTGATGGGTGGGACTCCCATTTTACTATATTTTTAAAAGGTCTGTCTATATATATTCTATACCATGTGTCTATAATATACATTTCTATGCTTTATTTCTTAGGGTTAATAATACACTGATGGCTTCTTTATTTTCAACAGATTTACATTTCTTACATTTTAACAGAACAGTTTCTTTAAAATTTTCAAATTTTATAGTTCTTACATATTAAGATACATTTTTTCAATTTATCTTATAATATACATACTTAGTTTACCGTTTTTACATTCCAAGTAATATTTTTTGTTGTTACATAGTTTTCTAGTTTTACATTTCTAAGCTTTCATAATACTTTCTCCAATACTTTTTCTACATTGCTTTTATTTACTCTTTACTTAACTGCTAGGGTACAATCTTACTTCTTATTTTATATTTCTTATTTTCTACTTTATTCTACTGATTACTATACTTATGATTTACTTTCTGCCATATTCTATATGCTCACTTGTATATATTTACTATATAGCAGTTGCATACTCTACCGATTGCTCTTGTTCCTTTTTATTACATTTTGCACGATTTTCACACAGTAGTTTAAGAACTTATTCCTATTTTTCCCCAGCATTATTTCTCCTATACTGTCTCTGTTTAGATCAGTTTCTAATTCCTGTTCTATATTACTCCTTTCTTAAGCGTGCACAGGGCAGCAAAGCAGCAGGTGTGGTACCGATTCCTCAATATTTGGGTCACAGATGCACGATGGACTCTCCTTACACTTGAAGCGATACAAGTATTCGGAGAATCCACCGTGCCCTGTCATGATCTGAGTCAGATGCCCATTGATTTGTAGCTTCCTGATTACCCTGTACGCCGCCACCGCATCCGGGAAAAACATTTTGGTAACAGAGGCCGTAGCACCCGTCCTATGTCTACTGTTCCATTCGTCAAGCGTTGCCGTACGAATGCAACGCTTGACGAACGAGACAGGACACAGGTCGTACTCCGGCCTCTTTTTGCTCAAAATGGCAGCTTCTTTTGCTAGCTGATCCACTCTCTCGTTACCCTCAATCCCTGCGTGAGCTTTGATCCAGAACAAGTTTACTACCTTGTTCTGGAGAGAAACTGCTGCTAGGTTTTCTCTTGTTTCCACTGCCAGGGGATGAAGGCAACTGTGGTTTTTCACTGACATTAGAGCTGCCACTGAGTCACTATATATACCAAAGGTGGACGCCGCATTTTTCCGGATCTCCCCAGTTGCCCTGCATATCGCCAGGAGCTCCGCCTGGTAGACCGTGCAGTAATTTGGTAACGCCAACTTGAGGGTACGTGTTTCAGCCTCGCCGTTCCACAATGACAGCGCAGCGCCAACACGCCCCCTAATCTTGCTCCCATCGGTGAAAATTCTCACCTCTGGTTTGGCGCTGGCGTCAACCTGCTCTTGGTCTACCAGACTTTTGAACTCCAGGTCGATACGCTTGGCGGGGTGCGGAGACTTTAAAGCAGACACTGGCCGCTCCATCTCCCTGTCCCCCAATATTGGCAGTGATACTCCTCTCTTGGCGTCATACAGTGAAGCCATCTCGCGAGCCCGGAGATCCAGGGGAAGCATCCCTGCCAACAGGAGCACCGAGTTGAGGGAGACGGTGCGGTATGCTTTACACATTTTTTGTGTAATTCCGCGCTGTACGACGCCCAACTGTTTTCGGATGCCCAGCTTACCTGCCGCTGGCGCCCATACGCTAGCAGCGTACAGGATGATCGGTTCTATCGTCGCCACATAGATAATCCTGATAATTTCAGGATTTAGTCCCCAGCTAATCCTTGCTGCCCTGCAGAGCTGCTTGTGTACCCCGATCGCTTTTTTACAGACGTTCCTGACGTGTGTGTTGAAGGTCAACTTGTCGTCGACGGTGACACCCAGGATCTTTATTTCCTTGGACATGGCTATTTCGACCCCTCCTATGCTCAGGCGTGGGGTGTCGTATTTAAGTTTCCTTGTTATTGTCATTGCGTTTGTCTTTTGCGGCGCAAATTTTAACTTGTTATCGACACCCCACGCCCGAATATGTTCGAGGGCAACATTCGCCTTCTGTTCTATCTCCATTGCTGTGTCACCGTCGAAGACAAGGACCACATCGTCTGCAAACGTCTGTATGTGAAGATCTTTTGCCATCAAAGTTTTCAGGAGGGGATCCAGCAGCAAGTTCCAGAAATTTGGGCCCCCAATAGAGCCCTGCACGCAGCCTTTGGTCGTGCCTTTGGAGAACTCTTCACCCGCATACCTGACCCTGACCCTTCTGTCCCTTAGGTAGCTGTCGATGACCCTCCTCAGGTTTAAGAGACACTTTTCCTCAGCCAGTCGGACCCTTATTGCTGGCCACCAGGCGCTGTCGAAGGCTCCCTCTATGTCTAAGGATACTAGCACCACCATCTTTTTTAAAGAAAGTTTTTCTATTATGTGCTTCATAAGGTCATAGAGGGAGTCTTCGGTGCTCCTCTGGGGCATGAAGCCGTACTGACGAGTACTCATCCTTGGTGCAATATAGAACCTGAGGCGAGCCATCAACATCTTCTCAAATACCTTGCCCAAAACCGGTAGGAGGCCGATGGGCCTATATGATTTTGGGGTGGTGTAGTCTGTTTTCCCAGATTTCTTTAGCACCACCACCGTGGCCTCCTTCCAAGACTTTGGAAAGTATCCGTATTTTAGGCATTGATTCAGAAGGGCCAGGAAGGCATCGGGTTCCCCTCCAATGGCTTGGCTGCAGATGTCTGCTGTGAGGCCGTCTATTCCCGGAGCCTTTTTAGGGTTAAAGGATTCATACGCACTTTTCAGTTCGATCCATGTAAAAGGTGGATCTTGGGAGTCAAGTTCATCTCTATCATTGACCTTTTCCGCCTTTTCTCTAATTTTACCGTGATGGGTGTTGTCGTCGCTTGCGATGTCCTCTGGATAAAAGGTCTCGGCTATCAACTTTACGGCGCCTTTTGAATCAAGCACCTTCCCATCCTCCATCATTGGTAAATCCTCCCCTCTTTGCGTAGTTCTCCCGATAACCCTGTAGATCCCCTCCCAAACCCCTTCCCTGTCCTGTTTGCTGCAAAATTCTTTCCAGCTCTCGGTTTGGGCCCGAGCTGCCTCCACCTCATACTCCTCCTTCCGTTTTAGGTATTCCTCGACTACCTTCTGTCTCCGGACTGGAGCAGCGCATCGTATCCTCCTTTTTCTGGTAGCGACGCTCTTTTTCATCTCTGCGAGTTTCTCCGACCACCATGGCATAGCAAGTTTTTCTTTGGTCTTTTTAATGGGCATTGCAGCGCGACATGCTTCTTGTAAAATTTTAGTGTAATTATTAGTTGTGGTGTCTATTGAATCTATATTATCAATTTGCTCTATTTCAGATTTATGGAATTTGTAATCTATTCTTAATTGGGTAAATTTGTCATGAAATTTGGCCCAATTTGCCTTTTTGGTGTTAAACATGCGCGTAGTTCTTTCTACTTGAGTGCCTTTTGCTCTCTCCAATCGAAGAACAAAGAGTATGCCATTGTGGTCGGAGCTCGTGAGGCCTTCGTCGACTCTCCACTGTTCTACCAGCTCAAGGATGTTGTCCGAACACGCTGTGAGGTCAACATGACTGCTGATGCGCTGTCCTCCCCTGACAGTGTCAAAAGTTGGAGTCTCCCCTATATTGAGGATATTCAGCCCGAGCCCGCCGAGAGTCCCACACACATCCTCACCCCTGCGGTCAACCACCGCGCTCCCCCACCAGGTGCTCTTCGCATTGGCGTCCCCTCCAACGAGAAACGGTTTTGAACCGTTAACCATACCTATTTGTCTTAACTGGTTTAGATAAGGCTCTATTGGTTTATCCGGCTCAAAATAAAATGAAGCGAGTGTGATCTCCCAAGCACTAGTTTGGATCCCCACCACGACTATGTTTGCCGTGGTGAGTTTCGGGTATTGTATCACTTTGATGTTTTTGTCAAAGACTACAATCGCCGCTTTTACAACCCCATCTCCAATACTAGTGTCTTGGAAGACCCGCACTCCCCTCTGGCTCTTCATGTCTCTTGAGCTGCCAACGTATGGCTCCTGTACGAGTGCCACGGCGATCCCCCGTTTCTCTGCCTCCAACAGCAGCTCGTTGGTTGCCAGCTTTTTTCGTTGGAGGTTGGCCTGTGCAAATTTATAGGCGATTTCTTCCCCTGGTGCGCCTTTAGCAATATGCGGTGGTTGACCGCGCTATTGCGTCCCATTTACGGCGGACAGGGCACTCGGAACTGAAAGCGTTATGCTCTTTATTGAGCATATTCGCTTTGTCGCAGTTCCTACAAACCGCCGTGCCCCCCGCCATCCAGTCTGGGCATTTGGTCTTTAGGTGAGGACCACTGCAGTGGCTGCACAAGTCCGCTTTCTCCGTACAGTGCTTTCGCCCGTGCCCGTAGGCCAGGCAGCGAGTGCACTGCATGAGCGGGGTCTGATCTTCGACCCTAACCCTTTGTAGGTCCACATGGACATATCCTCTTTTAGTCACTCGCCGCCATAACTCCGGGGATGTGCTCAGCACTATGTGTACAGAGTGCAGATTTCTTGTTTTCCTTCTATACCTCACTTCCATTCTGTCTTCCCCATCGCGGAGGCCACGAAAAACGTCCCGATTCTGATTTCTCAGGGCCTTTTGTACGTCTTCGTCTGTATTTATTGCTAAGACATCTTTGAGTATCAGCATCGGGTCTTTGTTTTTCATAGCCTCCACGGTGAGGTTTGAACTATTCCTTTCTAATCTCTCTTTCACCTTGTCCCTTTCATCTTCTGTCTCAAACCCCATAACTACCTTTCTATTTTTCGCCTTTCTCACCCTTTCAACTTTCACCCAGCCATCCTTTGCTTCCACCGCCTTCCTCACCCTTTCCAGAACTTCCTCCCCAGTCTCCGTGTCATCTTTTGAGGTGACTACTACAGAATGTAGCGTGTTCTGTCTTTCCGACGTCCCAACCCCACTCCAGGCCGCAGCCACCCTTGCGTATGAGGGTATCTCGGCCTGCGACTTTTGCTCCTCCAGAGCTGTTTTCAGCTCCTCCATGCGCTTATTGTTCTCTTCCAGTAATTTGGAGTGCGCCTCGATCTTGTTTATGAGGAGATCTTCTGCCCTTTTCTTTTCAGTAGCTTCTCCCATATCTTCACCCCGCGTATTAATACGGGGAGGAGACACAGGTTCAACCACTTCCAAGTGGCAAGGTTTTTGTTGGAAGGCTTCCATCTCCGCTGCCGCCTCTTTGATGAGCTTATACGTGGATTCAACAGCCAGAGTGATACCTGCCTTTATTTCTGACTTCAGGTTGCGCGATTCCCCTAGTTGGGTTTTTGCTCTCTGAAGCCAGGTCCGGCCTTCGGTCACTCTGTCTGTCGGGGCAATCAGCTTTTGGGAACCAACTGAGGCTTCTATAGAGCTTCGCCGCTTAGTGTCCTTGCCAGTTTGAGGCAATGTGACCTTTAGCGATGCCTTTGGAAGGGCCGCTGGGATCTGCGCCTGCTTTTTTGGCGACACTGTATATGTGGTCGATGCTGCTGCCTTTGGGTCCCTAGTTTGCTATTTTCCCACTCCCCGATGCTCTTGCGAACACTTGGAGTGGGTGTGGTCGTTTTAGGAGATGGTCCGGCCTTCTCTTTTTCAACTGGGGAGTTGGTGTCTGGGGTAACCCGCTTGCGGGGTGTGTGTGCGAGAAACATATTTTTTGGTCAGATTTCGACGTGTCACTATTAATATTTTAATTAATAATAAAAAGAAAACGCAAAAATAAGGAAAAGAGAAGAAACAAATAAATTGTCTCTATGTAGAGCCGAACTCTACATCCAGAAAGAGAGCTCTCCCCAAGCCCCTCCGAATGACCCCAAACTCGGTGGGTCTACTACAAAGGGTTTCGGAGATATAGCAGCTTAAAATTTAGGTTAACAACCCAAGATGGCGACCAAATTAGGGTTAACTGCATTTATCTCCGGAACCGTCCGACCGAATACCACCGTTCTTGGGTTCTCCGGACTTGGCTCGATGAGTTCTATCCCTCAGGGTAGGTTTCAGCCTGAAAAAAAATTTCAGCAGGGATTTCAACAAAATCACCCTGAACAGAGAGAGTAGAGCCTGCCAATGTCTGCCGAAAAAACCAGGCTCCTCTACGACCCCCGGTTCGGGAGCTGTCCGAGCCTAAAGTTTCGTTTGACAGTTCTAGAACTGTCAAAGTTTACTCCCGACCCGGAACAACTTTCCTTCCCGTGGCCGCAGAACACCCGTGTTTGGGCTTGTCTGGCTTGGCTCGACCCGCCCTACCACGCAAGGTGGCTTTCAAGATCCTGAAAACTTTCAGCGCCAAATCGCCTGAAAATAATTTGATCGGGTAGTGTTTGGTTTCCAAAGTTCGAATCTGCAAACCGCAGCTCTCTACGACCACCAGGACAGGAGCAATGTCCGGTCAAATCTTTCAAAGATGGCCGCCAAACTGTCAGATGCCAACTTTGTGTGGCTATTACTCAGCGACCATTCATCGGAGCGAGATGCGGTTTCGATTTAAGTGGGTCCCCTGACCTCGTCTAACCACCGAAAGCTGTTTCAGCGCTGAAAATCTTCAGGTCCCGAAAACGAATAAAACCCAACAAATTACAATCTTCAAAGTCCCCCTGCAATATCTGCGAAAACCCGGTACTTCTATCTTTTTTGGTTGAGGAGCTATGGAGTTTCAAAATTGTTAACCTACAATCAAAAATGGCCGAAAACAAACTTCTTTCGCGTAGATCTGCTTCTATTCGGCCCAGGAAGACGAGGTTTTGGTTAGGTCAGATGTTATTGACTAAAAAGACTCTATTTTGGTGTCAAAAATATTAAAATGTGTATATTTCCTGGTAAATTCGCAAAAAATATTTAAAAATGCATAACTCCTGAACAAAAAGACCTAAAATTATAATAAAATGTGCATAAAAAAGGTAATTTAAATCCCTAAAAGTGAATAAAATAAAATTACAAAAAATAACAAAATATTGTGGTTTTTTCGATAAAAACCGGTTTTTCTTTTAAATTGAAATATCTCGGAAATAACAGCGAAAAAAAATAGCTTATAAATAAATTAGGGCTAAGGGCTCTAGCGCGCAGCTGGTTCTTGTCAAAAAATTAAGGGTTAACACTGTAGTTTCCAAGATATTAAAGGTCAAATTTATACTATTTAAAGCTAATTAACTACAAAACTACTTATCATAAAAATTTTCTGGTGGCACCGGGGGGTCTCCTCCTTTGAGGGGGCAGGAAGCTGCGAAGAAACGGCGTCTCTGCAACAGCTCCTTCTGCTACCTCGTGCACACGTGGTTTTCGCTTTTTCTAATTTTCTCGCGAAATTATCTTCTGGAAAATACCAAATAATTTTCCGGTCTGTAGATCTTCCCAGCCCGCATAAAATGGCGAAATAAAAATGGGGGGTCACCGCTTTCGTTTCCGCGTCGTTTGCGTTTTTGTGTTTTAACACTTACAAAGTTATAACCTATTTGAGGTTTTTCAGTTTTCGTCGATTTTCACCACAATCCAATGGCACAGATTTCACTTAATAACATGAACCGACTTTTTGCGCGTCGACTGGCACTTATTTTACGAAAATCGGACAACTTTTGACCACTTTTTTAGATTTTTAACCGCGGAGCGTTTCTAAAAACGATCCGACCGCCACGAGGGTTGGGGGGATACTGGGTTAGGTTAGGTTAGGTTTTTTTTTTTTTTTTTTTTTTCAATTCTATTCTACCGCAGACGTGGTAGTCCGCGCTGTTGTTTGAATGTTTTTATTATTTGATTAAAATATTTCTATTTGCTGTTGTCCCTTGAACCTGAAATAGCGAAAAAAAAATCAGCTGTTCCCTACGTTTATGGTCGCATAACTCGTCAAAATGTATGGAGCAGCTGATTTCTTTTTCGCTATTTCAGGTTTGGTCCCATAGTAAAAGTTGTTCATAATGAGGAGTACAATGTCCCCTCGAAATTCTTAAAGTTAATTTTTTAACACCTTATATATTTCACACAGGCATTACAATTGTTTTCAATTATATCTAATATTCCTATTCTAAAACTTATTGTACACATCGTTTTTGCATGTGGCTTCTTATGCTATTTAAGTTATAAAATATAAGTTACAGGTAGGACCTCATGGCAGCGCGAGCCGACCAGTTCCGATACTTGGCATCCGTTTACGGACATGACGAACGCATCTGCGTCGTTTAGCTCAACCGTATCTTAGGGAACTCTGCGACCAGACGCGCAGCGCCACCATCGACGGGACCTCTACGTGAGTTTGTCAGACTCGTGCTGCCATGAAGTTTTACATTTCTATTTATCTTTGCAGGGTTTACAGACACAGTTATGGTCTAGGCGGGGACAGGAATCCGAATAGGAGTTGGAATGGGGTTTTGTTAATGGTTTTTATTGTGGTTTTCTTACCAGGGATTTCGCCAGCCCAAGCAGAGCATCTACAACGGCTGAGTCTCGATGCTGCATGGCCGTCTTTAAATTGTAATCGACGACCGTTTTAGTCGACGCATCCATTGCTCTCTTTACAAGGCGGCCCGTTGCGTCATCGGTGTCGTCGGAGTAATAGACACAGCTGACAGTATGTCTTGACACCGCCACCACCGCGTGGGAGATGCTGTCGTGGACTTGGAGCCTCCTGGATTTGGTATTTATGATGATAACACTGTCGTAGGTCAGCCCCTGAGCTTCGTGTATAGTTAACGTGCGCGACCCTTCACCGGACCCGTATCCCTGGCTGATAAGAGAAGTTTTCTCATCTTGCGTGTGAACCAGGAATAGGGTATCTCGGGCAGTGCCCGAAATTTGCGCTCCTGTGTAACCTTTCACTTGCAGGGAGTGAACCCGCGACAGCGACGACTTGGAGGAGTATATACCGGAGTATATCTCACTCAGTGTGAACGCCACATCCATTGGGTTGCGATGTGTGCAAAATAGCTCCTGGGTGATGCCAGCCACCAGGTTTGGACGGGTATACCTTAATTCGAATAGGTTTTCTCTGTCCAAAAATGGGAGCTGGTTTATGTCTCCGACGAGGACAAGCTCACTTGCTCCAGACAACTTTACTGCCATAACTATGGCCCCAAAGTGGTTCATAAGAGCCTCATCTACCGTAAGACGGTAGCATTTCTGGTGGTTCTTGAACCCATAGTGCGCACCTTTGACTTTACTCGATCTCCTAAACGGTGCGCAAGCTTTTCTCTTAGATCTTTGGCAGCTTCAGCCGTCGTAGTGGCTACGACGTCCTTCTCCTCGTCGAAATGCTTTACCACCCAGGTGGTTTTACCACAACCCGGCACTCCATTTACCCACCTGATATTGGGTATCGCCCAACATTCCTGCGATGCTGACGTGTCCGAAGTTCCCGCAATGGACCGTGCCATTTCGAGAATCTTATCGTCTAGCATAACTTTGGTACATTTGGCGGTAACCACTATCGGGTCGTTTTCCGGTGTTTTAAATTTTATTTTGCCTAAGCGCTCCGATTCCTCCACGTCCAAGACAACAAAACCACACTTCGCGCTGTAGGCTGCCATGTACGACCCCATCATTTCCCCTTTGATAACTTGAGAATTGGTGTTGTACACCGCTGCCTCTGCCTCCTCGAGCAGTACCTTCAGTAGGCCCTCTGTTTCTCTTTGGAAGGTCAGATGGATCCGACTTACTCGCGCACCTGAGAATCACTTTTTGGTTACGTGCTTTACGAACCGTGTCGACTCGGGCTCCACTGGTTTTGAGGTCCAGGGCGGTCCAGATCCTCTCAATAACGTTGTCCCCAGTGTGTTTGGGGTCCGTCGATGAGACGATCAAGGTATGGTTGAATTGTGTGGGTGGTTTGGGGGGCTTGGGCATACTAGCGACCTGGGCGAAGGTTTTAGGGCCCTGCTGTTGTTGAAGCGGTCTATCCGCTTTGGCCAGGTCCGCCACCCCTTTCTCTATATTCTGGAGCCTTTTTTTCATCTCCCCGACTGCCAGTTCCGCTTCTAGATTTAATGCAGGGAGCGCCTGGATCTGCGGCTCTCTGTCACGCAAGACGCGAAGATCCGCTGAAACGATCTCAAGTTTTTCCGATATGGGTTTGAGTTGGTGTGTGATGTTAATTGGTGAGTGTGGTGGTGGTGGTGGTGGTGGTTGTGGTAGGGTGGAAGGCCTGTTGGCAATGGCCTGTAAATTGCTCTGCAGTTTCTCCATTTCCTCCTCGAATCTGCTGGCCGTGAGCAGGCCTATCTCTCGGCTACTCGGGTCCGTTTCGGTGTTTACTGGTCGGATAAGGTCCTCTTTGAGTCTCTCCAGGGCCTTCCGGAGCACGTCCAGCTGGTTAGAAATGCTGGAAATGTTGTTGTTTAGGTGAGAAAACCTGGCCCCCATTGTATCCCACTGTGGATTACCTAGGACTCTTAAGCTTTCCTGTCTTGTCTTCTCGTGCTCCTTAAGGTTACTGCAGCTTGCCGTTTTGACCTCATCTTTTAGTTCCTTGATTCCCTTGAAGGCCTCAAGGGTTTCATGGCCGAGCCATTTGCGGATACCTTTCGCTTCTCTTTTTGTCTCTGAGACATCAGATCGCATGAGAGAGAGCTCTACCTTGAACGCCATCAGTTCTCGAGTGTGAGCTCTCTCAACCCGCACTAACTCTTGTGCGTGTCGAGAGCGCTCCTTCTCGAGGTTGTATTTGTGACGTGCTCGCGAGTCTGCCAATGACAGGGCCGTCTCGTACAGACCCTGTAAGCACTCATGAGCCGTGGCCTTGCACTCTCTCTTCATGTTTCCAGCAGACTCGAGGGCGTCTTTGCCCTTTTGGAGAAGTTCGTTGGCTTCTCTAGTAGCCAGGTCCATTTCTACCCCTGTGCCCCTTCTTGGTGTTCTGTAAAGAAGGCTCGGTCGCCCACTCTCGGGGCGCTCGGATTGGCTTAATATGGAGGCCACCGAGCTTTCCTCGTCCGAGATGACCTGGCGAGGGGGGGAGATGCCACATTGTTCCCAATTGATCACCGTTTCGGATATTCTCCTTCGATCTTCTGAGGTTTGTGACTCAGGCGCTGATGGTGGTGGCAGTGAAGACTGTCTGCTCACTACGTCTGGTTCCGACGCCGCCTTTGACATTTGTGGCGTCTGCGACGGACGTGCCGACTTCTCTGAGACAATCGATTTCGCGGTATTATTTTTTAGTATTTTTTCTCGGAGAGACTTAGGGGCTTTTGCGGCTTCCGTGATCGTTCTGCGGGAGGTGGTGGAAGTTTTGGTAGACATAACTATTTTTTTGGATTAAGACTTACTTACTACACTATAATATTTTATAAACTACAATTTTCTTTTTTTGTTCAATATTGGTGCCTGTGTGTAAATGATACTTAACTAATTTTTATTATTATTCTAAATATATATTCCATTTATTTATTATATTACATACTTATTATATTTTTAAATATTTCCTTAAAAAAATAAACACATTAAAAAAAACATTTAAAAATATAAAAAATAGTAGCCCACCGGCATCGGGAACAGAGTCCAAGCTGCCGGCGGTCAGGGCTCCTGAGAGAGGAATCTCCTAACGATACGCGCCGTGTCTAGGAGTACTGCTTTCTGGATCAGGCCCTTGATCCAGCTGCCTAACGAGAGCCTCCTCAGATGTTGTTCGAGGCTCTTGGCTATTAAGCCATTGGCCGTTACGACTATCGGCACAATGATTGCTTTATCCACTTCCCACATGTCGACAACCTCGCGAGCCAAGTCAAGATACTTAGTTTGCTTATCTTTCTCAGCTTTCACGAGGTTCTCGTCATGAGGGACCGCTATATCAACAATCATTGTGCGACGCTCTAGTCGATCTATCACCACTATATCAGGTTTATTGGCAACAATAGTCCTGTCAGTGATGATAGATCGATCCCAATATAACGTGATATTGCCATTGTCGAGAACTGGGTCGGGCACATACCTATAGTACGGTACCTCTGATTCCACAAGATTGTATTTAAGAGCAAGTTGCTGGTGGATAATCCTGGCTACGAGGTTGTGTCTATGCAAATAGTCTCCGTTAGCTAGATGAGAACACCCAGAAATAATGTGTCGGATTGATTCCCCGGGTGATTGCCCGGCAGATGTCAACCGTACCGTCCTTCACAATATATTTCCGGTAGTTGTTCGTCATCATAACTTCGTCCATAATCGCAAAGACAAAACCTTCAGTTTCCCCGAAAAGGTCACCGAAACGCAGCCAAGATACGGACGCTAACAGGTCTACATCGGGCCCATGTAAGGCCCGGTAAAAGCGTCCGTGAAGCTCCTTGCTCTGCCATACTTCCCTGCGGTCATTAGTATCCAGTACTATAGGTTTGCGCCAGTTCTCGTTAGCCAAGGAGAGCGGAGTGAGGCCCTTGTCCACCGCTACCACATCTCGGTGCATACCCACGTCGGTTTTTAGGAAGTATTCCCTGAGACTGCATACCTCGCGGTTGTGCAGGGTCTTAGCATTTAAGAAGCCACGATCCCCGCACTTCCGCGGGATATACAGTCTCATCACCGATGACCGTGGGTGATGCATCCGATTTGCGGTAAGTAGTGTGCGGACCCTCCTATCCAGGGCGTCAAGTTCTGTCTGAGTCCATTTGAGTATGCCGAAAGAATACATCAATACCGGCATGACCCAACCGTTGAAAGCGCGCACCTTGTTTCCGCCTGATAAAAGACTATTGAGTACTTTATTCAGGCGTCCAAAGAAGCGCTCTTTCAACGATTGTTTCACGTCATCAGTATTGATGCCTAACGATTCCGACATACCCAAATACTTGTAAGTTTCGGTTGAGCAGAGGGATCTAAGGTGTATGGAATCTGAGAGTTGAATTCCCACGGATTCCATAATCTCACCTCTCTTTACATGTATGACTGCACATTTGTCCACACCAAATTCCATCCTGATGGCACTACTAAAGGTTTCAGTTACCTTCAGTAGCTCCACCAGCTGCAAGTTGTTGGGGGCAAAGAGTTTCAGATCGTCCATGTAAAGAAGGTGAGATATGACCTGACCGCCTCTTTTCAACCGGTAACCTAAGCCAGAACCCTCCAGCAGTGTGCTGAGCGGGTTCAAGGCTAGGCAAAACCACAGTGGACTCAGACTATCACCCTGGAACATGCCACGCTCAATCCTTATCGGTTCGTTGTTCTCCTGAATCTGTCGACATCCCGGATAGTGAAGGACTGTTCTCCACTGCCCCATACATGACATCAGGAAGGTGCGCAGAGTTGCATCAACTTTATACAGTTCTAGCACCCTCATGAGCCATGTATGAGGAACAGAGTCATATGCCTTCTTATAATCTATCCAACGTGCCGACAGATTCTTCCGAGAACGTCGAACCTGTTGGCTAATGGCAATATCGATGAGGAGCAGCTCCTTAGTACCGCGGGACCCGTTCCTACATCCATTCTGAGAGGCAGACATGATAGAATTTGTCTCAATATGACTATTGATTTTAGCTCTCAGAATGGATGTAAGAACTTTATAGACCGTCGGCAAACACGTGATCGGTCTATAATTTTTGGGTTCCGCAGTACTACCTGATTTATGGAGCAGGTGGGTTATTCCTGTCGTTAGAAACTGGGGCAGCGACCCTGACTCTAAGGCAGACTGGAACTGAGATGCCAAGCGAGCGTGCGACCTTTGGAACCATTTAACCCAGAAATTGTGCAGCCCGTCCGGCCCAGGAGATTTCCAGTTAGGCAATGGACGGACTGCACGGGCTACATCTTGGGGGCTGATGGTAATTGCCCCCATTTCTGGTAAAAGATCGCATGCGCGCTCGACCTCTCGAATCCAATCACCCTCGGTGTGACTGACAGGCGCCGACCAAATGCTGCGCCAAAATGAACACATGGCGTCATCATCCGGCAGGCGCGTATCAGTCACACCTTGGTCCGATCGCTCCCAATCCCTGTAAACCCACCTTTCGTTGCTTTGGAATGTACGATTCCGAGTGTACCGCTCCACTCGCCGCTTGTACCGACGAATACGGTTTGCCCATGCATAGATTTTCTGCTTCAGGAAGTCGATACGCTCTGTGACGCAGGGCAGATAATCTCGAGGACTAATATCAGTCCCCGAGAATGCCCGCCTCACAAAGCGCATCACCCTAGGGCGAGTGTTGCCCTCCCTGAAGCAGATAAGCTTACCGATGAGTGCTCTAGCCTCACCGATACGGTGCTCTATCCTGCACTGCCAAGCTGGCACAGCTGGTCGTGTAGCTCTGTCACAATTAGGAAATTTAACATGAGCTACACGACATGCCGCTACAGCCGCACAATACAAGATTGAGTGGGTATCAGTGAGGTCTTTGCTGCTATCAAAGCAATTTGATAGCTGTGAATCTAGAGCACACACCAGCGCCCTATTTCTCTTGTGCATGGGCAAACGAGGTAGACGAGGTCTAAGCCCCGGCGGTGTGGAACGGTACCCTCGAAATGCGTCCTCCAAAGCGCCCCTCAATCGATCATTACATTGGGTACTCACAGATATAGCCGCGTCATCATCGGCGTCACCAACCTGGACGGGTCGCGGTGAAGCAGTGGGCAGACGTTGCACCGCGGCCGGTGTTGTAGCAGGTGAAACACGGCTACTCTGTGATTCCAGGCGCAGTCTATCAAGTACGGCGTCATCCAACATACGATTACGCTGAATGACCCGCACCTGATCCGATAGTCGTTGGACCGAAACATTGACAGCTGGCTCAAGCACCTGAAACAGAGAGAGCATCCGACTACGATACGCAGTCAGGTTAATTCCCCCCTCTGTAGCCCCAAAGTATGAGCGCATGACGTTTTCATTAATGGATGATGTCCATCGCATGCGCTGCACACTTCCACCGGCAGCGGGGACCCTATCAGAGGCCGGCGGGCCTCGAGGTCCCAAGCTGGCCGGGGGTCGGCCTCTTCCCCGTCGACGCGCAGGTGGTGGTGTCGTCGGCGGCGAGAAGTATTCGTCGCTCGAGCTCGACGCAACTGCAGCGACCGGAATCTCTGGACTCACGGTTGGCGCTGGTCCCGGCGGCTGCGAGGCGGAGCTGAGCGACGAACCCGAAGATGTTGGGTGTGTGTGTAGTTTTTGTGCTCGGCTTCTGGTCAGCATTCTTCCAATTCAGTTCATCGCCATTTCATTGTATATTGCTTTTGTTGGAGGCATTATAAAAATATATATTATTATTATTATTATTATTTTTTTTAATTTAAGATGGACTCACGGATGCTCTGCTGGTGGTCTGCGTCTGCTGTCCGATGAGGAGCCCGACAACCGCTAGAGCTCGATATTCTGAGCTCTGAGTGCACGCTGGTGGTAGTCTCCAGTGAAATCCCGAAGTGCTGCCGGTTCGTTGCGTGTATGGGTACCGAGTTTTGGGATTCTGGTGCGGCCAAATTGAAGAGCTTTCTGTGTGCTTTCAAATGAGCCCAAACTCGGCTATCCTAGCTCAAACGGGAACGAAGTTAGGCCGCGAGGGGGTGAGGTCACCTTGAGGGGGGTTTCGTGGGGAGACTATTTAGGGGAGGGGTAAGTTGAGGGGAGGGGGGGTAGATCCCTGTGGAAAGATCCTGAAGTTCCAAGTTAGATGAGTCCAAACTCGGAGGGAATAGGACCAGGGGTTGACGAGTTCCCTCAGGCTAACCTGATGATGGGCCGCAGAGACGTCACACTGGTAGCTGGTCTGCAGGCAGATTCCTCGGCCGGCAACGGAGTCTTCAGTAATGGCTAGATTGGCTGCTTGACGTCACGCCTTGTGTCTCAAAAGAAAACACGTGGGCCAAAAGTGAGGTTACTTGGCGACAAAACCACGTGTTTTGGCGTTTTTTACGCACTAATAGCTCCAAAGTCCGTGCTCCGATTTTGCTGATCTTGGTGTCGTTGGATTGGTCTCTGCCGCTTTTCCCAGGTGTAACGTTTGCAAAACTATTGCACTAAACTTGGCTGCGATATTCACCACAGAAGTTGCAGGAGTACTGCTCCGCAACCAGAAGAGCCAGACACTTGCCCACACGTTTCCCGGTGAATCAACACTGCACAATTCCACCTGTAACTTTTTTGCGCACTTAACTCAACGCGTTGAATTTAGGTGATTTTTTAACGCGGAGGCGATGTTCTTGTGGCGACGTATTATCGGTTACTGGTTTAGGTTAGGTTAGGTTAGGTTCTTTCGGCGGCTGACGCCCAAGTTGATGGGCGCAGCAGGCGCGCTCGCAACGCTGCTTCCCAATCTAGGGGGCCCGAGCACTGCCTGTAGGCGGCTGTACTTAGGGATCGTGCAATCCATGGCCCTGTATGGGGCCCCGGTATGGGCTTCTGACCTGACGGCCGGCAGCATCGCAATCCTGCGAAGACCACAGAGGGCGATGGCCGTCAGGGCTATCAGGGGGTATCGTACGATCTCCTACGAGGCGGGTTGTGCACTGGCCGGATCTCCGCCCTGGGAACTGCAGGCGAGAGTCCTCGCCTCACTGTACCGGTGGCGCGAGGAGATGAGGACGCGGGGTGGTGAACCGATGCACCGCGAGATCGAGCTGCGTCGGTCTCAGCTCCGCGAGGTCATGGTGGCGGAATGGCGGGACAGGCTTCTGCGCCCTACCGCCGACCTCGCCACGGTCGATGCGATCCGACCAGTGCTTGACGAATGGCTCGGGAGGAAACACGGCTCCCTGTCGTTTAGGGCGACGCAGGTGCTCTCGGGACATGGCTGCTTCGGGAAGTACTTGTGTCGCATAAACAGGGAGCCGGACGCTCGGTGCCATCACTGCACTGACTGTCGGGAGGACACGGCGCAACACACACTGGCAGAGTGTGCCGCATGGGAGGAGCAGCGCCGTGCCCTTGTATCTGAAGTGGGCCCCGACCTGTCGCTGCCGGCCGTCGTTCGTTCGATGGTCGGGGGCGCCGAGTCATGGGATGCGGTGATCTCCTTCTGTGAAGCCGTAATTTCGCAGAAGGAGGCTGCGGAGAGGGAGAGGGAGGCCGTGGCCACTCTCCCGTGCCGCAGCAGGCGAACCGGGCGTCGGCGGAGGGCAGACAACGCCCTCTTCCAGCCCCCATAAAGAGGTCCGGAGGGACGGCGGACTCGGGGTCGTCCGCCGTCCCCCATCCAGCAAGACCCGAGGCGGCGGCGCGTAGTGTTCCACGCGCGCCCCTATTGGACGTCGCGGGGGGAGGACACCTCACACTCCCCGCGGGCCTGAGGTGGCTCGCTTAGGCGGGCCGGCACTAGCCGAGGATCATGGATGGCGTATCAGCTCCCACGATCCCCGGTCCAAGTGTGGGAGGGAACACCGAGGTGGTTTTTAGTCAGTAAGAGTCTGACAGACCATGGACAAGGATATCCATGAGGATTTTCCACCCCGGCAACAAAAAAAAAACAAAAAAAAAAGGTTAGGTTAGGTTAGGTTAGGTTAGGTGGTTTTTAGTCAGTAAGAGTCTGACAGACCCCTTCGCATGCCCCAGGCGAAGGACATCCATGAGGATTTTCCACCCCGGCAAAAAAAAAAAAAAAAAGGTTAGGTTAGGTTAGCAGCTACGGTTGTTGTGGTCACTACGATATCGCTCTCCTCGTCAAAATGTTTCACCATCCAGGTTGTCTTGCTGCACCCTGGGACTCCGTTTATCCACTTGATACTGGGTACCGCCCAATGCGCTTCCGAAGCCGGGGAAGCGGAGGCCCCCGAAATGGATTGCGCCATTTCGAGGATCCTGTCGTCCAGCATAATTTTGGTACACTTGGCGGTAACCACTATCGGGTCGTCTTCGGGTGTGTGGAATGTTACTTTCCCTGAGCGCTCCGTTTCCACCTCGTCCAGGGTCACAAAGCCACTCTTCGCGCTATAGGCTGCCATATACGACCCCGTCATTTCACCAACAATGACCTGGGATTTGACGTTGTCGTACACGGCTGCCTCTGCCTCCCCGAGTAAGACCCTTAACAGACCCTCATTTTTCCAATGAAAGGTCTGCAGAATCTTTCTACATGTCGCGAGGTTTACCTCTCTGGTTACCCTCACGACTGATACATACTCGAGGAATGCACTCTGTACGTGGTCTATGATACCAGAGTTTACAGCGAGGGTCGGAGGGCTGACTTGCCCTTTGTCGGCTCTGGTCGGTTTGGGTTTTGGTTCTGGTGTTTCCCTGGGTTTCGGTTTGAAAAACCTCATGACCGCTGACTCTTGCCGCTCAGTTGGTGATGTGCGGCTGGTACTCGGGAGCAGTGCGCTGAGGAAGGTGCCGATTGCTTTGAGACGGCTCTTGGACCGGGCTCGGTCGTCTGGGCTGATGTTTTTGCCTTTGTCCCTCTTTTCTTTTTCTGCTACAAACTTTTGCTGGGCCCTTTCAGCTCCGCTCATGGTGTTCGGGTTTTTAGTGGAACTCATCGTGCTACCTGTGTGGTCTTTGGGGGCTTTGAGGAAACTTAGAGTTTCCCCCCTATCCTCGTAGACCACGATCTCATGCTGTTCTGAGGCTTTAAGGCAGCCGAAACGGTCTGCGATGTCTCCTCTTTCACCACCGACCGCCATAGTATCGATGCTGATCGTGCGGGGTGCTATGCACGTATTTTCACCTGCCTCCCTGATCTTTTGGAGCAGCGAGCTCGCCTGGGCAAAAGGGGTCTCCGCTCTCCACTCGAGTAGTGCGATTGTCTTTCCTTTGAATCGCACTAAACGGCACTTGTGAGCGGCTATCTCCACCTGCTGCAGCGCGGCGTACTTGCTTCCTTTAATGCTCGTTTTTGATGTGCTCCCGTTGATCAGGGCAGCTAGGCCTGGTGAAATTGTGATTCGGGCTCCAGTGCGGCTTGAAGCAATGCAGAAACTTATACCCAGCGTCTCTGATTCCCTATTCATGAACAGGGCGACCCCTCGGAGTCTGATACCGGGGACTCCGTCTCTTCCGCATACCAGGAATTGTGTTACTGGCATGTCGGTTGGGATCGTCTGTTGGTTTATCCCTGTTGTTACTACCGCTAGCGCTGTTACTGGTGCTGGTTGTGTGTTTATTCTTTGCTGTGTAATTGAAGGTGACGGGTTTTGTGTAATTGGTGTTGGTGTTGTGTTTGTACTATGCCGTGTAGTTGTGGGTAATGGGTGTTGTATATTTAGTGTAGGTGTTGTGTTTGTGGTGGGGGTACGAGTAGATGGTAGCCGGACTCGACTTTGTGCGGGGGCGTCCGATTTGTTCGGCCCCGCTGCGGTTACGGCAACTTTACTCGCGAATGCTAAGAATGGGGTCCTCGAAGCTGGCTTCTCCATGAAGTTGTGGAGTGAGGATTGACTTAACTGTAGCCCTGTTTTCCGCTCCAGTTCCATTCTTTCAAGGCAGAACCTTGGGCATTCGAAGAGAAGGTGCCAGACTGTTTCCTCGCAGCTCTGGTCGCAGACGCACGAGGGACTGTCCTTGAGGTGGAAGCGGTGGACGTATGCTGCGAAGCCTCCGTGTCCCGTCAAGATTTGAGTATGGGCCGGTGTTAGGACTGTGTCCCTGAGGATTCTTTTCGCCGCTAGGACGTCTGGAAAGAATACTTTTGTTACCGCCCCTGTACTCGAGGACTCGTACCTCACTTGCCACTTCTTTACAGTCCCCTTCCGTATCTTCCTTCTCACGTATGATACGGGGACTTTGTCGTAGTACGCTGTCTCCTTTGTTAGGGCCGCCTCCTTTGCCAGCACATCTGCTCTCTCATTTCCGACAGTTCCAACGTGGGCCTTGAGCCAGAACAGCCTCACTTTTCTGCCCTCCTCTCTGATTTCACGGATGAAACTCTTTATTTGGAGTGCCAGGTGGTGAGTAACAGACGGTCTCCTTAGCAGGTCGAGCGACGACCTTGAGTCGCTCAGTATGCTTATGGAGGCCGCCTTAGATTCTCTTGCCAATCTGACAGCTCGGAAGAGTGCATACATTTCAGATTGGAAGACAGTGTTGTGAGGCTCCAAGCCAAAAGTGCTGGACATGGACTCCTTTCCTCCTTCCCACCAAGTTAGGGCAGCTCCAACTTTCCCCTCTATCTTGCTGCCGTCGGTGTAGATTTGGGGGCCGGTAACATGGTGAGTCTGTAAGGTTTCGGGATTCCAGTCTTCTAGGCGTGCATACTCGGTTGTTGTAAGTCGCGCTGGATGAGGCTGATTTAAATAATTTATATTCCGTTCCAGCTCGCGGCCCGGTGGTAGGAACTCTCGGGAATGGCCCTTCTTGATCTTGTAAAGGGTCGCCGCCTCAATCACCCGGAGGTCTAGTGAAAGTTGGCCTGACAGAACCAGTGCCGATGTCAGAGACACCGTGCGGTATGCCTTGCAGATCTTCTGTACGAAACCCCGCTGTAGCGAATCAAACTGGTTTCGTGTCATCAGTTTTTCAGCTGCCGGGGCCCACGCACTCGCTGCATACATCACGATAGGCTCTATCACCGACACATAAATCGTCCTAATTATCTCCCTATTGAGACCCCACGTCACCTTCGCTGCACACGCGAGTTGCTTATAGATGTCCGCAGCCTTTTTACAGGTTGCGGATACGTGTGCATTAAAAGTGAGTTTGGCGTCAATAATGAGACCTAGCAGCTTGATCTCTTGGACTAGGCCCAGCCTTGTGCCCGACATGTGCAGAACCGGGACGTCGTATTTCAGCTTTTTCGTTAACACCATCGCATTGGTCTTATGCGCGGCGAAACGCAGCTTATTTCGGGCGCCCCACTTCGACACTATGTCTAGCGTCTCATTGGCTTTCTGCTGCAAGGGACCGGTCCCTTGCAGCAGGCAAGGGACCGGTCTCGTGGTCTGAGAATACCAGGACGACGTCGTCTGCAAAAGCTTGGCAATGTACCCCCATACTATCCAATTTGTGAAGGAGCGAGTCTAGGATCAGGTTCCAGAACGTCGGACCGGCAATTGAGCCCTGAACGCATCCTTTGTTGGTTCCCTTCTCGCTAGTCGCTCTGGCGTAGTTGACCTTTACGTGGCGGTCTTTTAAGTAAGAGGCGACGAGAGTGTACAAATTTCTGGGACATTGTTTGGCCACCATCTGTTTTTTTAATGCAGGCCACCATGCGTTATCGAAGGCCCCCTCTATGTCCAATGACACCAAAAGCACTATCTTCTTTGCTTTGATTTCGGCACGTATGTGCCCCATTAGGTCATAGAGGGCGTCCTCGGTACCACGCTCTGGCATGAACCCGTACTGGCTTTTATTGAGTGTTGGATAGAAGTGCCACTGCAATCTGCCTACAAGGAGTTTTTCCACGATTTTTCTGAGGACAGATAGGAGACCTATTGGCCGGTACGACTTTGGACTGGTGTAGTCGTCCTTGCCTGGCTTGCGGAGGATGCACACGTGGGCGACCTTCTACTGCCTCGGAAAATGTGATAGCGACAGACATCTGTTTGCTATCGCCAAGAACACTTCTCTATCGCAGTTTATTGCTGCTGTGCAGATGTCCGCCGTCAATCCATCGGGCCCGGGGGCCTTCTTCGGATTTTGGTCTTGCAGGACCATATCCAGCTCTGTGGTAGTAAAGGGTGGATCGTCGGCGGACAGTTCTTGTGGATTTTCCTCCCTCGCAAGTTGTCTCAATGCACTGTGGTACGGTCTTTCGCCATCTGGCGAGTCATCTGGGTAAAAGGTTTTTGCCAGTAGGTCCGCGGATTGCTGTGGGCTAAGAGTTTCCCCTGCGGTATTTCTCAGGAGGGTGTCATCCTGCCTTCTGGTTGTCTTCCTTAGTACCCTGTAGACGCCGTCCCACATGCTCTCTCGGTCTTGCCTTGTACAGAACTCCCTCCAGCTTGCAGTGGCAGCTTCCGTCGCTGCTGAGGTGTACTTATTCTTTGCCGTGACGTAAATTTTTATAGTGTCTTCCCGCCGGTGAGCGGCAGCGTTCCGAATCCGTCTCTTTTTCGTCATTGTGTCTTTCTTGAGACGGTCTAGAGTAGAATTCCACCAAGGGGGTATTGTGCTGTGTTTTGGGGATTCCAGTTTTGGGATCGCCACGTCACACGAGCGGTGGATGGCGTTTAAATATTCTGTAAGGATTTTTTCCAGATCTTCTGGGCCCGGGGCGTTCGAGATCCTGGCCTTTGTTATTTCTTTTTCGGCCAGGTTGGTTTTGAAGTGCGTGCAGAACTCCGACCACTTTGCCTTCTTGGTATTATAGATGCGCGTCGAGACTGGCCTTAGGGGTTCCAAAGCTTTCTCTAAGCGCATCGAGAAGGTGATTTCATTGTGATCGGATGAGGTCAAACCTCTTTCTACTCGCCACTCCTCCATTTTTCCCAGCAGCGACAGACTGCATGCAGTTACATCTACTATGCTTGTGCACCACCTGTCGCCCCTGTAGATCTCGAAAGTCGGCGTGTGACCCGAGTTTAGGATCTGGAAATCCCGCTCGTGGAGAAAAGAACAGTACTCAGCTCCCCGATGGTTTTCGGAAACGCTGCCCCACCATTGACTCCAGGCATTTACGTCACCTCCCACCAGGATGTTGTTTGTGTGTAGTTTGTTTGTTGTGTGTTGTAATACGGAAAGGTATGGGTTTAATTCTTGGCCTCCCTCAAAGTAGACCGACAGCACTCCAAGACTAAGCTGGCCCACCTTCAACAGAACGGCCGCAATGTTCTCAGTTACAAGTTGGGGGTCATGAATGACCTCCAAACTGCTCCCGAAGATCACTATTGCCGCTTTCACTGGTTTTTGGCGGTTAAGGCTGCACTGGATAACTTGTGTGCCAGGACTTTGTTTCATTACACCTGTTCTTCCCACGTAAGGTTCTTGAACAAGTGCCACAGAGATTCCCTTAGCCTGAGCCGTCAGATGGAGTTCATCCGTGGCCAGCTTGGAGCGCTGGAGATTGACTTGGATGAATTTCAATCTTGCTGTCGATCTTTGTGAATGTTGAGGGGGACTTTGTTGGTGGTTTTCCTGCGGGTCGCCCTTAGCAATAGGAAACGCGCGACCGTGCTATCCCATCCCACTTTTGGCGTTCCTGGCAGTCTTCGCTAAACGCGGTGTGTGCCAGGTCGCTTCCTTTTTTCTGTGCCCCCTTGCAGTTTATACACGTGGGCTCCTTACCTTCGACTCTGTTCTGACAGTCCCTGCCATCATGTGCACCGCTGCAAAAGAAGCATGACTCCTTTGCCGCCCCGCATATGGACCTGTTGTGTCCGTATCCGAGGCACTTTGTGCACTGAACGAGTGGGGACTGATCTACAACAGAGCACCGCTCGATGCCCACGTGCACTCTCTGGGCTTGGGTGAAGATAAGCCACATTTTTGGTGAGATTTCCAACACCGGGTGGCACTCATGGGGATTTCTCGCGCGCTTCCTGTATCGCACCCTGGCCGTCTGTTCACCCACAGCGACGTCTTGCAGAAGATGCTTGTTCTGCGCTAATAGGAGATCGACGATCTCGCCATCACTGTAGATGGACAGCACCCCCTTTACGCAGACTAAGGGGTTTTGGGGCTTTGACTCCTGGACCTTGAGCCCTCCGTTATTCTTGAACTGGTCCCTGACCAGATTCAAGTCGGCTTTGCTGGCGCACCTCAGGATTACCTTCTGATTTCGGGCCTTCCTGACGGCGTCCACCTTGGCTCCGGTCGTCTTGAGATCCAGGGCGGTCCTGATCCTCTCGATCACGTTGTCCCCAGTGTGTTTGGGATCCGTCGACGAGACGATCAGGGTGTGATTTGGCTGTAATTGGTTTGGCTTAGAGGGGGGTTTCGGTGTACTTGCAACCTGGGCAAAGGTTTTTGGGCCTTGTAGCTGTTGTGGCGGTCTTTCTACTTTGGCCAAGTCTGCTACCCCTTTCTCAATGTTTTGGAGGTGCTTCTTGACCTCCACGACCGCCAATTCTGCATCCAGGTTTGGAGCTGCCATGACCTGAACGGGGGGTTCTTTATCCCGCAGGACTCGGATATCCGCCGAGACCAAGTCCAGCCTTTCCGCAATGGGTTTGAGGTGTTTATGAAAATCTTCTCGTGACTGTGTTGGTGGTGGAGGGAGCGCGGGTTTACTCAGCATCTCTTGGATCTGCACCCGCACTCTTCCCATCTCTTCGTCAAACCGGGTATTTGTTAAAATGTCTTTTCCCGCCTCAGACGCCTGACTTAGGTCCGGTCCTGGCTGGGTAGGGTCAGGCTTCAGTTTCTCCATTTCTTGACGGAGCACGTCCAGCTGGTTTGAAATGCTGGTAATGTGTGACTCCAGGCGGGACAATCCCCCACTCAGGAGTTCCCCTTTAGGATCCCCAGGTGTCTTCACAATGTCCAGCCTGGTCTGTTCGTGCTCCTTGGAGTTCTTCAAGATCGCCAGCTTGACTTCCTCCCTTACCTCCTTTAGACTCTTGAAAGCTTCAAGAGTCTCGTGGCCTAGCCAGTCGCGGATACCCTTTGCCTCTTTCTTTGTCTCGGTCAGGTCAGTTCGCATGAGCGAGAGTTCCGTTTTTAAGGTCATAACATCTCGAGTGTGAGCTCTCTCGACCCGCACAAGCTCTTGTGCATGTCGAGAGCGCTCCTTCTCGAGGTTGAATTTATGACGTGCCCGCGAGTCTGCCAAAGACAGAACTGTCTCGTAGAGACCCTGGAGGCACTCATGGGCAGTGACCTTACATTCCCGCTTCATGTTCCCTGCCGACTCTAAGGCGTCTTTCCCCCTCTGAAGCAGGTCGTTTGCCTCTCTCGTGGCCAAATCCATCTGTACACCTGTACCCCTTCTTGGAGTTCGGTACAGAAGACTCTGACGCTCGGGTCTGTTTAAGTGACCTGCCGAAGAGGCCACCGAGCTCTCATCGTCGGAAATGATTTGGCGAGGGGGGGAAATTCCACACTGCTCCCAGTTGATGACAGTCTCCGAAACTCTGCAAGGGATTCCCTCTCGCATCTCGGGTCCCGATGGTGTCGTGTCCGAGATGTGTGTCGTACATGCCGACACATCTGAGCCTGCTGCCTGCGGCTCCGACGACGCCTTGGGGATCGGGGCAGAATACTGAGGCGGCTTCGATGGTTGCGCCGCCTTTTCGGACACGGCAGATTTGGCAGTGTTTCTCAATATCTTTTTCCGGAGGTTAGTGGAGACTCCCGTGGTTGTTTTACGGGAGGCAGATATGGTGGACTGCTGTGACGACATTTTTTGTTTTTGTTTTTGTTGTTTTAGTGCCAATAATTATGCTTATCCACGGACAATGTAGCTAAGTATAATTATTGGTTATAGAGGTACCGAAAGAATAATATTTTATAATTAATAAAGGGAAGAAAATGGATAGTCAAGGCAAAGAACTATTATTACTTATTTACACCTTATTTCTACTTCTATATCTAGTAATGAGTATAATGGTTAGTCAACAATTATATATATATATATATATGGTTTTTTTTTTTTTTTAATTTTTTTTTTTTTTTTTTTGCTGAGGTGGACTCACGGAATCTTCCGTCGCTGGTGGCCGGCGACTGCTGTCCGATGAGGAGCCCGACAACTGCTAGACCCCGATGTTCTGAGCCCTAGGTGCGCAGTGGTGGTAGTCTCCAACGAAATTCTGAAGTGCTGAGGGATCACTGCGTGTCCAGGTCACGAGTTTTGGGATTCTGTTGGGGCCAAATTGAAGAACTTTTTGAGCTCTTTCAAATGAACCCAAACTCGGCTATACTAGCTCCAACCGGAACGAAGTTAGATTGCGGGGGGGTGAGGTCGCCCTGAGGGGGGTTGGGGGGGGGGGAAGTCTCGTGGGGAGACTAAAGGGGGGTAAGTTGGCGAGGAGGTGAAATGAGGGGGATGCAGATAGGGATAGGGGATGGGAAGAGATCCCTGTGGAAAGATCCCGGAATTCCAAGTCAGATAAGCCCAAACTCGGGGAGGACAGGACCAGTCGTTAAGGAGTTCCCTCGGGCTAACCTGATGATGAGCCGCGGAGTCGTCACACTGATGGCTGGTCTGCAGGCAGATTCCTCGTCCGGCAACGGAGTCTTCAGTAAGGGCTTGATTGGCTGTTTCGACGTCACGCCTCGTGTCGCCTAAAACACGTGGGGCCGAAGTGAGGTTAATTTGGCAAAAAACCACGTGTTTTGAAGTTTTTTACGTACTAAAAGCTCCCAAGCCCGTGCTCCGATTTTGGTGTTCTTGGTGTCTCCGGATAGGTCTCTACAGCGTCTTTCAGATAAAATGTTTGCACAACAATGGCACTGACCTTGGCTGAGTTATTTCCCACAAAAGTTCCAGGCTTACTGCTCCGCAACCAGAAGAGCCAGACACTTGCCCACACGTATCCTGGTAAATTAACACTCCACAATTCAACTGTTAACCTTTTTGCGCACTTAACTCGACGCGTTGAATTTTGATGATTTTTTAACGCGGAGGCGATGTTATTCTGGCGATGTGTTTTCGGTTACTGGGTTAGGTTAGGTTAGTGGTTAGGTTAGGTTAGGTTAGGTTAGGTTCCCCGAGGTGACACAACCAGAGTTGAGGGCGGCCGTGATGCGGCTCCGGGCCAAAACCATTGCCCCGGGACCGGATGGAGTTCCCGGCCGCGCGCTCGTCCTCGCTCTGAAGGAGCTGGAGCCCCAATTGAGAGGACTCTTCTCAGCTTGCCTTGAGCAGGGCCACTTCCCCACTCAGTGGAAGACAGGTCGTCTGGTCCTGCTCAGGAAGCCGGGGCGCCCAGTAGACTCGCCGTCCGCATACCGGCCCATAGTGCTGCTTGACGAGGTGGGTAAGCTTTTTGAGCGGATTATTGCTGCCCGCCTCGACGGTCACTTGTACAGAGAGGGGCCGGATCTGGACGACAGTCAGTTCGGTTTTCGGCATGGGCGCTCCACTATCGACGCCATAATGCGGGTGAGAGTCCTGGCGGAGGAAGCGGTTTCCCGGGGCGGGGTGATGGTGGCGGTGTCCTTGGACATCTCCAACGCCTTTAACGCCCTGCCCTGGAGCTGTATCCGGGAGGCGCTAAGGTACCATAGGGTGCCCCGCTACCTGCGCCACATCATTGGGGCTTATTTGTCGGAAAGGTGTGTCACCTACAGGGGACGCGACGGCGAGGGCCGTCGCGATATGTCGTGCGGTGTTCCACAGGGCTCGGTCCTGGGGCCACCCTTGTGGAACATCGGTTACGATTGGGTGCTGAGGGGCGAGCTCCAACCGGGTGTGGACCTGACGTGTTACGCAGACGACACGCTGGTCACGGCCCGTGGGAGCTCGTACAGGGAGGCAGCGTTGCTGGCGACGGCAGCGGTTTCACGAGTGGTGAGCCGCATACGACGCCTGGGCCTGGAGGTGGCTCTCAACAAGTCGGAGGCTATGGTCTTTCATGGCCCCCGACGGGCACCGCCGCCGGGATCACACATCGTGGTCGGGGGGGTCCAAATCGCTGTTGAGTCCACCATGAAGTACCTAGGATTGGTGCTCGACAGCCGGTGGGACTTTGGCCCTCACTTTCGGCGGCTGACGCCCAAGTTGATGGGCGCAGCAGGCGCGCTCGCAACGCTGCTTCCCAATCTAGGGGGCCCGAGCACTGCCTGTAGGCGGCTGTACTTGGGGATCGTGCAATCCATGGCCCTGTATGGGGCCCCGGTATGGGCTTCTGACCTGACGGCCGGCAGCATCGCAATCCTGCGAAGACCACAGAGGGCGATGGCCGTCAGGGCTATCAGGGGGTATCGTACGATCTCCTACGAGGCGGGTTGTGCACTGGCCGGATCTCCGCCCTGGGAACTGCAGGCGAGAGTCCTCGCCTCGCTGTACCGGTGGCGCGAGGAGATGAGGACGCGGGGTGGTGAACCGATGCAGCGTGAGATCGAGCTGCGTCGGTCTCAGCTCCGCGAGGTCATGGTGGTCGAATGGCGGGACAGGCTTCTGCGCCCTACCGCCGGCCTCGCCACGGTCGATGCGATCCGACCAGTGCTCGACGAATGGCTCAGGAGGAAACACGGCTCCCTGTCGTTTAGGGCGACGCAGGTGCTCTCGGGGCATGGCTGTTTCGGGAAGTACTTGTGTCGCATAAACAGGGAGCCGGACGCTCGGTGCCATCACTGCACCGACTGTCGGGAGGACACGGCGCAACACACACTGGCAGAGTGTGTCGCATGGGAGGAGCAGCGCCGTGCCCTTGTATCTGAAGTGGGCCCCGACCTGTCGCTGCCGGCCATCGTTCGTTCGATGGTCGGGGGCGCCGAGTCGTGGGATGCGGTGATCTCCTTCTGTGAAGCCGTAATTTCGCAGAAGGAGGCTGCGGAGAGGGAGAGGGAGGCCGTGGCCACTCTCCCGTGCCGCAGCAGGCGAACCGGGCGTCGGCGGAGGGCAGACAACGCCCTCTTCCAGCCCCCATAAAGAGGTCCGGAGGGACGGCGGACTCGGGGTCGTCCGCCGTCACCCATCCAGCAAGACCCGAGGCGGCAGCGCGTAGTGTTCCACGCGCGCCCCTATTGGACGTCGCGGGGGGAGGACACCTCACACTCCCCCCGGCTTGAGGTGGCCCGCGTAGGCGGGCCGGCACTAGCCGGGGATCATGGATGGCGTATCAGCTCCCACGATCCCCGGTCCAAGTGTGGGAGGGAACACCGAGGTGGTTTTTAGTCAGTAAGAGTCTGACAGACCCCTTCGCCTGCCCCAGGCGAAGGACATCCATGAGGATTTTCCACCCCGGCAACAAAAAAAAAAAAAAAAAAAGGTTAGGTTAGGTTAGGTTAGGTTTTTTTTTTTTTTTTTTTTTTTAATTCTGCTATTCCCCGATCATAATTCACCGGGACCTTACTATTCTAGGTACCTCATTCATTCCAGTTCTCGCATTTATGCCTCTCGCACTTTCAAGCCGCATACGTTACGCATTCATTCATCATCTTGTATTCTGTGCCGGGTGGGATTCCCGCTAATTTGCCTTACCTTGGTTGGATTTGCAGGGAAATTTTTACTTTCTTATTTTCTAGATACAGGTTGGTTAAACTTAGTATTTGTTTTCTATTATTATCTTACTACATTACTTTTTCTAGGGTGTGAAAATATGTAAACTTTTTAATATTCTAACATTGTATAACAAGGTAGGTATTCTTATTACTGATTTTTTCTAATGACAATTTTAATCTTACTTTTCGGGTAAATAATTTAAATGTTGTCTAAGTATTTAGCATTACATTAAACACTTAGTACTTATTTTCTATTATTTTCTTAATACATTACTTACTTTTATTTTTATTTCTAGAAAGGGATAACATGAATACTTCTAACATTATATAACTAGGTATTCTTATTCCATACTAACTTATTCTACTAACAATTTTAATCTTAGTTTTCGGCTTCATAACTAACATCACATGTAAATTTATATTATACTTTTCTATTGCTAATAAGTTTCTTCCATTTCTTAACTGATGCTATGTTTTATTATTACACTTGTTTATACATATACATTGTTATGCAAATTTTATTTACGTAGTTGTTGGTAGATTGGGACCGTAAAGTTATGGACTTGCTATTTGTTATGTATTTTGCTCACTTTTATTTATTCTGATACATTTACTTTTTATACATATTTGTATTAATAATATATATATACTAATTTTATATATATTTATTAACTTTTCTTGTGCTTTCTTATTTTTAAATCATGGTTTTTTGTTTGGTTGCGGTACGTGCTTGGTGTTTATGTGTGTTTTCGATATGTCTGTATATGTTCACTATATATTTCCATATCGATATCCGGTTTAAATGTACCTGTTTTACTACTATTGTGTTCCAGTTTTTGTTGTACTCTCGGTTTGTGTTATTGCATGTGGTATGTGTGTGTATGTGTGTAATTGTGTATGTGACGTACCAGCCAGTGTGTGGTGAGTCAAACGTAGGCCGTTGTTGCACGAGTCAGGTAATCCCATTTTTGACGAACGGGGCATTCGGCGCTAAAGGCATTGTGGTCGGTTTTCCGCAGTTTTGAGCGCGAACAGTTACAGCACTGCGGTTCATTGCCTGCGATGTAATCTGCGCATTTCTCGCGCAGATGTGGACCTCCACAGTGGCTGCACCTGTCCGCACTCTCGGAGCAAAATTTCCGACCGTGACCGAATGCCAGGCACCTAGTGCATTGGATGAGCGGAGACTGATCCTCCACTCTGATCCTTTGCAGGTCCAGGTAGAGGGCTCCGGCCTCCGTCATCCTTCGCCATACTACGGGACCAACCTGGACAATGACGTGCGCCGTTTTGGGGTTTTTAGTCCTCTTCTTGAACTTTATGGTCGTTTCCCCATCTTCCTGAGATAAATCCCTAAATATTTCCTCATTTTGAATGTGAAGCGCCTTGATTATCTCCTCGTCGTCACTCGGAAGGAAGACATCCTTTAGGATGACGAGCGGATTTTTATTTTTCATATGAGAAACAATTAAACCTTTCCCCCGGCTTTCAATTGTTTCTTTCACCTTATTTAGTTCCGCTTCGGTGTCGCACCCTAAAATGACTGTTTGGTTTTTCGCTTTGCGCACCTTGTTTATTTTCAGGCCAGTACCCCTGGCATCGACCGCCTTCTTTACTCTTTCAAGCACCTCGTCGGCAGTCTCCTGATTGCCTTCGAGGGTGACCGCCATCGAGTGAAGTGCCGGCCGATGCCCGGGTTTGGCTGCTGCGACACTAGCGTAAGTCCTAGGTTCACATGGCTGATTATCTTTTGCGACCTCAATCACCGTTGCTTTGGTCGCCGCGACATCCCCCGCAATACTGTCGAGTTTCTCGTCGAGAATAATTTGAGTGCGATGAGTGACCCTGACGCCCTCTGTCGTATTGTCAATGGCCGCTTTAGCGTCGTCGATTTTTTCGCCAATCTTGCGGACGATGTCCACGCAGCCATCGTCATGGAGCATGGTTTGGTCGTCGAAGCAAGCCGCCATCTTCTTCTCCAATTCATTCAGTCGCTGTTGTATCTGATTTTCCACTTCCCCCAACTTTTCTAAGATGTGGACGTCTTTTTCGGGCGATCTGGCTGTATGGGGAGACCGTGTTTTAGTTGCTGCTGCTTCCAAACTTGTCAATCGCTTGCTTATTTCAAATAAGATACGGAGGCCCTTATCGGACTGCCCCTCCAGGAAGGTCTTAATGTCTTTCCTCATTTGAGGGTATTCTTGGACTTTAGATGGAATGTCCTCAAATGTCTTCATCACCTCCTGGAGGAGCGCGTCACTCGGTTTCCCCGCGTAGTCCTCTATATGCTTATTGTACATCGCCATATTGTCCAGCGATCTCCTTTTCCGGTCTGGTTGCCGGATAAAAGTTTTTGCAGCGTCCTGCGCTGGTGCAGATGGAGTTGCAGTAGGGCTGGAGGTACCTGGTTTAATGGCAGCGCCGAAAGTGGTCGGTGTGCGGTACATTTTTTGTTTTTGTATGCCTTGTTTGTGTCAGTATGCGTGTTGTATATTTTGTGTATGTGTGTGTGTGTATGTGTTTTTGTAAAAGTGTACGTGTGCAAGGCCTTGCGAGAAGAACGGGGAATGTTGTCAAGGTGATTTGACCCTGTATAGGGGGGCCAGCGTCAAGATTAGAGAAAATAAATAAATAAAAGAAGTATATTTTTAGTCAAAATTTTAGGTAAGTAGATTTCTAAATCTACTATTACTACTACCTAAGTCTATTTTAAAGTTTGTGTACTTAATCAATTACCTGTTATAAGTAATCGTAGAATAGAATAGAATAAACCCGTAGTCGATTCTATGACAAAAAATATTTTTAGTTGAGGGGGGTGAGGCCAAAACGAGGGGGGAGGGTTCCTCGTGTAGGACTTTCACCAGAAGACCGAATTTGAAGTCGAAATTGAGCTATCTCACTTAGTTTCGGACTTATCGGCTTTTAAAGTTTTTGTATTAGGGGTGTGCGGGGGAGGGTGTCCAAACCAGAAGGGCTGAGAACCTCTTATGCGGCTTTGACCGTGGTGACACCACGAAGGCCGAATTCGAGGTCAAAATTCGTCTATCTCCCCTGGCTTACGAGATACGGCCCTGGGTTGCGCAAAGCATTACCTCCCTTTTCAACGCTGCCTATGTCGGGTAAAATTTGTGTGGTGAGACAGCTCCGGCCACTGTGGTGCGAATTTAGTGTGAGTAGGCTTGTTTTAAAGGTCTCTTTGAGTCCTACAAACTAGAACTAGTTTGTGTCAAAAAATATTTAACCCTTATAAATTACCCTAATTACCCTTAAACGAGTTTAGGTCTAATTTTTCTGCTACAAACAGGGCTTTTTCAAAAATTTAACAACGTAGGGGATGGTATTTAACGCCACCCTATCTAGTGCTTATAAGAAAAATTTGAATTTTTTAATATTTAAATAGTCGATTTTCAGATCGCGATCTCCATGATGGGTTAGGTTAGGTTAGGTTAGGTTAGGTTGGGTTAGGTTAGGTTAGGTTCACACATCGTTGTCGGGGGGGTCCAAATCGCTGTCGAGTCCACCATGAAGTACCTAGGATTGGTGCTCGACGGCCGGTGGGACTTTGGCCCTCACTTTCGGCGGCTGACGACCAAGTTGATGGGCGCAGCGGGCGCGCTCGCAACGCTGCTTCCCAATCTAGGGGGCCCGAGCACTGCCTGTAGGCGGCTGTACTTGGGGATCGTGCGATCCATGGCCCTGTATGGGGCCCCGGTATGGGCTTCTGACCTGACGGCCGGCAGCATCGCAATCCTGCGAAGACCGCAGAGGGCGATGGCCGTCAGGGCTATCAGGGGGTATCGCACGATCTCCTACGAGGCGGGTTGTGCACTGGCCGGATCTCCGCCCTGGGAACTGGAGGCGAGAGTCCTCGCCTCACTGTACCGGTGGCGCGAGGAGATGAGGACGCGGGGTGGTGAACCGATGCAGCGCGAGATCGAGCTGCGTCGGTCTCAGCTCCGCGAGGTTATGGTGGCGGAATGGCGGGACAGGCTTCTGCGCCCTACCGCCGGCCTCGCCACCGTCGATGCGATCCGACCAGTGCTCGACGAATGGCTCGGGAGGAAGCACGGCTCCCTGTCGTTTAGGGCGACGCAGGTGCTCTCGGGGCATGGCTGCTTCGGGAAGTACTTGTGTCGCATAAACAGGGAGCCGGACGCTCGGTGCCATCACTGCACCGACTGTCGGGAGGACACGGCGCAGCACACACTGGCAGAGTGTGCCGCATGGTGTGTGGAGTGTGTCGCTCGTTCGATGGTCGGGGGCGCTGAGTCGTGGGATGTGGTGATCTCCTTCTGTGAAGACGTAATTTCGCAGAAGGAGGCTGCGGAGAGGGAGAGGGAGGCCGTGGCCACTCTCCCGTGCCGCAGCAGGCGAGCCGGGCGTCGGCGGAGGGACAACGCCCTCTTCCAGCCCCCATAAAGAGGTCCGGAGGGACGGTGGACTCGGGGTCGTCCGCCGTCCCCCATCCAGCAAGACCCGAGGCGGCGGCGCGTAGTGTTCCACGCGCGCCCCTATTGGACGTCGCGGGGGGAGGACACCTCACACTCCCCGCGGGCCTGAGGTGGCCCGCGTAGGCGGGCTGGCACTAGCCGGGGATCATGGATGGCGTATCAGCTCCCACGATCCCCGGTCCAAGTGTGGGAGGGAACACCGGGGTGGTTTTTAGTCAGTAAGAGTCTGACAGACCCCTTCGCCTGCCCCAGGCGAAGGACATCCATGAGGATTTTCCACCTAGGCAACAAAAAAAAAAAAAAAAAAAGGTTAGGTTAGGTTAGGTTAGGTTAGGTTAGGTTAGGTTAGGTTAGGTTTTTTTTTTTTTTTTTTTTTTTTTCTTTACAGGCACGCCACTCCCTACCCTGAGCAGGGTCGTTGTTTAGTCATATTTTTTTGTAATAGCTATGAGAGTTTTAGTCGTTATATTTATTGCTTTGAGTTTTATCCATTTCATATTCCCATATAAAATTATGATTATTTATGTTTTTTCCATTTTTTTTTTTTTTTTTCCATTTTTTTTTCCCTATTCTATATCTTTGTACTTTTCATATATTTTGATTTCTTTCTTAAGTTCTTTCTCTATTTATCATTTTGTCTTATGCTTTTCATAATATTTAGTTGTGTATTTATTTATTGTATGTTTATTTTATATAAGTATATGTATGTATGTGCATATTCCTTTCTATATTCCTTCTCTCCTTCCTCAGAGGTTGCGCAAACGCTTGGCGTTTGCCAATTCTTTGCGCTTTCCTGAGGCCTATCTACTTTAACTTTCTTCTTTGCCTATTAATATATATAGCTCCATATAGTATATATTCATATGTATTATAATTTTGTGTATATTTATTATATATATATTGTATTTGATAGTATATGTTATATTATATTTGTGTGTCCTATATTTTATATATTTATTATAAAAATATTATATGTATAGATTGCTTTATTTATTCTTGTTTATCACGACCTGTGCTATTTGCTTTGCGTATTTTAAAAATATACTTCTTGTTTTGTTTCCGGCCATTATATCTTTTACCGTACTCCTATTTATTTGCTGCTCAAGTTCCTGCTCACAATCATATCTTGCCCGACCAAAGATCGGGCAGTCGAGCAAGACATGTAGAACGGATTCTTCGACTCCGGGGGCGCAGGCACACGATGGGTCCTCTTTACACTTGAATCTGGTCAGATATTCGGAGAACCCACCGTGCCCTGTTAGTATTTGAGTGACGATGCTATCTATCGTCATCTTTCGGATAGTTTTGTACCCTTCGGTGGCATCCGGAAAGAAGACTTTGGTAGTTCCGGCAGTTTCCCCTGAACGATACCTCCGGTTCCATTCGTCAAGAGACTCTCGTCTGATTTGTCCTTTGACAAATGAAACCGGGCATTTATCGTAATCAGGGGCGCGTTTCAGAGTGAGGGCGGCTGTTTTGGCCAGACAGTCGGCGCGTTCGTTGCCCGCAAGCCCCGCGTGGGCCTTTAACCAGAACAAGGACACAGTTTTGCTCTGGTCAAAGGCCGTCCGGAGGTTTTTGCGGGCCTCGACCGCCAGGGGATGTAGGGAGCCATTATTTACAATGGTCTCCAGCGCAGATCGGGAATCGCTGTAAATTGCGAAGCTCCGCTGAGCACCTCGAACGATGTCACCCGTGGCTCTGCATACGGCCAGGAGCTCCGCCTGGTAGACGGTGCCGTAAGATGGCAGTTTAAGCTTGACGGCTCTGGTTTCGGCCGTGCCTTCCCAGTAGGATACTGCGGCCCCCACTTTGCCGTCAATTTTACTGCCATCTGTAAAGATCTTTACGGCAAAGTCGCTGTTAACGTTAAGATCTTCCTCGTCTATCAAGCTCTTGAACTCCAGGTGCATATGCGTCGCCGGGTGTCCATTTTCGGTATGCCCCGCTCTCCGCTCGACCTCCCTGTCCGCCAGATCTGGCCGGGGTACTCCCCTCTTTGCCTCGTACAGGGCGGCTGCCTCCTGTATACGTATGTCGAGTGGAAGTATCCCGGCAAGTAGTAGCGCTGCGTTCAAGGAGACCGTGCGGTATGCTTTGCAGAGCTTCTGCGCAAATCCACGCTGGATGGCATTTAACTGCTTCTTGGCTCCCAGCTTCCCCACCGCTGGAGCCCAGGCGCTCGCCGCGTACATAATCACTATAATAATAATAATAATAATAATAATATATTTATTCAGAGATAAAATTTGGTAAAATAGTAACATAAAATCTTAGGAATAATTACAAAGGTATAACTATGTTAAATGCCTGTACTAGGATAAACCTGTATCACAGGCGGTAGAAGCTCTTACACTATGGTTTTGTAGGACAATAAAATTCATAACAATATTTAACATTCAGTCTCTAAATAGGGAAAAAACTCACTGGTTCTATTACGGCGTTATAAATGATCCTTATGACATCTGCGTGGAGGCCCCAACTGATCTTGGCCGCCCTCGACAGCTGCCCGTATATTTTAACAACTTTTGAGCATATGTTCGATATATGTTTGTTAAAAGTCAGACAGCTGTCGATGGTTAAGCCAAGGATTTTTATTTCCTTTGACATGCCAATACTGACTCCACCCATGGTCAGGAGTGGTTCGTCATATTTGAGCTTTCGCGTAACCACCATCGCTTGTGTTTTGTGGGGTGCGAACTTTAGCTTATTTTTGACTCCCCACTCCCCAACATAGGCGAGGGCAGCATTGGCCTGTCTTTGAACCTCCAACGCAGTGTCTCCGTCAATAACCAGGACTATGTCATCGGCGAATGCCTGGCAACAGACGCCCCTGGCAGCCAGCTCCTTCAGGAGTGGGTCGAGGACGAGGTTCCATAGAATTGGACCTCCTATGGAGCCTTGGACACACCCCTTGGTCATACTTACGGAGTGTGTCTCCCCGCCGTATCTCACCTCGACCCTTCTATCCTGAAGGTAGTTGCTTATTATCCTTCGGATATTGCCGGGACATCCCTCCTCCTTTAGCCTCACCTTTATGGCTGGCCACCATGCGCTATCGAATGCTCCCTCTATGTCCAATGAGATCATGGTTATTAGCTTTTTCTGGTTTAGCTTACCTCTTATGTGTCCCATTAGGTCATAGAGGGAGTCTTCGGTGCTCTTCTGGGGTACAAAACCGTACTGGCGGGCGCTCATTTTGGGGAGAAGGTGCCACTTCAGTCTCCCCACAATCATCTTCTCGAGTATCTTTCCTAAGACCGGGAGCAGGCCTATTGGCCTGTAAGACTTTGGCTGGAAGTAGTCATCTTTGGCAGGCTTCCGCAGGACAACGACTGCCGCTTCTTTCCAGAGCTTTGGGAAATGGCCCAGCTGCAGGCACTTACTCGTAATGGCCAGGAAAGTCCCTGGGTCCTGCGAGACCACTCGCGCGCAGATGTCTGCCGTGAAACCATCGGCACCCGGGGCCTTCTTTGGATTAAAGCTTTCCACGGCCACCCTCAGCTCCTTTTCCGTGAACGGGGGGTCATGGTTGTCATCATGTTCCCCGCTCATGGACTCTGCTTGCCGTCGAGTGGCCTGGTGGTCAGCGTTGTCTTCACTTTCACGGTCCTCCGGGTAGAATGTTTCAGCAAGCAGTCTCGTCGACTCCTTCAGGCTCAGGAACTCTCCATTGCATTTCAAGGGGACGTCTTCTAACCTTTTGGACGTGCGACCGATCACCCTATAAATGCCTTCCCAAAGCCCCTCTTTGTCCTGTTTCCCGCAAAACTCCTTCCAGCTTTTAGTCTGGGCTTCCCTGGTCCTGACAAGATACTCGGTTTTCTTTTGCAGGTACTCGTCTATCACCCCGGCCTTTCGGGAGGGGGCCGCGCAGCGTATACGCCTCTTCCTGGTAGCAACTTCCCTCTTCAGGGTGGCTAACTCTTCGGACCACCACGGCAAGGTGAGTTTTGTGTGTGTTTTTATGCGTGGAATGTGTTCAGTGCATGCTTTGTGTATATTGTTTGTGAATGTGTTTATTGTGTGTTCGAGTTGTAGAGTGTTACTGATTGCTAAAACTTCCGACGGGCTGATTTTATGATCTGCGTTTAACTGAGCCAGTTTCTTACTAAACTGACTCCAGTTTGCCTTTTTTGTATTATACAGCCTTGTCGTCCGCTGTGTGTGTGCGATCTCACCTCTCTTCAATCTAATGTTGAAGGTTATGCCGTTATGGTCCGAGTTCGTCAGGCTCTGATCCACCTTCCAGTCGTCCACCAGGTCGAGTATGTCCGTCGTGCAGGCAGTAATATCGACATGGCTAGTATACATCCTCCCCCCCCGCACGGTCTCGAAGGTCGGAGTGTCACCGACATTGAGTACCTGCATACTGATTTGATCAAGAGCGCCCGCCAGTGCATCTCCCCTGGAATCCGTTTTGGAACTGCCCCACCAGAGACTCTTGGCGTTTGAGTCCCCCCCGATAAGAAGTCTCGTCGAGCTCGCCATCGCTATTCTTCTAAGTTGCTCCAGGTATGGCTCTATGGGCGTGTCAGGCTCAAAGTAAAAACAGGTCAGTGTGACTTCCCAGGCAGCCGTACGTATTTTCACGACCACGATGTTGTCGGTCGTGAAATCTGGGCACTGTATAACTTCAATGTCTTTATTGAAGACGGCAATTGCCGCCTTTACAGTGCCCCCAGGACGGCTGCAGTTCTGGAAGATTCTTGCCCCCCTGTACGGCTTTAGAGTTCCAACTCCGCCCACATACGGCTCCTGGAGCAGTGCAACGGCGACTTTGCGATTGGCGGCCTCCAGCATGAGCTCGTCCGTGGCCAATCTCATTCTTTGCAGGTTAGCCTGGACGAACTCATGTCTCTTAACCTCTCCACGGGGGAGTACTCCTGCCATATTAATCGCTGTGGCACCCTTAGCAATACGCGACGGTGGATCGCGCTATTGCGTCCCACCGTCTGCGTAACGGGCAGTCCGAGCTAAAACCATTGTGGCTTAGGTTGTCGTGGCCCACTTTCTTGCAATTACAGCATTTGGGGGGCTCCCCGGCCAGACGCGATGGGCAATCCGCTCTCAGGTGAGCGTCGCCACAGTGCGAGCAAAGGTCCTCCTTCCCGGTGCATTGCTTTCGGCCGTGGCCGAATCCAAGGCATTTCGTGCACTGCACAAGGGGACTCTGGTCAAACACCCTCACCCTTTGCAAGTCGATATGTGCACGACCTGCCTTGGTCAAGACCTGCCACACCGGGGGGGAGACTTGTACCACCACATGAATTTCATGTGGGTTCCGTGCTCGCCTACGGTATTTTACGGCAACCCTCACCTCATCTTTCTTAAGCTCGCCCAGGAGGTGCTGGTTCTGTTTAAGGATCGCTCTGATGATGTCGTCATCTGTGTTATAGGATAAAACATCCGTCAACATCACCAGAGGATCCCTATTAACTGCGTCCTCAATTTTTAGTCCGGTCGTGGAGCCTCCCAATCTGTTCTTTACCAAGTCTAGTTCCTGGCGAGTTTGGCACCCTATGACCACTTTTTGGTCTTTCGCCTTGCGGACTTTGTCAACTCGGATGCCCGTTTCCTTGGCGTCTACAGCGACTCTAATTTTTTCTACGACGGCGGCACTAGTGTCATTCATATTATTCGAGCTAACAATAAGCGAGTGTAGCGGCTGCGGTGGCACAAATTGCTTACTCGCCGCAACGCTTGCGTAGCTCTGGCTTCGGGGGGAAAAGGGAGGAGCAGGAGGCGTCCCACCTGGTTTGCTGTCTAGCTTTTCGCAGAGTGTGCGTGTAAAGAGCGAACACTCTGCTATTTGTTTTTTGTTTTCCCTCACTTCCTCCAATACGTCCACCATAGTTGGCTCCTCTTGCCTCTCCATCACCCGCTGCAGCTTCTCCATCTTCTCGCTGCTCTCCTTCACCAGCGCGCTATGTTCCGCTAGTGAAGCGAGCAGCGAGTTAACCTCCGGAAGGCTCTTGTGTGCTTCTGGCGGGGGTGTTGCCTTAATGGCCTCTTCCCTTGCCAGCTCAGCCCCTTTCGCTTGTAGAGCAGCCGCCGCCTCTTCCTTAACCAGCTGGTACAGCCGTTCCACCGATTGGGTGATCCCGACTTTCAGGTCTGCCCTCAAATTGCGAGAATCACCAAGATGCGACTTCGCACGTAGAAGGCAGTTGCGAGCCTCGGTCACCCGATCGGTGGGTTTTTTTGACTGCTGCTGGCTTGTCCCCGGTGACGCTGCCAGCGTCTCAGTAGAAGTTCGGCGCACCACAGCCTTGCTGTCCGGCTGAGACGAGGAGTGCTTTGTGGACTTCTGGGAGGCCGTCACGGTCGATGCTGCCTTCTTGGGTAAGTGCACGGCGGTTGATGGAAGGGGCTGAGATTCTGCCATCTTTCCATTTTCCCACTCACCAATGCTTCGCCTCACACTAGAGGCCTGAGTTGAAGCGTTGGGAGGGGAGACCTCCCTCTCGAAGGTGATGGATAGTGCCGATTCCAATGGAGAGACTTGGGGACCAGTGGCAGTCTTTTTTGCAGGGGTCCTGGAGAGGAACATGGTGAAGGAGTACAAACTAAAACAAATTAACAATTTAAAGACGATGAAACAATAATTGCGTTAAAAATTAAACCTAATTTTCTGATCCCTGTAAAGGGGGGATCAGTGAGTCCTTAATAGTAGTTGTCAATTTAATTCCTCAAACGAGGTGTCAATAATTTAATAACTAATAATAAATTTAAAATAAAGTCCTCGACAGAGGCGTCAAGAAAATTCCACCGATCCGGTCCGGTTAGGTCAAAAAAGCCTCAATAAAGGCTGCTGTCAGGGACTTAAGTATATATAACGGGTGGTCTCGTAACCCCCCGTTATATAAACGCGTAAAAGAAATTTCCAAATTCCTCTTATTTTCGATAAGGGTGGGTGGGCGGTGTAAAAAAAAAGAGTTTCCTTTTAAAAATCTGTGCAATCTGGGTTAGGTTAGGTTAGGTTAGGTTAGGTTAGGTTAGGTTAGGTTAGGTTAGGTTAGGTTAGGTTAGGTTAGGTTAGGTTAGGTTAGGTTAGGTTAGGTTAGGTTAGGTTAGGTTAGGTTAGGTTAGGTTAGGTTAGGTTAGGTTAGGTTAGGTTAGGTTAGGTTAGGTTAGGTTAGGTTAGGTTAGGTTAGGTTAGGTTAGGTTAGGTTAGGTTAGGTTAGGTTAGGTTAGGTTAGGTTAGGTTAGGTTAGGTTAGGTTAGGTTAGGTTAGGTTAGGTTAGGTTAGGTTAGGTTAGGTTAGGTTAGGTTAGGTTAGGTTTTTTTTTTTTTTTTTTTTTTTTTTTTTTTTTTTTTTTTATATCTCTACCTCTGACGTAATCAGAGCCTATGTCTATGCTAATTCTCTTTCATACCAGTACTCGCTCTCTTTCCTCTCGCACTTTTATACCGCATACTGTTTCTTTCTATCATCCTTCCTCTATCAGTCTTTCAATGGGTGGGACTCCCATTTTGCTATCTGTATTTTTCTTTGCTGACTGTTTCTATGCCCAACATTTTTCTTTCTTTATTTCTGTCGAGGGTTAATAAAAACTCTGATGGGTTTTTTATTTTCACCACAATAAGGATCTTATAGAGTATTACATTTTAGTACATTTTATTTCTTTCTTTGTTTAAATTTCTATATTACTTATAACTTACTCTAACATTTTTATTACTTACTTAGTTACTACTGTGTACATTTTATTTCCTACTCTATTTTAATTTCTATTTTACATATAACTTACTCTAGCATTTTTATATTTTTCTTACGTGTTCCTTGGGGGAAATGGTTCCTTGGGGGAAATGACACTGGTACACCATTTGTTCGTTTTATTGAATACAAAGGTTCTTTTTTACTTATTCATCTATTCTATGTTACATAATTATATCTAATCTTATTATTATATTTCTTATCATAATACAGTATAGCTATATACAATTTAAAACTTAATTTTATTTTGGTACTCTTACAATTCTCATGTACTATTTTCTATGTTGTCTAGATAATACATTTTTATACATATTTTGTATGCACCGTCTTATATATATTCAAATATACAGCAGTCACATATCTTATTGATCGCTTCTATTTCTCTTGATTGATTTTTCTGCTAATTTAGTACAGTAGTTCAAGAATTTGGTCCTACCTTTCCCCAGCATTATCTCACCCACACTATCCATGGTTAAGTCTACTTCTAGTTCCACCTGTATTTCATTTCTTTCGTAAGCATATGCAGGGCAGCGAAGCAGTATATGTGGAACCGACTCCTCCACGTTCGGGTCACAGATGCACGACGGACTCTCCTTACACTTGAACCGATTCAAGTATTCAGAGAATCCGCCGTGGCCCGTCATGACCTGAGTCAAAATTCCACTCATGTTCAGCTTTCTAATAATCCTGTACGCCGCTATTGCATCCGGGAAGAACATTTTGGTTACTGAAGCAGTAGTTCCGGTTTTGTATCTTCTGTTCCATTCCTCAAGCGTCGCCATACGAATGCGACGCTTGACGAATGAAACTGGACACAGATCATAGTCCGGCTTCTTTTTACTCGTGATGGCAGCCTCTTTAGCAAGCTGATCCACTCTTTCGTTGCCCTCAATCCCTGCGTGAGCTTTGATCCAGAACAAGTTTACTATCTTGTTCTGGAGAGAAACAGCTGTCAGGTTTTCTCGTGCTTCTACTGCCAGGGGATGAAGGCAATTGTGGTTTTTCACTGTTAGGAGGGCTGCCATAGAATCACTGTAGACTCCAAAGGTGGTTGCCGCACTTCTCCGAATTTCCCCGGTTGCCCTACATATCGCCAAGAGCTCCGCCTGGTAGACCGTGCAGTATTCTGGCAACGCCAACTTCAGGGCTCGTATTTCGGCCTCGCTGTTCCATACGGACAGCGCAGCGCCGACACGACCCCCGATCTTGCTACCGTCGGTAAAGATTCTTACCTCCGGTTTGGCGCTGGCGTCGACCTGCTCCCGGTCTACCAGACTTCCGATCTCCAGGTCAATACGCGAGGCGGGATGCGGGGATTTCAGTGCGGATACTGCCCGCTCCATCTCCCTGTCCCCCAATATTGGCATTGACACCCCCCTCTTGGCCTCATATAGTGAGGCCACCTCACGAACTCGGAGGTCCAGGGGGAGTATCCCTGCCAACAGGAGTACCGAATTGAGGGAAACGGTTCGGTAGGCCTTGCACATTTTTTGGGCAATGCCTCGTTGCACGGCACCCAACTGCTTTATGACTCCCAGTTTATTTGCCGCTGGGGCCCATGCGCCAGCGGCGTACAGGATGATCGGCTCTATTGTCGCAGTATATATAATTTTTATTATTTCTGGGTTTAGGCCCCAACTGATCTTCGCGGCCCTGCATAGTTGCTTATGAATACCGATAGCTTTCTTACAAACGTTCTTAACGTGTGTATTGAACGTTAACTTGTCATCGATGGTGACACCCAGGATCTTTATTTGATTGGCCATAGCTACCGCGACCCCGCCCATGCTCAGTCGCGGGGTGTCATACTTCAATTTTCGAGTTATTGTCATGGCGTTTGTTTTTTGAGGTGCAAATTTCAGTTTGTTATCGACACCCCACGCCTGGACATGTTCGAGGGCGGCGTTTGCTTTCTGCTCTATTTCCATTGCTGTGTCACCATCGAAGACAAGAACCACGTCATCTGCGAACGCTTGCGTGTATACTTTATCCTCTGTCAGAGATTTTAGGAGGGGATCCAAGAGTAAGTTCCACAGGTTGGGGCCCCCAATGGAGCCTTGCACACAGCCTTTGTTTGTACCTTTGGTGTATTCCTCACCCGCGTATCTGACCCTAACCCTTCTGTCCCTCAGATAGCTGTCGATGACCCTCCTCAAGTTGACCGGACATCTTTCCTCTGCCAATCGGGTTCTTATTGCTGGCCACCAAGCGCTATCGAAGGCTCCCTCTATGTCCAGAGATATTACAACAACGATTTTCTTCATATTCAATTTACTTCTTATATGTTGCATTAGGTCATAGAGGGAGTCCTCGGTGCTCCTTTGGGGCATGAACCCGTATTGGCGAGTACTCATCCTTGGTAAAATATAGTACTTGAGGCGGGCCATCAACATCTTCTCAAGGATTTTGCCCAACACCGGTAAAAGACCAATAGGCCTGTATGCCTTTGGGGTGGTATAGTCGGTTTTACCCGGTTTCTTTAATACAACCACTGTGCCTCCTTCCAGGGCTTAGGGAAGT
>LR990351.1:0-5000 GCA_905147345.3 Mythimna impura
AGAAGAAAGATAGAGTTCTGGGGTGAGAAACTGATGGAAGGTGGGCGTCAGTGAGTTGCACAGCTGGGCTTGAGTTCCTCAAGAAGGACTTCATTTGGGTAGAGTTCCAAAATTAGATTTTAAACTCTACATAAAATATCCGTAGACACCATATTGAAGATCTCGGCAAACCGAGTGCAGCGAGCCCTCGCACTCTCTTCTGCGATCGGTAGATCAGGAGATATAAAGGATTGAAATTACGGGCGCCATCTTGGTTCGCCATCTTGTTTTTAGTAAAACGACCGTATCTCCTGATAGATTTGTCGTAGAGGGACCGCGTTACCGTTGTTAGCTTCGGATGGACCGGCTCTATCTGATAGAGTAGTAATCTTTAAGATTAGAGACACTTTTTTTTTTTTTTTTTTTTTTTTTTTTTTTTTTTTTTTTTTTTTTTTTTTTTTTTTTTTTTTTTTTTTTTTTTTTTTTATAGTGTACAGTATGTAGAGGGTACAGAAGCACTCTACATAGGGTAATAGCTTTCTTCAAAAAATATTTTGACTAATTTTGACACAGTGAAGCTTTTTGGCACCACTAAATCGATTTGCGACAGCTTAGCTCTACAGCAAGGTAAAATTAGTGAAGCAACTTACCTAGACCACAGTTGACCGCTAACGGCGTGATAAATACTCGCTGACTCCTGGACCTGAAAGAAAGACTAGATTAGTGACAAATATTTACATATATACAACTTATACAATATTACTTAGGACTTGGGGTTTATTGACTCCGAAATTAGGAAAAATAAATAAATACGTTTGTGTGCATTCCCGTGTTTGTGACTAAAGACGCTACCCCCTTTTTACAGGGATAGCTGAATTACTACAGACTTTTACTGACTAATTCCCCTTTTACAGGGCCGGTAGAATCACTATTTTATCGATTGACTTACCTACCGACAAGCACCCCGATATGCCGATCACACATTCACCCCGTAAGATGTCTTCTGGGGACTCAAAGTCCAATTCTCCGATTGATACAGAGAAGGCAGGACCTTCTCCCAAACATTTGACGCAAGCTCATAACGTTCGCAAGAGCATTGGCGAATGGGAGAGCAGCAAAAGCGACGGAAGGACAGCTCCCTCAACCTCAGCCACTGTAACAGTCTCACCGAAAAAGTTAGCAAAGGCACCGATGACCAATCCACCACATAAAGCCACCTTGTCATTAGACAAGATGGCAAAGCGTGGAGGACCCGTGGAGGCCGCGGGTGGTTCGCCTAAGCTGGGTTCTGGAGTATCTACTGACAGAGTGAAAGAGGCCCGAATTTGGCTGCAGAGGGCGAAGACTCATTTGAGTGAATCGCGTAACTTAAAGTCGGATTTGAAGGCGGGCATCACTCTGGCAGTGGAGCAACTCTACCAGCTCGTAAAAGATAGCACAGCAGAAGCTGTAAACAAAATGCCAGCCAGTAGCCTACAAAATAAAGGGGAAAATAGTACACAACTGGGGGATACGGGGGTAAAGGGGATACTATCAGGAAAGGAGGGGGAGGAATTAATGAACATTATAAGGGAACAAAGTGATAAGATTGATAAAACAACAGATGAATTGAAAAAGTTAAAGGAAACCGTCGCGTCGCATGCAACTTCACAAGCCGTCACTTACGCGAGTGTGGCAGCGGCTCCGTCCAGAAAGCACGTGTCCGATAAGAGCTCTTTACACTCGGTCGTAATCACGTCCAAAGATGACAGCCACACTAGCGACCAGGTGATGAGTGAGGTGAGAAAAGCGGTGAACGCCAAGGACGGCTGGGTGACAGTGGAGAGGGTGAGAAAGATTAAGGATAGGAAGGTCTTAATAGGATGCAGAACAGAGGAAGAAAGGAGGAAAGTAAAGGAGCGACTTGAAAGTGCAGACGGTGGACTTATTGTCGAGGACATGAAAAACCAGGACCCCATGCTGGTTCTCAGGGACGTGTTATCATTTAACACTAACGAAGATGTACTCGTAGCCTTGAGGAACCAGAATGCGGAGGTGTTCCGTGGCCTTGACAAGAAGGACGACCGAGTCGAAGTCAAGTTTAGAAAACGTGCTAGGAACCCACTCACGAACCACATTGCGCTGAGGGTGTCCCCACATATCTATAATCGCATAATGGATAGGGAGTTTGTGCATATAGATATGCAGAGAATTCAGGTTGCAGACCAGTCCCCACTTGTGCAGTGCTCCATGTGCTTAGCGTATGGACACGGCAGGCGGTTCTGCAAGGACGCCCTCCCAAAGTGTAGCCACTGCGGTGGCCCGCACATGAGAGCGCAGTGTGCTGATTACCTAGCAGCAGCACCGCCAACTTGCTGCAACTGTATGGCCGCCAAAATAGAAAACGCACAGCATAACGCTTTTAGCTCTGAATGCCCGGTACGTAGGAGGTGGGAAGCCCTAGCCAGAGCAAAAGTTGCATATTGCTAAGGTGGTCACAAGTCGCTCCGGGGCAGGCAGCCCCACCAGTAAATATGCAGTAGCCCAGGCGAACCTCCAGAGGAAAGAGCTGGCGACCACGGAACTCGTCATAGAGGCCAGTAAGCGAAAACTCGCATTTGCTCTGATCCAGGAGCCGTATGTGGGTGGGGTGAGAAGAATGAAGGATTATCGTGGGGCGAGAGTCTTCCAGTGTGCAGCAGTAGGAGATGGGACTGTGAAGGCTGCTATTGTCGTCTTCGACGACAGTCTTGACGTCATCCAGTGCCCGAAACTCACGACCAACAATATCGTTGTAGTGAGGATCCGAACCTCCGCTTGGGAAATCGTGGCGGTGTCCTTCTACTTCGAACCAGACCAACCCATAGGGCCATACCTGGATCAGATCAGAAACATCAGAGAGGAGCTGGGCTCAAGAGGACTGCTCATTGGAGGCGATAGTAACGCCAAGAGTAGCTGGTGGGGAAGCACCATAGAAGACCACAGGGGAGTTGAGATGTCCGGTACCCTGGAAGAGTCTGGTCTACAGGTACTCAATAGAGGTGATACGCCAACGTTCGACACCGTGAGAGGTAACAGGGCGTACACCAGTTTCGTAGACATCACAGCCTGTTCAGAAGATCTACTGGAATTGGTAGACAACTGGAGGGTAGACCAGGAGATGACGAGCTCGGACCACAACGCCATCCTACTCGATATTAAACTCCGCAAGAGTAGAGGCCTAAAGGTTCAGAGAACCACAAGGCTTTATAATACTAAGAAGGCAAAATGGGACCTCTTTAATTGCACACTTTCAGAACAAAATTTGATTAAAAATTTTAACGTAGAGTCAATAGTAAACATACATACAAAATCGGAATTAGAAGATACCATTACAAAATTTACCGAATCGATTACCGAAGCATGCAAAACCAGCATGCCTATCAAAAAGAGTACAGAAGTACTCGAAGTCCCATGGTGGAATGATGAGCTCGCAAGGCTGAAGAAAGTTGCCACTACCTTCAGGCGTAAGATCAAGAACGCGGCACCGTACCGCAAAGAAATAGTGGTAACTGAGTACCTGAAAAAGAAAGAAGAATACGAGTGCCAAGCCAAGAAAGCCCAAATAGAAAGTTGGAAGGAGTTCTGTAGAAGACAGGACAAGGAGGGTGTATGGGACGGTATATACCGAGTCATACGAAGGACCACCAGGAGACAAGAAGACTTGACCCTAACCAAAGACGGTGCATTTCTGAACCCAAGAGAGTCGGCGATCTTACTTGCGGAGACGTTCTACCCACAAGACCTGGAGGAAACTGACAATGAGGACCATCGCCGCGCTAGAGAAGCGGCAAAGCGGGTAAACGAGTGGCAACATGATGAAATTCATGATCCACCGTTTACACTGCTAGAGCTGAAGACCGCGGCGGGCAGTTTTAATCCCAAGAAGGCCCCGGGAGCGGATGGCTTCACAGCAGATATCTGCAGCAGAGCTCTCTACCAGGACCTGGACGCATCCCTTGCCCTATTCAACAAGTGTCTAGAGATAGGTCACTTTCCGGACATCTGGAAGCAGGCAACCGTGGTAGTCCTGAGAAAACCGGGCAAGGACGATTACACGAACCCCAAAGCTTACAGGCCTATTGGTCTGTTGCCGGTTTTGGGGAAGGTCTTGGAGAAGATGACAGTAGCAAGGATTAAATGGCATATTGTACCGAGGATTAGTACTCGTCAGTTTGGTTTCATGCCCCAGAAGAGCACCGAGGACGCCCTCTATACTCTAATACACCGAATCGAGGGTCTGATTAAGCAGAAAAAGCTGGTTACCCTAGTGTCATTGGATATAGAGGGGGCCTTCGATAGCGCCTGGTGGCCGACTATCCGAAACCGGCTGGCTGAGGAAAAGTGTCCGGTTAACATCAGGAGGCTACTGGACAGCTATCTCGACTGCAGAAAAGTCAGTGTAAGATACGCCGGGGAAGAATGCACGAGGAGCACCAACAAAGGTTGCGTGCAGGGGTCAATCGGTGGTCCCATCCTATGGGACCTTCTTCTGGATCCTCTGCTGCGAGATTTGGAGAAGATGGGAGTGTATGTGCAGGCCTTCGCGGATGACGTCGTCATGGTTTTCGATGGAGACACTGGTCTTGACGTCTCGAGGCGTGCGAACGCAGCGCTCGCCTATGTTCAGCAGTGGGGTGTCAGAAATAAGTTGAAGTTTGCGCCGCAAAAAACTTGCGCAATGGTTTTAACCAAAAAACTCAAGTATGACACCCCACAGCTGAGCATGGGGGGGGTCAGCGTTGGCATGTCGCGGGAGGTCAAGATCTTAGGACTGACTATCGACGACCGACTGACCTTTAACACGCACGTAGCGTTACAGTGCCGGAAAGCCTTGGATATCTACAAACAGCTATCCAAGGCTGCCAAGGTAGACTGGGGACTGCACACTGACGTCATCCGAATAATTTATACGGCTACAATAGAGCCTATAATCTTGTATGCGTCTGCTGTGTGGGCGCCCGCAGCCAGGAAGATCGGGGTGCGTAAGTTGCTCGACACGG